>CM053517.1:19209471-19578255 GCA_028627145.1 Eidolon dupreanum | reverse complement strand
AAAAAAAAAAAACAGAAAAAGCAGGGAGGGCCAACAGGTTTCAGCTCTCATGCTGGGTCTAATGGATTGGTAGCGGCTGTCTGGAGCTCTGGGCAAAGGGGGATTTTAAGTCTGGCTTCAGCAGAAAAAGTGATGTGATTGATTAGCAATGGCTACCACAGGTACCTGGTGGAGGTTTGCTGTCCCTGGGCAAGAAGAGCAGGAGGACCAGGTATCAGACAGCTCCCAGAGGCAGGGACTCACCAGATCAAGCCTTCACAATAAGACTGGTGGAAAGGCCTAGCTTCTCAAGATATAAGGAACTGGCCCTCAAGAGTAAGGCAGAAAGCTGGTTGTCAGAACTAGGGCCTGAAGTCAGAGGTAGAAGCCAGGGGCTTGATGTACAGACCCAGAGCACTGGGTTCCATCACCTTTAATCACTCCTTCCCAAGTCCAGGGCTGGGACACAGGACTGTGCTGTGGTACCGGCTGGAGCCTAGGCCAGGCAAAGCTGCCTGCTGGGGCAGCCTGGACTGATTCATTCTGGAAAGAAGATGGAGAGGTTTCTTGATGATCCTGCATCCTGTAGACGGTACTGATCTCTCAGCCTTAACCTTATCCACCCAGGCTCTGCTGAGGGACTGAGCAGGCCTGGACAAGTCATTTAGGAAGTGTCTGTGATCAGAAGAAAAGAAAATAGCCAGGATCTGGGAGATACATTAACTTTTCCACCCTGTGTCCTGACTCCTGGTTTTCCTTTGGGGAAATTCATGAAATGTGTCTGCCTCTTTCTTGACCTCTAAGGCTCTGGCTGGGCCTCTTTGACCTTGTTTCTTTGTCTCATCCTTCAGAAGATGACATCCATTCAAGCAAAACTTAACACTCAAGAACTCTCACCCACCCCACTCTCTAGCCTCCTGTCCCTGTGCAACCCTGATTTCGGCTACAAGCTTGTGCATATTCCTATTTGAGGACAGAAGGGGTCGTGATGGGCTCACAATTAAGTCTCTGGAGCTGCAGAGTGGAGCCAGTTAGTATGTAAGGTCCAAACGTTGTTTATCAGCCTGGGGAGACACCTGGTCTCAGGGTTCCTGGCCTCTGAGCAGAGCTGGCTGGGGAGAGATGGCAATGGGAAGACAGCCTCTGCCACCTTCCAACCCCCCTCAAATAGCAAAGTTATGGAGAGCAGCCTTAGACTGGCACCCAAACATAAAAATCACCCCTAGGAGTATTGCCTCTTCCCAGGCTGGCCCTCTGATAAGCTTCTCATTCTTTACTAGGGTCCTAGGGCCTCTGTCAATTTTTCTCTCCTTCTCACTCTGCCACCAGCTTCTCTACCCTAGTGCAGTTGGGAGGTGGCCTTTCCAGCTTCCCCTCCCTGGCTACCCCCACTCCCAGACCACAAGTGCATGGATCTTTCTATTTAAAGATGTCTCTGTGTGGAAATAGGCAGGATATAACAGAATCATAGGGAATATCCCCAGAGGTTTTATAACCCCTTTTTACCAGGAAGAAAAGAGGAAGCTGGGCAGTGGCTGACTCACAGTGACATGGCAGGCCAGTGATGCCTCCAGTCCCAACTTTTCTTAGGGACACTTCTGCTCCTCTTAACAGAGTTGTACATTCTTTGCAATCAAGAACAATGTCCACACATCCTCAGAGATCCACAAGATCTAGGGGTGTCTGGCACATAAGAGGTACTCAATATGTGTTTCACTCCCTTGTTCATTTTTTTAACAACATTTATTGAATGTCCTTATGTGCCAAGCATGGGGACTACAGTGAACACAAGGAACACATGGAGCAGACTTTGCATTCCTCAGAGGCATGGATAGGTCAGCAGGAAGTCATAACTGAGTGCCCAGATTGAAACATGAGTGAGGGAAGCCCTTCTTTCTTGTCACACCCTCTATTACCCCTTCATTATCCTCCTTTTATTCGTGTGCTGGGGACTGGTGATAGGTGGGAAAGATGGCACTCATTGGTCTTTCCATCTTTTCCTCTCACTTCTCTAGACTCTCTTTCCCCTTTTTCAATTCCACGCCTATTATAAAAATGAGAAAAGGCTAGATAGGATGGGGCAATCTTATGGCATAATGGCTTGGAGCAGAGACTTTGGAGTAAGACTTTCTGAGATCAAATTTCAACTTTGCTACTTACTAGCTATGAGATCTTAGAAAAACCCTCCCTATACCTCAGTTTCCCAACTGTAAAATGGAGAAAATTGTTGTGCCTACTTTATGTGTTGCAGGAAGCGACACCTGACAGAAATTAGACGCTCAGACAACTTTGGTAGAGGAAGGAGAATTTAATGCCAGCGGAGAGTGTGGGGCTTTCAACAGAACCAAAGCACGATCTCCCCTTGATTAGATTCTTACAGCTTATATACCCTTGCAGTGTCCATGCAAGGGGCACATGATTCCTATATCTGAAGTTTCACATGTGCTTCATGACTCAGGATGGGAGAGGGAGCTTTGGCTGGGAGGCTGAAAGGGGGGAGGAATGTCCAGACCACTGGTCTTACAGGTTTTGTAGAACCCATGATCTTGGCATTATCAACACCATTATAGGATTCTTGAACAGAGACGGGACCTGCTCAGTGGATTCCTATCCAAAAGGTGAGCTCTAATTGTAACATAACAAGTAGTATTACATATTCTTATTATTACTACACAGCTAAGGTAGGAAGGTAAGGAAGAGTATTAGTTGGTTGACAAGCCATCAATCAACAGATGTGAGCTGGAGAATCCTTGAGGTTGGGGAGGTAGCTAGGAGAAAACATGTTAGCTGAAGAGCACTGGTAGCATGGGAGGAGAGAGCAGTTTTAACCGGCTGAGTCGGTTACTTTTGCAGGCCCTTTTCTTTATATTTTTTTTTAGATGCCTCCTCTCCTCTCTCACATGGGGTTATTGTGAGAAGGAAATAAAATGTGTAAAGCCCTTAGAAATAGCACCTGGGACCTGACCTGGGGAAAGGCTGTAAGAGCTAGCTATCATCACTTCTGTTTTTATGATTACAAAATTATGAGCTATAATATCTTGGAGTCTCTCTAGAGCATCTCTCATGTCAGACTCCATAGAAATGATTCCCCTAAACCAGTAGTTCCCAAACTTTTGTGTGTATCTGGATTATCTATGGAGCCATTGATACAACCAAAGAGATTCTAATTTAGCAGGTCCCGAAGTCAGCTACTTAAGAATCTTTATCTTCTCCATTTGACAGAAGACTGTTTTCCTTATCTAGTATCCTAATCCTCATTGTTGTGCATACAAATAAATCTGTTTTTGCATTATAAAAAAAATAATTTTAACAACCTCTCCATGTGTTTCTGATGAACATCAAGGACTGTGAACTTTGTGGAAGCTGATCATTTCCTGTTTCAGTCTTAGGGACCTGACAGTCTTGCTCTATAGCGCCTGCCTCGCAGGGCTGGATTAACTAGGACTTCTTTACTATAGAGAAGATACTTGGGGGAGGAATTTGCATGTATTTGCATCTCCTTAGCCATCAAGAAGAAGTGTGGACAATTGGTGTGTTGGAGAAGGGGTCCATCAAAGGTGACTTGGACATCATAATCTCAGCTTCCAGCACTTCTGCCATAATGGACCTGGGGAATGGCTGAGTGCTAGAAGGAGGCAGAGAAGTCGGGGCCCCTGAGCCAGATGTATTTACCACTTTGATAAAACCTGCAGCACCTTCTGGCTTAGGACTTCTGGCTACCCTCTCAGAAGCCAGCTTTCCCTTCTCATCCCAGCAGGCCACCTCCTAAAATATAGCTGTATCATGCCACCCACACCACTACTCAGTGTTGCTTAGGTCACAGGGCTGCCTTTTAAGGCCTTTTATAATCTACAGTTTTCCCTGATTAACCTTATACATGACAATTCTGCTCTGAAAATCAACTGAGATTAACCAGGAACATAGAGGCTGAGCCCGGAGGGGTTAAAGTTGTGAAATGGGTAGGGGGAGCAACATCCAGGGAGAAGTGGGAAGTCCATGTATAAAGGTGATGGGCCTCTGGGGTGATGGCACTGCCCATTGAGATATTCACAGGCACTAAGGAAATAAACACAAAATGATGGAACAGGACGGCTAATGATGATATATATCAGTGCCACCACATCTGCTCTAAATCAGTCAATCCTGGCACTCAGGATCCAATGAGGCCCCAGAATGCTTCTCAAGAGAGTGCCGAGGGGGCTGTTCTCATGTACTTGGAATTGATGTGGGGGTGACATCTAGTGACCATCCCATCAAGAAAAATGAGTGAAGCAGCTCAGCATGTCCAAACAGCACACTCAGCCTTAACAGGTATCAGGTGGAGATGCTGCAGGGCTGGGCACACAGCTACCCTACATATCCCAGCCACACTCATGACAGCCTTGAAGCCACATAACTGGGTTCTAACTATTGCAACAGGGAGAAGCTAAGCACCACTTCCATGCCTGAACGATAATAGTGTCCCATGTATAGTGCTCTGTGAGTCTTCCCTCCCACCTGAGGGGCCAGACGGTGAAGATGGGGAGCTACAGGATGGAAGGAATCTAGATACCCATGAGTGCTTGGAGCAGGGATGCTTGCCCATCAAGAAGACCCATTTTGGGCTTTATATGAGCAAGAAATAAATTTCTATCATATTGGAGCCATATATATATATATTTAAGACTATTTTTTCTAGCAGTTAGTTATCAACTAACACAAGGAGTAAGGGGAGGACTTCTGGGAGCCCAAGCCTGGGAGACCTTGATTAAGGGTGAAGGAGAGACGATGCAGCAAGTTCTAGGTTGCAGGGGGGAAAGTCTTCTCTTGTCCAGAGATCCAAGAAATAGAGGGCCCAGTAATGCTAAGGTGGGGTAGAGTAGAGAGGTATAGGCCAGCCCAGAGCAGAGCAGGGGTGGGGAGGAGGAAGAAGGGAGAGATAAAGATGAGAGAGAGAGAGAGAGAGAAAGAGAGAGAGAGAGAAGACACACCTGAAGAGCCTAAGATTCAGACCCTGGTTGGGAGGGCACAGTAGCCCTTCCACTGATTTCTGGGGTCTCCTGACCATTTACCCCTTTGCAACGTCTTTATTTTGACTCCTTTTTTTTTTTTTTTTTTTTTTTTGCTCCTGTGTTTCCTCCTATTTTCTACTGAGAGGACCTTGCCTTATTTTGTTCTTCCGGAGGGCCAGAAAAGTCCTTTAGGAAATGCCAGGCCCTAGAAATAAATTAATTAACTTAAATGTTCACTGAGCAGAGGCAGCTGCCTTTCACGTTTGTATGAACAAATGTTAAGCAAATCAGTTACCCTTCAGGATTGCTTCTGGTGGAGGGGAAGGGGAAAGTGGGAAGGAATGGGATCTGTGATCAAAGGCCAGGAGTCTTAGCAGAGAGTTTGGTGCATTTCAAGCAGAAGAAAACTTTCAGTTAAAGGCTTTCTTAGTGCTTATCCAAAGGGAAATTGAACCAAGTGAACTACAAAGTAATTTCTGACCTTGGGAAATGGAAGGGAAAACTCAGCCAGTCCCCAGACCTGGAGGGAAAACTGAGTTGATTATTGCTGTGCCTGCAAGTTCTGTTCACTCGAATAATATAGTGTTTAAAGGTACAGTGTTCACCAAGCTGTGGCCTCTGAGGCAGCATGAAAGGTTTCTGCAAGGAGTTCGGGGGCCTGCACGGTATGCTCCCTCTGCTTCACTGGAGCCCCCTGAGCTGCAGACGGTGGGAGGATACAGCAGTGGTATTTTCACTTCAGGGCCTTTCCTGAAGAAGAGCGCCCCCCAGGAGGCTCCTCCAATACAAGCACATGGCATGTTTTCTTTGGAATTCTATGATGAGCCTAAATGTCTTTTCTTTGCAGGTGACTCCTCTGCTTTCTTACTGATTGTAAGATTTTCTTTTTGACTCTACTATTCTTTGAATTTCTTGAAATGTGTCTGGATGTGAATTTCTTTTTGTTTGTTCTGCTTGGAATATGTTGTATTTCTCTATCTATGAATTCATATCTTTCCTCAGTTCTGGAGAATTCTCTTCAAATATTATTTCTTCTCCATTCATTCTCTTCTCTCCTTCTGGGATTCTGATTAGATTTTTACTGAGGTATAATTGACGCATAACATGTTAGTTTCATGTGTTCAACACAATGATTCAATATCTATATATATTGTGAAATGATTACCACAATAAGTCTGGTTAACATTCATTACCACTTTTAAGATTTACTCTCTTAGCAACTTTTAAATACACAATATAGTATTAACTATATTAACTAAAGTCACCAGGCTGTACATTACATACCCATTACTTATTTACTTTGTAATTAGAAGTTTTTACTATTTGATTACCTTTACTCATTACCCCCTAACCTCTCCTATCCCCCACCCCCACCTCTGGCAACCACCAATTTGTCATCTGTGTCTATGAGCTCAATTTTTTTTAGATTCCACATATAAATGAGATCATATTATATTTGTTTTTATCTATTTACTTCACTTAGCATAATGCCCTTAAGGTTTATCCATGTTGTTGCAAATGGCAAGATTTTCCTTTTTCATGTCTTAGTAATATTCCTCTGTGTGTTTGTGTGTGCACACACGTGTGACATTTTCTTTATTCATTTAGCCATCAATGGTCGCTTAGGTTGTTTCTTGTTGTCTTGGCTATTATATATCATGCTGCAATGAACATGGGGTACATGTAAGTTTTCAAGTTGGTGTTTTTATTTTCTTTGGATAAATACCCAAAGTGGAATTGCTGGATCATATGGTAGTTCTATTTTTAATTTTTTGAAGAACCTACATTGATTTCCATAAGTGGCTGCACCAATTTACATTCCCACCAATAGGGCACAAGTGTTCCCTTTTCTCTACATCCTCACAACATTTGTTATTTATTGTCTTTTTGATAATAACCATTCTAACAAGTGTGAGGTGATATCTCATTGAGGTTTTGATTTGCATTTTCCCTATGATTAGCGACACTGAGCATCTTTTCATGTATCTGTTGGCCATCTATGTAGTCTTTGGAAAAATGTCTATTCAGATCTTCTGCCCATTCTTAAATCAGATTGCTTGGTTATTTTTTTGCTATTGAGTTGTGTGAGTTCTTTATATATTTTGGATATCAACCCTTTATCAGATATATGATTTACAAATATCTTAGCCCATTTAGTAAGTTGCCTTTTATTTTGTTGATGGTTTCATTTGCTCTGCAGAATCCTTTTAGTTTGATGTAGTTTCACTTGTTTATTTTTGCTTTTGTTATCTTTGCTTGGGTGTCAGCTGATTAAATTTTATTCAGTTTTCTTATTCTATCCTCAATTATTACTTAATGCCTTTTCATATTTTCTTTATTGTTCTGTATTTACATTTTGGTAACTTCTTCATATTTCTGCTTGTTTACTAATTCTCTCTTCAGTTGAGTCTAATATTCTGTTTAAACTCTTGATGGTGTTTTAAAATGGAAGCATTATTTTTTTCACCTATGAAATGTCTATTTGGTTCTTTCTCAAATATGCCTGGTCATTTCTGGTAATGTCTAGCTCCTCACTCACATTTTTTATTCCACTTTTAAATTTTTAAAAACATTTTATATATCATGACTTTATATTCTGTATCTGATCATTTCAATGCCTGAAGTCCTTGTGGAAAGGCAGGGGCTAAATTTGTGTAGCAGTTTGCTTCTGTGATCTTTGATTGTGAGTTCATATTTAGTTGATTTTCATATTTGAAAAACCTAGAGAACTAAAATGAAGATGCTTTCCTCAGTGAGAATTTGCATTTGCTTTTGCTAGAAAATAGCAGCACTCCTGACAAAGGATAGCTTTATGCCCTAGTGGATTTTTGGCTTACCCTCAGAGTCTTGGGTTCAGCTCCCCCACTTTGCTGACAGCTCAAAGCTTAGGCTCCTAAGGGCAGTCTTTATATCAGCATTTGTCCTCTGGGTAACCCTTCCTTTTCATTTATGCTTGCCATGTACAAAACTGGGTTTAGTTCATGGTTTTCAAGCTTTTTTTTTTTTTTTTGTCACTGTAGAGTTATTTACTATGAGCCTGGCATTGAAATAACAATTATGTTTAAGTGTAGAATCTAATTGTTTTGTAGCAGAAGAAGCCTTCAGAAGTTCTAGTCCATCAAACTGCCAGAATATGAAGTCAAGATCTAAGTTTGTACCCTGTCTCTGACATGTTATAGTTGCATGATTTTAGGTAAGGAATTTAATGTTTTGATTCTTAATTTCATTATTTGTGAAAAGGCACATAAAAATACCTACCTTTGGTTCTCATCCATTTTCCCACTGTCATATATTGCACATTGTAATGCATGGTATTCATATGAATGACACAAATTTTTATAATACCTAAAACAATTTTGTAGGAATATAAAGTACCACAGTAATCTGTATTTGTCACAACAATTAATATATATTAGATGTAGTTACTATAGGCACAAATAAGATAAATTTCACATTATGTGAAGTTTGTCTACTTTTATTAATTTTCTCCCCACCCCAAATGGCATTTTGGAACACAAATCAACAAAAGATGTATTATGGGATAACTCTGATTTTGTTTGAATTCTAACACAATATAAATAATTTGAAAACTTTAGTGTTCTAAGTAGGCATTTAGGTTGCAAAGAGCTGACTCGAGGTATTTTATGACATATATGGGCTGGTTGTGGTTCTGAAACCAGAATACCAATGGCATTCAGCTTCTCTCTCTCTCTCTCTCTCTCTCTCTCTCTCTCTCTCTCTCTCTCTCTCTCTCTCTCTCTCGTCACTTCTTCCTGTGTGCTGTCTTTTCCTTATAGCCTCTTTTCACTCCCAGTTTCTGCTCCCTCATAACCTTATCTTGTACACGAACATCATAGCCTTTCCCTTCTCTATACATGATAATATTTCCACCTCAACTTTCACTGTTAACTACCTCCTCCTTCCATTAATTTCTGACTAAGATTCCTGACAGAAACCATCTGAGTGGCTTGGTTAATCTTGTTAGTCAGGGCTGGTCATGCTGTGAATTGGCTGCCATTGGGTCACCTTTGCCCAGATCAACTGTATCCAAGGAGACAAAGTTACAGTTACAGAGGCCATGGGCAGGGCAATTTTACTTAGAAGCCAATGAACATAGCAGGCTTTTACTTAAAATACACTTTACAACCCTAGGGGAAATGACAGGGTAAACGGTTTATTACACCAGTATGTCAAGACACTGCTGGTGATTGTGACAAGCAAAGAACTCAGCAGCTGTTACATACTAGGTGCTCAATACATGTTAGCTCCCTTCCTGTCAGAAACTTTCCAACCCCAAACCTATGTGGAGAGATGACTTTCTGAGGTTCCCTTCCAGCTTTGGGTTTTTATGGAATGAAAGCACATCTGAAAGTATTCCTGGTAGTTGGGAACCTTTGATGTCTACTATTAAAGCCCTAACACTCTTTGTGTGAGCAATAAGAAGAGGCATTGACTTCTCTGAAGTGACACAGACCTCTGAGCTGAGTTGGCAGGACTAGGATAGCTAACAGCATGGACTCTGGTGTTAAATCACCTAGGTATGAATCCTAGGTTCATCATAATCCATCATTAGCTCTATGACCTTGGCCAAGCGTCTTTACCTCATTATATCTCATTTTCCTCATAAGGTGAAATAAGGGTAATAATTATCTTTCTACAGTGTGGTGAAGATTAAATGAGTTGATACACATAAGACTCTTGATCCATGTCATCATAATACAGCTCAATAAACATAAGTTATTGTATTGTTAAAACTTTCAGAGTTCATCCTACTGATCATGTGCCCCTCCGTGGTCCTACTCCTACTTCACCTTAGAGAGCTCTTAGAAACACCTGGAAGAGACTTCACAAACACTTCTGAAAGTCTTTATATTTCACGGCCCATAAAGAAATAGAGACGTTTCCCCTCATTCTAACCTCATTCTGCCTCAACAATCTCATGTCTTCTTGTGTCTCCTTATCCTCAAAAGGAGGAAAGAAATGACCTCTGGCCCCTTGCCCTTGTACCAAATGGATGACAGCTAGAGACAAGCTTCTTCCCTTTGAATGGTGGGAAGAGGGCCAAGATGTTTTAGAGGCAGATGGTAGCAGCTGAAGAGAAACAAGAGAAGGTTAATATGTCCAAATCTGCCCTTTCAGGGGTCATAGGCTCTTACCCTTCCTTTACAACCATCCCTCTAAAGAACTTTTAGCTTAAACTGAAATCCTGTCCCTAAATAAAGTCAACAGTCCTTATCATGACAGAAAAATACAAATATTTAGTATTTTTCCATTACACATAGGGAGTACATAGGCAGTCCTAAAAAAGAAATATATTTGGGTGTATTTTTTAAAAAATTCTTTCTTTAAAATATTTTAGTTTCTATACATTCTCTAAGCATTTCAATCAGGTTCACAAAAGTTACTGGGCTCACTCCTGCATACACATAATCACATCATGCATATGTAAAAGCACAGACAGAGGAGCACACACAGCTACACACATGTGATTTTATACATGTTCAAACACACAGACATCTACAAAATGTCACTCACACATGCCTGTATATACACACATACGTATACCTGCAAGTATTCACAATAGATGGCTACATTACACCCTAACACATATATATGAACAACACAGAAACTAGGTCATAGAACCATTTCTGGAGTGTCATGGGCACATATTACCACAGGTGCATGTACACCGTGCATCTTTAGTATGGCTAAATCACTCTAGGGTTTGGGGTAGGAAAGAAAATTACATATTTTCAGGGAGGATCATAAATATAGCTGAATTCCTAAACCTATTAGGTTCCCCATCTCTTCTTGTCCTTGGCTCTCAAGTGAAATGACAGCTTGGAGTGGGATTGGGGCTGGAGGGTTATTTTAGCTCAGAACAGCAGATCGTTGAACATGGGCACTTGAAGGAGTCCCATGGAGTCTAATAATATCCACTATGAAATAATATCCACTATGAAAAGAGAAATAAATGGCTCTGCCACTAGACACAAGTGTCCAGAAAGCAGCAAGTTTATCCTGTACTGTAGATGAGGAACAACCAGGTGCTGGTTACGTCACCAGGGTAGGGGAAAGGCAATGCAGCAGACTGGGGTCCTGTTGTTGGAGAGAGACTGGAGCCAGGAAGGGAGGAAAATCTGAATCCATAAGCTTTATTTTTATACAAACTAGACTCATAAGTTTTTTTTTTTTTAATTTCAGCTAGAACTCACATCACAACTGCCCTATTTACTTACCTACCGGCTGCATTCATTAGAAACAGTTTTGTTCCTGTTCAGAAGGAAACCAGGCAGAGTTGGGAAAATATTTCCTCAGCCAGCTCTTCAGCATTGCTGCCTGAGGAAGACCATCTGGCCAAGATGCCCTTCAAGCAAGTAAATGCAGTATTGCTCCCACCCTGCACAGGGGCGGCTGTACAAATAGGGCAGGGAGAATGGCAGGCTCCTGAGGTGGGCTGATGCTGTGGTCATTCAAGCTAATCTCCCTCAGGTCCCTGGAGTCCAGTGGTGAGCTGGTAAATATTGAACAACCAGCTCTCTTGGTGGTGGTGTGGCGGGGAGAGTGGGGCATGAATGCTGATTTGTAAGTTCTGCTGTTTTCCATGGCCTGTTTGGAACTCCCAAAGGTCACTGAACACAGTTAGGAGGAATGTACAGTCGCATTCCATTTTCTAACATTTCTATCAGAAAGATATGCTAGATGTACATAACTTCAAGAGCATAGATAATAATAAGATGCAATAACATAATTAGCAAGTAGTGAATTTTGAGTATTTATTACCTTTGTTTTTAATGTAATGTAATTGTTGGTTTATATAATTTAATTTCAAATGATGTAGGCTTTAACAACCAGCTCACAAAATTCTGGAAAACTGAACAGTTAGTTCTTACAAGTCAGTGTGAGCTGGCTCCAGAGAAACAAACCTTGCTGGAGTCAAAGAATAAATGTGTTGGTGTTAAATCCACTCCCATTAGACACCAAGGCCACATCTCCAAGAGAGGGGTAGATTGGGCTCCATTTCCTTAAGGAGATTCTGTCTTCAGAAGGTAGAATCTGCTTGGTACAAAACAGAGGTTGAAAAATACCATATGGCTTTTGTTTTGTTTTGTTTTGTTTTGTTTGTTGGTTTTACCTACCATGTATACTTGACCAGAACAATTTGACACACAGATCAGGAGGTTCCATCTTAATCAGGCAGCTGCTAATCCCATGTACTTCATCTTATACAGCCTAGATAATGCAACAATTCATTTTATCTTCTTGAGACCCTTGTGCTCCAAGGAGAGTTCTCTGGCTGGCATTCTCTGGCATTATCTGGGTCTGGGCCTGCAGTTGTACGTCTTTCTCTGTTATTTTCTGGACCCCACCTGAAGGAGATGGGATACTGCTTGTCTTCCAAAACTCATCTGTGGCAAATAATTATATATGAAAGAGATAACGTTTTACACAACTGGGGACAAAGAGGGTCTACACATCTGCCCCAGCCTCTGTTCTCCTTAAGAATTACCGAAATTTATCCAAAGTACACAGATCAAGAAGTGGCAGTGTGATGATATTTTTGTTATACAGATTATAATTTTCAAGCAATCAAATTGTTATTCTTTTCTTTTATAGCTTACATTTTCAGCACGTTTCTGTGTGTTTATGTCTTCTCTACACAAAGAGCATAAAGATATATCTATATTTTCTTTTAAAAGTTTTCCAGTTTTGCTTTTGAAACACCTATGTCTCTATTCCACCCAAAATTTATTTTTGTGAATGCATGAGATAAATACCTAATTTTATTTTTTTCCATATGGATACCCAATTGTCTCTGCATCATTTATTTAGAAACCCATCTTTTCCCTGTTGATTTAGAATGCCGTCTCTGTTGTTTACTAAGTTTCCACAGGTGGGGGTCTGTCTCTGGGTTCTCTCATCTGTTCCACTTTTTGTCTCTTCCTATATGAATACCACAGTGTCTTAATAATGGTAGTTTTTAAAAACAAGTCTTCATATCTCT
The DNA here is from genome assembly GCA_028627145.1 of Eidolon dupreanum. Classification (NCBI taxonomy): domain Eukaryota; kingdom Metazoa; phylum Chordata; class Mammalia; order Chiroptera; family Pteropodidae; genus Eidolon; species Eidolon dupreanum. Next base: position 19,565,280 of record CM053517.1, on the reverse strand, counting down.
GTGCGTTAGACTCCCCTCCTGTGGTGGCTGACCTTGGCTCTTCGTATTTCCATATTAATGTGATAATTGGCTTGTCAAATGTTTTGTCTGTTAGTTTTTTTCAACTTCATTGAGGTGTAATTGATGTAGAAAAACTGGACATTATTAACATGTACAATTCGGTGAGTTTCAACATATGTATATACTCCTAAAGTCATCAACACAATCAAATAGATGAATATTCCTGTGGCAGACATACTCTAAGATGGTCCCTGATTATCCCTGTATCCTGTTATCAATGCCCTCATGGACTTCTGCTATGGTCTGAATGTTTGTGTCTTCCCAAAAATGATATGTTGAACTCCTAATGCCCAAGGTGATGGTATTAGGAAGTAAGGCTTTTGGGAAGTGATTAGGTCATGAGGGTGAAGCCCTCATGAATGGGATTAGTGCCCTTATAAAAGAGACCCCAGAAATCTAGCTTGCTCCTTCTGCTATATCAGGACACAGAGAGAATTCACTAGCTATGAACACACAGAATCTTCTGGCACCAAGATCTTGGACCTCCAGCCTCCAGAATCATGAGAAATGCCTATTGTTTACAAGCTGCCCAGTCTGTGGTATTTTATTACAGCAGCCTGAATGCACTAGGACAACCCTTTGCGTGGGCAGGAACTATGATTTGTTTCTAACCAATAGAGTAAAGCAAAGATGATGGAATGTCACTTCTGTGATTATGTTATGTAAGATTAATGTCCACCTGGCAGGCTCTCTCCCTTGCTAGCTTTGATAAAGCAAGCTGCCATGCTGTGAGCTGCACTGTGGGGATGTCCACATAGTAAGCAACAACTTCCAGCTAATAGCCAGTCAAAAACTGAGGGCCTCAGTCCAACTGGCCCCAAGGAACTGAGCCTACCAATAATCACGTGATCTTGGAAGCAGACCCTTCCCTAGTCCAGCCTTAAGATGAGACTACACACTAGCCAACACCCTGACCTTGTGAGAGACCCTGAAACAGAGTACCTGGATTCCTGACCCATAGAAACTATGAGATAATAAATGTATATCATTTTACATGACTAGATTTGTGGTAATCTGTTATGCAACAATGAAAAAAACACTAATACAATATCCACTACTCCCCAAAGTTTTCTTATGCCTCTTGGCAATCCATCCCATCCTTCTTAACTGACTCCATCTTCAGGCAACAACTTGTCTGCTTCCTGTCACTATAACTTAAATTTTATTTTCTGGGATTTTACATAAATGGAATCATACAATATTTGTTCTTATTTATTTATTTTTTCATTCAAGATAATAATTTTGAGATTTATCCATGTTGTTGCATGTATTAATAGTTTGTTTTTCTTGCTGAGTAGTATTCCATTATTTGAATACACCACAATTTGTTTATCCATTCACTTCTTAATAGATATTTGGGTTGTTTCCAGTTTGAGGCTTGTACTAGTTTTATTGTTGCTACTGTAACAAATTGCCATAAACCCTAAGACAACACAAAGTTATTCTTTTACTGGGAGCCAGAAGTACAAAATGAGTCTTAGAGGACTAAAAGTAAAGTGTCAGTGGGGCTGGTTCCTTTCCCAGGAGAAAGTATGTTCCTTGCCTCTTCCAGTTTTTAGAGGCTGCTGGCATTCATTGGTTTGTGGCTATATCACTCCAATGATTTGCTTCTGTGGTCACATCTCCTAACACTGACTCCTCCTGCCTCCCCTTTATAAGGACCCTGTGTTACATTAGACCCACCAACTTAATCCAGGATAACCTCTCCATCTTGAGTGCCTTAATTTAATCATATCAGCAAAGTCCCTTTTGCCATACAGGGTAACATCACAGATTCTGAGCATTAGGACATGGATATCTTTGGGGGCAATTTTTTTTCAGTCTGCCAAAGGGCTATCACAAATAAAACTGCTGTAAATATTCACGTTAAAGTCTTTGTGTAGACACATACTTTCATGTCTGTTGGGTAAAGATTGAGGAGTAGAATGTCTGGGTAGGTCATGTATGTTTATATTTAACAATTTAAGAAACCAATAAACTATTTTCCAAAGAGGTTGAATCATCTATATATCTGCCACTAGTATATGAAAGTTCTAGTTGCTTAAAATCCTCACCAACAATTGCTGTGTTAAATCTTTTAAATTTTATTCTTTCTAGAGGGTGTGTAGTTATATCTTTTCGTAGTGTTAACTTGCATTTATCTTATGACTGACAATATTGAGCATCTTTTTATATGCTTAATTTGCCATCTATGGATCTATATCATCTTTGGTGAAGTGTCTCTTCAAATCTTTGCCCAACTTTTAATTGCATTGTTCAATTTATTATTATTGAGATTTTTATGCTTTTAGATACAAATCCTTTGTTTGATATGTTTTGTGTTTTCTCCTAGTCTGCAATATGTCCTCTCTTAACAGTGTCCTTTGAACAGTAATGCCCCACCCCCAAGATTTCCACATCCTAAGCCTTGTGATCTGTGGATGAAATCATACAGCATTGTGGAATCATGCAATGAATATGTTACCCAATATGGCACAGAGGAATGAAAGTTGCAGGTGAATTTAAAGTTGTTAATCAATTGACCTTAAAATAGGAAGATTATCCAACATTATTTATTTAGGTAGGCCCAATGTAGTTAGTTACAAGAGTTCTAAAGTGGTTGAAGGAGGCAGAAGAGGAGGTCGCAGTGATGCAATGTGAGAAGTATTCCATTCACTGTTGTTGACTTTGATGAGGGAAGAAAAGGGCCACAGCCAAGAAATGTGGGAATTCTCTAGAAACTGGAGAAGGCAAGGGAACAGATTCTCCCCTAGAGACCCCAGAAAGGAGTGTGGCCATGCCCACACCTTGATTTTAGCCCAGCGAGACAGATCCATGTCAGACTTCTGACGTATTGTACTTCAAGAAAATTAATTTGTGTTGTTTTAAGCCACTAAGTATTTATTAATTTGTTACAACAGCAATATATAGCTAATAGAATTTCAATGAAGTCCAATATTACTTTTTCTTTAGTGTTTGTGCTTTTTCTGTTCTATTTAAGAAATCTTCACTTAAGCCAAGGTCACTGAGATTTTCTCCTATCTTTTCTTCTACAAGTTTATAGATTAGCTCTTATATTTAGGTCTATGGCCTGCTTTGAATTAATTCTGTATTCAGTGTAAGGTGAGCTTTTTCCCCCATGTGATTATCCAATGGTTCCAGCACCATTTGTTGAAAGATTATTTCTCACCATTGAATTACCTAGGTGCCCATTTTGAAAATCAATTGGTCATGTGTGTGTGTGGGGGGGTCTATTTCTGGGCTCTGTTCTGTTCCATTGCTTTCCATATGTATCTTCATGCTGGTACTGCACTGTCTTAATTAATCCATTTCCCATTTGCCTGAGAATATTCGCCGGCAGCACTTGTGGCTGCATTTTCCCAGAGATAGCTCGTGGATTACAGTCCTAACCTTGCCCCCAAAGTTTGCCACGAAATATCTCACTTTTATTATTTTTTTTGCATCACTCTAGTATATTGATAGTCTTTGGAAACAAATGAGACCATTCTATTTATAGCATTTTGATTTCGTCACATTGGTAATTCCATTTACAAAATACAGTAATTTTCAATCTCTGAAAATGTCAGATTCTAGAAAATGTAGCATTTCTACGTATGATGTTAGTGTTGTCCTCAAACAGTTCTTAGCTGAAGATTCATTTAATGAACACGATTTATGTATACGTTTCTGTTACATTAGGATTAGAGACAAGTTTTGTTTAGAAATAACTCCAAAACAGTTTTTATATTTGAAAACCAGTCAGATTTGCTTCAGCCTCAAAGAGCATGTTTATGTAAAATTAAATTAATGTTGGCGATGAGTTGCACTTTTTTTTCCTAAGTGGGAAATGGGTTAAATAAGCTTTAAAATAAATCTTAAAATTAGGTAATATAAGTCTTCTAACTTTGTTCTCTTCTTCCAAATCTATTTTGGTTAATCTAGGTTTTTCTCATATAAATTTCCACAAAAGCCTACTGGGGTTGAGATTAGGGTTGCATGGCTCTGTAGGTCAATTGGAGAAGACTCTATTTTAACAATACTGACTCTTCTGATTTTTAGTCACAAATTGGAAGAGTCAGTAATGTTAAGATGGCATCTAGCTCCCCATTTGTTCAGGGCCTCTTTGATTTCTCTGGTCAATGTTTTGTAGTTTTCAGCGTAAAGTTCTTGCATAGGTTTGTTTTGTTCTGTTTTGTTGTCAAAATTATCCCTAGTTCACATTTTTTATGCTATCATAAATGGTATTTTAACATTTCAATTTCTAATTGTTTGATGCTAATACATAGAAATATACTTGATTTCGTCTTATACCATGCAATATTGCCAAATTCACTCAAAAATTCTAGTAGCCTTTTTTGTAGATTCCCTAGGATTTTCTACATAGAAGATGATGTCATCTGAAAATACAGACAGCTTCACTTTCTTTTCCCAAAAAATGTGCCTCGCTTCTTTTTCTTGGCATGTTGTATTGACTAGGACCAAGTTGTTGAATTCATTGCCATAAAGCTAGCTGTTCATTATATCCCTTTATTAACAACTTAATGTCTGTAAGATCTATAGTGCTGCTTCTCCTTCATTCTCAATATTGGTAATTTCTGTCTTCTCTGTTATTTCCCTGAGCAATCTGGCTAGAAATTTATAAATTTTATTGGTCATTTCTAGGAATTAGCTTTTGGCTCCACCAATTTTTCTCTGTCATAGTTTTGTTTTCTCTTTGTTTTCTGCCTTTATTTTCTTTCTCTGCTTTGGGTTGAATTTCTCTTTTTTTCCTAATTCCTTAAGATAGAAGTTGAAGTCATCAATTGTAAATCTGTATACTTTTGTAATAATAGTCTTTAATGTTATAAATTTTCCTCTAAACATTGCTTTAGCTACACCCCACATATTTTTATATGTCATGTTTTTATTTTCATTCAGATCAAAGTATTTTCTAATTTCTTTTGCAAATTTTTCTTTGACATATGGGTTGTTTTTAGAAATGAATTGCTTAGTTTTCAAATACTTGGGGATTTTCCAGATACTATTTTATTCTTAATATCTAATTTAATTCCTTTGTGGCCAGAGAACATACTTTGAATCATTTGAAATTTATTGTGACTTGTTTCATGGCCCAAATGATCTATTTTGGTAAATGTTCCATGGGCACTGGAAAACAATATGTATTCTGCTGCGGTAGGGCAGTGTTCTCAACATGTCATTTAGGGCCAATTGGTTAATAAGGTTGTTCAAGTTGACTATATCCTTGCTTTTTTTTCTGTCTACTTTTTCTATCAGTTATTTCACATATTTTGTCTTGTTTTTTTTTTTTTTAAGTTGTTTAAGGTGAGAGGTTACATCTAGTCCATTTTATTTCATCATGGACAGAAATTGAAGTCTTTACTATCTTTTATTGCCTGATTGTCTACAACCCCAAGAGTTAAAAAAAAATTAAGTTAACATAATACACACTTGCATAAGTAGATGTGTAAAAACTCTAATATATTAATACATAATCCAACATTACTACTACTGCAACCCCCTTGATAGATGATGTTCCTCCTCCTATGTAGAGAATCAGGTAAGGTATGTAACACAGCAGATAGGCTCACGTTAGTGAGAAATTTCTGCCCCTTTTTCACTCAAAAGATTATACCTGACTATAAGAGCATGTGATGCTATCATTGAGATAATCTTTAAAATTACTCAAAATGCTGTCTCTCTCATTTAAAAATAAATTAAAAACCTCTCTCTTGATCCCATGTTTCCTCTAAAGTATTGCCCCATTTATCTGTTCTTCTTTATAGCTAAACCTCTTGACAGAGCTATCTAAACTTATTCTCTCTTCTTCTCCCGCTTGAATCCCCTCTGGTCAGGCTTTGGCCTCACCATATCACTAAAACAGTTCTTGTCATGGTCATGAATGTTCTCTACACTGTCAGGCAAAATGGTTATTCTTCATTCCTTATCTTATGTAGCCTCTCAGTTGGACATACCTTATCATGCTCTTCTTTTTCATTATTGAGATATAATTGACATATAACATTATATTAGTTTCAGGTGTGCAACATGATGATGTGGTATTTACATATATTGTGAAATGATCACCACAATAAGTTAGTTAACATCCATTACCATACATAGTTACTTTTTTGTGTGTGTGATGAGAACTTTTAAGATCTCACTTACTAACTTTTAAATGTATAATACATTGTTGTTAACTATAATTGCCATGCTCTATATCACATCCTTGGCACTTATTTATTTTATAACTATAAGTCTTTACCTTTTGACTACCTTCACCTATTTTGCCCATACCACTCCCCTGCCCTCTACCTCTGGCAACAATCAATCTGTTCTCTATATCTATGAGTTTCTGTTTTTTGTTTATTTGTTTTTGTTTATATTCCAAAAAATAAGTAAGATCACATGGCCTTTGTCTTTATTTTTCTAACTTATTTCACTTAGCATAATGCCATCAAGGACCACCCATGCTGTCACAAATGACAAGATTTCCCTTTTATGGCTGAATAAAATAGTTCATTGTGTGTGTGTGTGTGTGTGTGTGTGTGTGTGTGTATCACATCTTTATCCATTTATCCATTGATGGACACTTAGGTCATTTCCATACCTTGGCTATTATAATTAATGCTACAGTAAACATGGGAGTATTAATATCTCTTTGAGATAGTGATTTTTTTTCCTTCAAATAAATATCCAGAAGTGAAATTGCTGGATCATATGGTAGTTCTATTTTTAATTTTTTGAGTAAACTCCATACTGTTTTCCATAGTGGTTGCACCAATTTACATTCCCACCAACAGTACACAAGGATTCTCTTTTCTCCGCTTCTTCACTGATACTTGTTATCTCTAGACTTTTGATACTAGCCATTCCGACAGGTGTGAGGTGGTATCTCACTGTGGTTTTGATTTTCATGCTGTCCTTCCTAAACTCTTTTTCCCTTGGACTTTGGGAAATCACTCTCATCACTCTACCCCTACTTCTGTGGAAGCTCCTTCTCATTCTCTTTTGATAGTTCTGCCTTATCTTCCTGACCTCTTTTCTATCAGTATTTACTCCCTAGGCATTGTGCCAGGTCCATGGCTTTTAATATGCCAAATTTATATTCCCATTTCCAACCCGTGTCCTGTATTCAACTCTTCTCTTTAACTACCTATTTATTATACCTCCTCACTGGATGTTCCATAGATATTATAAACATAAATCTTAAACTAAACTTGATCTTTCCCCTCAAACCTGTGTACCCTGTAGACTTCTTCTCAATAATGGTATTTCTACCCTACCAATTGTTCAGGTCAAAACTTTTGGAGATAGTCTTTCCTTTTGTTACATTTCACATGCAATCCATCCACAAACCCTATCAGCTACACCTTCAAGTCCAATCACTTATCACCACTTCTTCCAGTACCACTCTAGTCTTAACCACCCCCAAATCCTCCAATAGCTTCTTATTTCACACAGAGTAGACTCAAAAGTCTTGGCCATGGCTCACAGGGCCATTAATAACCAGTCACTCCTGTTAATTTTCTGACTTAATCTCCTACTCCCTCACCCCCTTTCCCCGATTATACCATTTTGACCCCCTTACACATTCCCTCCTTGTTCATTTGCACTTGCTGTTTTTCTTTTCTGGAGCTTTCTTCCCCCAGCTATCTGCATGGCTTCCTTCTTCTCTTCATTCAGGTCTCTGTTCAATATCACCTATCCAAGAGATTCTATCATCTTTCTTACTTTATTCATCTTTAAACATTTATAATCACTTGCTATGCTATTGATTAATTAATTATCTATTTCAGCCTCGTTTCCCACCCCCACTAGAATGTATCTAGACAGCCTGACTGAGAACTACTACCATTAATTATATAATAAAATTATTTTAAAAAGATAAAAATAGTAGTAAAGTGACCAACAGGATCCAATGCTTCAGAAGAATCAAAATGGTAAGTACTGGAAAACACCTATTGGATTGGACACCTGGGGAGATTAGCAAATTTAAGAACAGTTTTTGCAGGTTGTTGGATGGAGACACCAGATTGCAGTGGGTTGAGGACATCCTCTCCTTCACTGATCTCCTAGTTTTTCCCTCAAAAAACTCCTCCTCTTCCTTTGCAGCTCTCAGTTCTTATAGTCACACAATCATTTATGTACGAAACATTCCCCATGGGGTATTGTCAGTCCCTGCCCTCCAGCAAGGCACCATCCAACAAAGGAGGGCTCAGGGCACTCCCAATCAGATGGTGTGTGTGTGTATATGTAGAAATAATAATCATTTTAAAAAAATAACAAAAGTAAAAAAAAATAATAAGCATGTTCCTAATGTGAAATAAATGCATGTCAAAAGGACCCCAGAGAGAAGAGGCCGACTCAGGGAAGGAAGGCAGGGGCACCCTCTCTGGCTCTGAAGCACCAGGCAAACTGGGGTGTGACATCCATAATTCATAGCCAATAGGTTCTGGAGGGCCCAGCACCGATCCCTGTGGAAACCACTCTCTTCTCTGACAGCTGAGCCCTTCTCGTTGTAGGCCCAGGGCTAGTAGGTTTCTCTGGGAGATGTATCTGGTGCCTGCAGTCAGGATGATAGATGAGCAGGCAAGAGCTGCTCAGGGCCACTGAGTCCAATGGGGTTGAGTAGGGAGACAAATGTGGCAGCAAACACAACTCTGTGTGTGGAGAGTGCTGAAGGCTGAAGGCAGGACCCAGGGGAGCACCAAACACACAGAATGGTTTAACAACAGAAACATGTGAAGAAAGAAGAGAAGGGATGTCAGAGAAAGATGGAGAAAACAGAAGTGTGAAGCATCATGGAATGCAAGAGAGAAGATGGCCTCACCATGAAAGAGGGAACACCAACAGTGACTGCTGAACACTCCAGAGAGATCCCTGCTGTATTGCCTGAAAACACCTCTTTTGGATTTGATCACTAGGACGTCCCTGAGGAAGGTGGAGAGAGCAGTATCAGCAGAGAGGAAGAGGCAGATACCAGGTTTCAATGGGCTGAGCAGCAAATGGGATTGCCACATTTAGCAAATAATAACACAATATGCCCACTTAAATTTGAATTCATTTGAAATTTGAACTTCGGGTAACTTTTTTAGTATAAGTATATCTCAATTATTAGTTGTTTGGATAAATTTAAATTTAACTAGGTGTCCTGTATTTTATGTGGCAATCCTAACAGGGTGGCATGTGGACTTCTTTTTCAAGCAACGTGACTGGATAAAAAAGATGAATGCTTGTGCCATAGCTGGAAGAGGAAAATTGCATCTAGGATGGGATCATGTATTTCAGATGACCTGTTTTTAGGCTGAAGGAAAAGAGCAGATAGTGGGAGAGCACAGCTAAGGGAATAATTGCTTCTAAACTATGGGCCTCTAGCCAGGACCAGAAATAAGTTCCTTGGACCCACTCATTAAAAGAAGATAGTTCCTCCCTAACCCTCCATCCCAAAAAGAGCTCAAAAAATATAAATTTCCAATTTTAATATGCAGGTGGATTGCTGCTACTCTGAAACTATTGGATTGTGGATTTAATAAGGGCTCTTGCCAGTAAAATTTTTTCTTTTGTTTTGTGTTTTTCTTGGCATTCTGATGGACCACCATAGCTACAAATATTTTCTAAATAGAGCAACCCACTTTGTCAACTTCATTTCTTAAAATCCCATTGCCAGAAAGAACCATTTTTAGTAGCTAGATTCCATTACCAGTTCAGGCCAAAAGCTTGGGTCTTTCAGAGTAAGTAAATCAAATTAGGGTTGTAATTGAGTGCCTCCTTCCATTCTCTATTTTAAATCTTTCTGCAGGTGGTGAAGTTGTCAAAGCCTCTATTGATGAAAGAATGATGTCGTTGGAGTCATCACATGACATCCTCAGCAGCTGTTTTTCTTCCTCATCACACCTAACTCCAGAGGCACATTTGGTTTGAAAAACTGGAATACTAACGCCATTTTGTTTATTTTTGTTCCTTTTCCTCTAATGTCTAGATTTCTGCCAGCATGGTAGCCTTCATCAGTCTTTTGTTTCTGTGTGCGACGGAAAGAAATAAAAGGGCACCACCCCCTTTCCACAAATACTAATCCTAAGTCTGTTTTATTTTAGTTTATTTTGGGCAGACTCCAGCCCCCAAAATGTAATTCTTTGCTGGGTTTAGGTCTGTAGACCCCACAGCAGAAGCAGCAACATGGCTTCTTCTGCCCTTCCTAAGAATTTCCCTGGCTGCTAAATGTTTCAATGTTAGCAAATGTCTCTCCTTCATAAGGGACTCTGAGACATATAGTAAGAAAAAAAGTGACAATATAGGGCTACACAAATTCTTCTTTTCCCAAGTTGCTTGTTCTATATTAGCTTTCAAACAAGAGTTTGCCAGCTTTGTTTTAAAGAAAGCATCAGTGGACTACCCCAAATACTACTTGTCTGTTTCTGATCAGCTCAAAGCTTCAGCAGAATACAATAAATGGAGAATAGTTGCTTTAAATAGATAGCCTCAGGATGACCCCTAATTCTGCCTTTTGCTTCCTCTCCCTTAATACTCAGGTTAGTGCTTGGTCGTCTTTCGTACCTGGCATTCAGGATTGGGCTGGGAGAGGTTATGCTTGGGACCTCATCTCAAATAAAATATCTCTACCCCATGAGTAATTTAAGACTCTTCCTTTCTATGGTACCTATCCAAAGAGACAGAAAAGCACAGAAGAGACTGGAACTAAAGTTAGGGCCAGGCCAGGCCAGGACAGGAAAATTTCTTTGTGGGTCAAATATTCTCAGAATCTCTAACAGGCATATTATCAACAGGCCCCTCTATGCGACAGTTCTCCTTCTGTTGGGCTGACCAGGGCACCAGGGTGGCACAGCCCAGCACCGAGAGGACTTCTCCCAGAATATCTGCCCTAAATTCTCTCATCTGGTGGCTGAGGATCTTGGACTATTTAATCCCAGACTGCTAATTCCATGGTCTATTCCAATGTGGTGGGGGTGGAGGGGCAGTGAGTCAATTGTTATTTCACAAATTTAACAAATAAAATACTCGTCTTTTGTTATTTCAGAAAAGGACACTTAAACACAAAAAATACGGAAGACTTATTCTCTTACTCTTAACATAAAGAATATATCCCAGTTCCTTCCCAGAAAGTCAGTTTTAAACTTACACCAACATTATACAGATATATTAAAATGTGTGTGTGTGTGTGTGTGTGTGTGTGTGTGAGTGTGAGTGCACATCAATATGCACACATGTTTGTCACCATCCTTCTTTGTTTTTCCTCATCACATGGCAGCTGTAGTGTAGTGATGGACTCTGGGGCCAGAATACCTGAGTTCAAATATAGGCTCTACCACTTATGATCTGAAGAACTTCAGATAAGTTACTTAACTTCTCTGATCCCTGGTTTTATCATCTACTAAATAAAGGTGATAGTAATAGTACACACTTTCCAGAGTGTTACGAAGATATAATTATTTAATATGTGAAAATCACTTAGCACAGAGGAAACACCCAATAAATGGTTGTTATTATATTATTATGTTGCCATAGACCAGTAAAGTCTTACTATGTTGGTCTCTGGGAACCACTGATGGAGCAACTCATTCTTCTTCCAGATGAGGAAAATGTGAAGTCTAGGGCGGGCATAACTTCAACTAAGGTCCATGGCCAGTTATAGAACATAAGAGAAGTAGAATTCAAGTCTCTTGACCAAGACTGATATATCTCTGAGGTCTCCTAGAAACAAGTGAATTTGGCAAATGGCTATGGGGGTGAGGCAGAAATTGGGGGGCTTCTGGCACCTGGAGGACGTGGGTAGGAAACCTGCATTTAGCTGGGCACAATGGCCAAATTAGGAGCCACTGTGATCAGAAGGTCTAGTCACTGTAGTTCTCTTTTCTCTTTCCTCCAACCTCAGAAAATGAAAACAAGAGTTGGTAGGGGCATGGGGGATGTAGGATCGCACTTTGCAACTCTTCCTCCTTCGATCTCCAGTCCCCACAGAACATCTGCTGAGCTCCAATTCCTGCCTCTCACAACTCTGCCAGTGGTTCTGCCTCTGGATGCAGAGTCAGTTGATAGAGGTCCTGCCCTGTTACTCACCAGGGCTGGAATAATACCCCAACTTTCTGACTCATTTTTTTGCTGCTGTGGTTTGGGGGCTATTCTCCATTTTCTAAGCAGATGCTGCCATGGCGAGGGCCACCAGACTAAGTAGGGTTGCACTCAGTGGCTGCTTTTTGATTTCACATAGCAGGAAATCAGGCTGCCCAAGGCAGACTCTGTCAAGTCCCTCTGTTCCATTAACCTTTGCTCATAACTTTCTCACTCATGAATGCCTCCTGGTCACATGTTCCAGGCAGGAAGAAGAAAAAAGGAAAACAACAAAAAGGAAGGGATTAGTCTATATGAAGAAACCCAGACTTTCCCATAAACCCTCCACCAACTTCTGCAGATACTTCATTGGTCACATGGCTGCTCCTAGCAGCAAGGGAGGCCAGGGAATGTCATGTTGTATCTGGGCAACAAATTGTGGTTTTATTAGGAAGGAAGGAGAGAATAGATATTGGGTAAAAACTGTCTGCCAAGAAGTTGTAACCAGAATATAATTAAGCCTCTTGCTTCCCCTTTCCTCCAAAGTCTCCTCAGCAGGGTCACCTTAGAAGGAAACATTAGTCCAGCTCGAGAAAACTTACAGTCTGTACCGGTTACTGACACCCCTGCCCACAAGCATCACGCAGCACGCATCACCCACACAACCTTTGCTACAAGCCTTTTTATACTTTCCTCTCAATAGCTACTCAATCTCCCTTTCTCTTGCAAAACAAAATGACAAACAAAGCAAAAAACAAGGCCAGCCCATAGAGTGAGCTACTTGTCTCTTCACTCCCCCACTCCTCCTACCTCCTTTTCCATATCTCCGTGTTTTCCCTCTTGTGGAAATTGATTTGGTCTGTGGGCTTTTACAAGTTTAGACCTCTACCGGTCACCGCTATAAGCACAGCCAAGGCTGAAAACAAAAATTCCGGGAGAGTACATAACGCCTGTAAGCTATCCTTTGATAACTCCCCTGCTAACCAGTTTATGAGTAAGCCAGTGTAAACCCCAGCCCTGCTTACACACACACAATGCCTACAACACCTGTCAGGAGCTTCCCCATCTCCCACCTCAGCCTCTTGCTCTCTTGGCTCTTGGTTTAGTCTGAAATGTCTCTCCCTACTTTGATGCCGATCCTACTAGTTTCAGCCAAATGATTTCCATCTGCTCCTTCAAAGGCTCACTTAAGATCGACTCTGAGGAGGCTACAATTAACTTCACCTGGCTCCAATCCAGCCTGTTCACTACTACTTTGAGAGGCAAGCCCCTGGTTTGTATGATTTTTATTTCATTTGATATTCAACTCTTGGTTCACATGTCTGTTTTCTTTATATCTTTCCATTTCCCCCATTAGGCTGGGAAGAACCAAAGGGTAGGGGTTGGACGTTATGCATTCTTTTTCTCTGATATGACTTGGGCACCTTCATGTGTCAAGCACTGAGGGAGGAGCTGAGGATATAAGGCAGACCCAGTCCTGGCCTCCTTCAGGACCAGCCTCTCCTGTTCCTTTTCCGGCCTTCAGGATAGGGCTCTGCCTGATCCAACAGGGTGACTGACCACTATCTTGAGGTAGATGAGGAAAGGGATTGGAATTCAGCCCCAGAGATGAGCCCCATTACCATCTTCCTGGACTCCAAGTTCATCCCACTTAAGCGGCTCCTCTAAAAAGGCCCCAGGCCTCCTCCCAGTACCCAGCATCCGGTGTTACTGTTGGCTCTGCCTGCCTGCCGCGCAGCCAGGGACTGAAGGAGCTTTTATTCCAAATGAGGGCAGTCAGCTAAATTTCCAAGTCAAAGATTTTCCACTTCAATTTTTCTGCCTTCTTTTTAGCCCAAATAACACGTTCATTTTCTGGAAAAGGAGACAGACAAATTCTGCTTCTAAGAGTCAAAAACTTTATGTGGAATACCTGGGAGTGATGGGTAGGGCTCATGCCAAAGCCCTTCTTCTGCTGGGAGGGAAAGGATGAGAAAGCCCCCGAGAGGACTCTCCATCCCCCAGGAAGACAGAGGGGTGACATCAAACCAGAGAGACCAAGCCTTTTCCACTTTCTACCCCATACTCCACCCCAATCTTCTTCCATTTCTTTTCGTTCTACCTTCTCTTCCTCTTTTCCTTCCACCTGTCTTCCTGTTCTCTTCTCTCTCTCTCCTTACTCTTCATTCATTCATTTATTCTGTCAGTCAGTCATTCTCTCAAGAGACATTGCTTTAGCCCTTGCTAATGTGTTGGACACAGTGTTGCAAGTTAAGAATGCAGAGACAGAACAATCAAGTCTCAAGGCTCTTACAGACTTGCATTTGTGGAGGGTGGGGCTCACAGATGAAGGGCTGGGGTTAGGAGTGACATTTGGCAAAGAGAGCTAACTGGTAAGTCTCAAAGTACATTCAGAGGCTCAGGCAGTCTATCTAGAATGTGAGAAACCATGGGTTCAGGGAGACAAGACTTAGACAACCTCTAGCAGGTACCTGGTGTGGCCTGGCTCATTAATACCTCCTGTCCCATCCTAGCAGAAGACCCTTCAGTAAGAAAGAACATGGACTATGTGAACATGGTACCCCTATTCAAATCCCAGGTCTACTTGCGTAATCGTAATGAGTCATTTAATATTATTATTTATTTAGGACATAGGCTTTATTTTTTTAGACCACTTTTAGGTTTATAGCAAAACTGAGCAGAAAGTACAAAGAGTTCCCCATACATTCCTGCCCCTACATGTGCAGCCTCGCCAACTATCAACATCCCCCTCCAGCGTGGTAACTTGTGACAGTCAATGAACCTATGTTGACACAGCATTACTACCCAAAGTCCATACTTTACTTTCAGGTTTGCTCTTGGTGTTGTATGACCAATATAAAAGACCTATATCCACTATTATATTATCATGCAGAATAGTTTTATTGCCCTAAAACCCCTCTGTGCTCTGCCTTCACTTAATCTTTTTATCCTCAATGTCTTCTTGGAAATGAGAGAAATAATTGTCTCACGGGTGATCATGAGGATACAATAAGATAATACACAGGAGTGCTTGCTTTAGGTGTGAGTTATTTATATGAGATTTCCATGAAAAGCCAAGAGCCCTCCCACAGTGGTTCCTGACTATAGCGCATGCTATTGGAGAAAGGAGAGAACCAGGTAGGGGAGGGTGAACTTTCTTCGAAGCCCCAAGACACATGTTGCCTCAGCGGGTTTGGTGATAGGCTTTGAGGGTAGCCTACTTGGGAGGAGAACATGGAGACCCACGGGATTCCAGGGGACACTAGATAGTTCCTTGCTCCTGAAGTAACTCATCCAGCTTTATCCAGGCAATCCTCTGGTTGCTCTTGGCAGGGGCTCAGAGAGCCTGCATGAGTCACCTCCACGTGGCTGCTGTGGGAGGAAGGGGGTAGGGAGGAGAGAGGGAGGGACAGAGAGGGCTCATATCCAGGCTGAGCCACGCTGGCTTGGAGAAATTGTTCCTGAAAGTCCCTGGCAAGAAGTGGACTGCTGTGGGCTGTTAACCTGCCATGCAAATCGACAAGTAAACAGTTTCCAATGAGAATCCCAGAAGCCCAATTCATCCAGAGACCCAGACACTTACTTGGGACTCCAGGAGGGGGCCAGCTTGGGAGAATCCCATGCACAACCTGAGGGAGAGCTGCCGGTTTCTTGCCCCTCCAATATCCAGGCAGGGATCTTGCCCAGGAGACCTCAGTCTCCTGTACTCAGACAAGTAGTATCCACACAGACAGGGCAGTACAGATGGCACAAATATATCACCCTTTTTTCAGATGGTAAAAATCACCCTGGGGTCTGCTTGGGCTGTCTAGACAGAGCAAATGAGCTGGGCCATGGTGCTAGAGACATGTGTGAGCCATGTGGTAGGCTTAGGTGAGAAACCCCCAGTTTCCACCTCATGGGTCTGTCACCAGCAAGGGCACAACTCAGTTTGGGGGGATGCCAGGTGCTTGCTGTATATATACTTGGAATTTATTGGCCTGTGGTGAAGAGGGGTGGGGTATGAGAGGATGGAATGGAACACATCTGGTGACCTGATTTTTTTTTTTTTGTTTTTCTGCTCTTGGTGAAGGGCCTTGGCTGTACTTGGGGCTGGAAGAGAAAGTCAGGGAAATGGGGCAGGGGCAGGAGAAGGGAAGATGGGGGCAGGGAGTACATGTTATTTAGCTGGGCTCAGAGGGAAAGAAAGCCTCTACACCTCATGAAGTAGGAAGGGCTCGCTGTCCCTATGTGAAGACTGAATGAGGAAAAAAAGTGTGATCACATGGACATTTAGCAGCAATTCCAACAAACATACCTATACATAAATCCAAAAGCAGCACATAAACACACATACCTTCAGGTACAGTTGCAAACACAGCCATCAGCTATACAAAGAAAGCTTACTTACACACATGCTGCCACTGAAAAACACAATGTTCATCGAGACCGGAGGGAGTCATGCTGAATATCAAGACCAATGTGTTTGAACCATCATCACCCCCTGGCTGTTGCAAAATCTAATGCCTATCTCAAGTTTTTCCGCAAACTTCCAGAGGCCACACCTGTCTTTGATGAATCATTCAGCCAGGGCCCTCCAGTCACTCCTCATTATCGTTCTGTCCCACACCTCCTCCATGCAGATGGAGAATGTGGCAAAAAGACTCACAGGCTTTTGTAATATGGCAAACTTGGGAAGATTTGGAGAAATGAAGAGATTTACACTGTAGCAATGCAAACAACTTAAAAGACATTTCTGTTCTTATTTTAAAAATCCATTGGTCATTTTCAAAACTCCAGATTCAGACTCCCTCCATGTTATTCAGCCAATCCCCTTTCCCTCTTCTCTGTTATCTTCTTCTCAGGACAAAAATCCAAATTCCTCTCATTTTCTTGTGTGAAGAAATTCAGCTCTCCCTAAACTGTCTCCAAATTTGGCTCCTGAACTTCCTTAGCATAGCCCAGAATTCACTGGAAACTCAGAAAATAGCCACTGTAGCTTGCTGATTAAACTCCTGAAACAGAGGCCATCTGCCTCCCCCATCTTTCTCTATAGGGGGTAGTTTATATTTTTCTAGCTAAACATACTTATGCACATAAACACTTAGACACAAAAACGAAGAACTCTCTATACACTTCCCCAAATAGGTTAGGCAGAGAATGAACTCATCTAGGCCATGCTCAGGCCAGTAAGCTAAATTCAAAATCAGTGATTCCATCCCATTCCCCACTTCTATTATTTCCAGGGCTCTTCTCAACCATGGAATTATTAATTTATAAAGTCAACATCATTGAGAGCTTGCTATATACCAAGCAGTCTACTTGGGATACAAAGATGGAAAAAAAAAGCCAAACAACTCAAGGAGCTCAAATTGTAGATGGAGTGGCAGATAAGTAAACATGTAATCATAATATAAGTAGAGTAAGCCTGTGATAGGGAAGTAAAATTCACTATTAGAACACAAAGGAAGGGTAATTAAAAAAATTTTTATTAAAAATATCTAACATAGAATATTATAATAGTTTCAAGCGTACACCATATTTATTCAACATTTATATACCTAAAGAAGTGATTACCATGATAAGTCCAGCAACCATTTGACACCATATACTATCACAATATTATTGAACATATTCCCTGTGCTATACACAACATCCTCATGACTTATGTGCTTTATACATGGAAATTTGATCCTCTTATTCCCCTTCACCCTCCTTCCCCCATTTTTTAATTTTTCAATTAGAGTTGACATTCAATATTATTTAACGTTAGTTTCAGGCGTGCAGCATAGTGGTTAGACATTTATATAATTTATGAAGCGATCCCCCTGACTAGTACCCACCTGGCACTATACAGAGTCATTACCATATTATTGACTATATTCCCTATGCTTTAGAAGAAGGGCAATTTAATCAGTTTGGCAGTGGAGGTGTGAAAAGGTGTACAGGATGAACAGAAGTTCATCACTTAAAGAAGAGAGGGTGTCACTGGGGGCCAAACCAAGCTATCATTCATTTATTTGTTCACTTAATTTTTAATACTGTACTAAGCAGTGAACAGACAGACAGACTTTACTTAGTTATGAAAACTGTAGGCTTTAACAAATATGTGAGTATTCTGGAAGGGAAGCTGAGTCCAGTAAACCTCTCTAACAAGGGTGACACTTAGGCTGAGACCTAAAAGAAGAATAAGAGTTAGCTAAAGGAAAGAGAGTGGGAATATGTTCAGGCAGAGGAATGAAGATGTTTAAACCTAAAGGCAAGACAAAGTTTGATGCTTATGAGAAACACCAAGAAGTCTGGCATTGCTAGTGCTAAGAGACATGGAAGAGAGTGGAATAAAATGAAGCTAGGGAAGGAGGCAGGGTCCAGGGTTATTAGAGATTCCCCCAACAACACACTTCCTCCTGATGCAGTACAGTGCAGAGTTAGAGGGAACTCTAACAAAGCAGAGCCTAGAGTTCAACTCTGTGAGATTAAAGAGCTTTGGCATGAAAGCTGATTCTGACCAATGTGTGGCTGAGTCTGGGAGCCCCTCTGTATCCAGTCACCTTGACATGGAACATATAGTCTAGAAAGAGTACAAGAGTAAGCCAATAGAGCTGTAACCTTGGGCCTACTCTAGCTAAGTGTCACATGAGTACACGGGATTCTCTTCCCTTACAGACTCACTACCATAGCTGGTGCAGAGCTGTAGATCAATAAAGATGTCATGCAGCATCAGCTGGGGATGCATTAGTCAAATGTGACCAGCCTACAAATGAGAGACCATGCAACAGTTAATAATGGCCAAAGAAAGGACCTGGAAGTAGTCTGGCAAATCCTCAAGTTCTCTCTTCTCTTGAATGAATTTGAATGAAGATCAACTCCTTTGGACTGAGCACCACTGTGGACCTTAGGCCCAGAGGGATAAAGATTGGAGCTTGAGTGGTTAGTGTGAATAATAAAAAGAGGCAGGTCCTTATTTTTATTTCAAGCTGGTGATGTTGGTCATGCAAGTTACACTAAGCTAAAGGATGGGAAGCCAATGAAAGCATTAAGTAAGAAAATGGCAACATCAGAATAATGTTTGTAAAAAATTACTTTGAATACTGTGCAGGGCATGGATTGAAGGAGAGAAAGAGAACAAAGCCAGAGAGACTAATTAGGTTTCATTATTTAGGAATGCTTTCAGCTTCAAGTAAGAGAATACCCAACATAATTTAAACCTGTAATGATATTTATGGTTTACCATCAGGAAATCAGGAAATAAGGCATACTCAGGGATGGCTAGGCAGTTCAATGATATTACTGAAGACCCAGGCTTCTTCTGTCCTTCCACACTACCATCCTACATGCATTGGCTTTTTATTCTCTTGCTTTTCCCCTCATGGTTGCAAGATGACTGCTTTATCTTCAGACAACATCTTATTCAAAGCAGAAATAAGGGGGAAGGAACAGTGCCAGCCACCACTTATTCCCTTTCTCAGATGAGCAAAGCTTTCCCAGAAGCCCATCATAGATGTCTCTTTATATCTCATTGGTAAGAACTGGATCACATTGCCCCTCTAACCACAAGCAAGGCTACAAAATTGAGTGTCAGTATTGTTCACTATGATTCACTACCTGGAGCTAGACATGTTGCTGCCTGGGGCAAAACTGGGATTCTGATAGGTAAAAAGAGGAATGACTGTCAAGTAGGAAATAAACAGTGATAGTCACAGAGGCAAGAGAAGATGGCCTCAACTAAGATGGTGGCATTGGAGATAGAGATATTTAAGAGATAGAAGTTACAGAACTTAGTGATGGGAAGTAGAAAATAAAGGAGAGGAAAGAGAAAAGAATGGTTTTGGTGTTCCTAGCTTCGGCAGCCAACAGATTATGATGTCATCTACTAAGACAGAAAACATGAGGATGTGAGGAAGAAACACAGATGTAGGGAAGATGAAGTGTTCACTTTGTAGACCATTTGAATTTCAGGTGTCTGCATATATCAAAGTATTAATATCATACAAGCAAGTGGATACATCACTCCAAAGCTGAGGAGAAAGGTCAAAGCCATAGATATGGACTTGAAAATCATTAGAAGCCACGGGAGTGGATGAGTTTATTAGAGAGGATGCTTTGGATTGCACAGAAATAAAACACAAACAAAGTTAAGAAGAGAAAAAAGATTTTTGGCTCACATAGCAGGAGATGTATAGATGGGGCTAGATTTTGGCCCAAGAGCATCGGTACTTAAATTTGGAGGTTGGGTTTTTCTCTCCTCCCCACCCCCAGCTCTCACTTTTTTTAAAAAAAATTTATAACAAACCATTCCTCTGTACATTATTTCATTATATTCTCATGATTATCCTTTTGAAGCAGGTATATTATTGTATAATTTTAAAAAGGAAAAAATAAAAACCTGAAAGATTAAGGTGCCTGTCCTCACTCAAGAGAGAAACAGACTTGGATTTGCCACCTGCAAGCGTCATGAATCTCTGACTCAGGGCTCCTGGATCTCTAGCTGTGGACAGAAAGGGCTCTTCAATGAAGCTGTAAGTTGTTTCCTTCTTACTGTCATGTAAATCAACATGACTGATGATTATCTCTTGCAGCAATTCACTAAAGCTCAGCAAGAACTGACCAACACAATTTAATATTTTAACCTTTTTTTTTTTTTTTTTACCAAGGTCCCTAAATCACCACCTCCAGAGCTGTTTGATTTTTTCACATGGGAATGATATGAGCATGTGTAAATAATGAATAAGATCCAGGAGAGTAAAGATTGAAGACGTAGGAAATGAACGTGCAAAGGTAGTAGGGCATGGGACCCATAGCACTAGTAGAAAGACTGGCCTCACAAGTTGCCTTCCATTGTAATAGGAAGGTTAGGAGGAGAGGATGGGTAAGGATGCAGGGAGAATTGTACATATATATGTTGGCTTACTCTGCCCTATTTCTCCTTTTATATTACTTCCTCTGTTATAGAGACTAGAAAAGAAAATACTTAAACTTCTTCCATTCTTTGCAGCTAGAGGCATTATGAGATGAGTTCTAGTCAATAGAAGTAGGAAAAATCCCAGAGGAGATCCTCCCTTTCTGAATAAGAGGGCAAAACCTGTCTAGCAGTGGGCTTTTCCCTTCCCTCGTTTTTATGTTCTTTCTTCTTCTTGCCTGGATATTGACTTTGATACCTAGAACTCCAGCCATAATCCTGCAATTATGAGGAGAAAGTCCACACACTAAGGATGATGGAACAGGAAGATAGTAAGAGTCTGGTACCTTAATGACCTCCTTGAGCAGCTGTACCTGCCTTATGCTGTCTATCTGTATACTTCTTGTGGCATTGAAAGATAAGAAAGAAAAGAAAAGAAGGAAGGGAAGGGAAGGGAAGGGAAGGGAAGGGAAGGGAAGGGAAGGGAAGGGAAGGGAAAGGAAGGGAGGTGAAGGGAGGGGAAGGGAGGAGAAGGGAAGGGAAAAGAAGGAAGGAAGAAACTTTCTTAGTTAAGCCACTGTCTGTCAGGTTTGTTACTCATAACTAAGCATGAACCTGGTTTGCATATGCTCTGGGCCCCTCTGGCATGTCTCTTTTTCTTTATAGGTGCACCCGCCCTGGCAGCTGTGGACACATTAATTGCAGTAAATGCTGGGGCTCAGTGGGGCACCTCAGAAAACATGTGGGTATCAGGCTACTGTAGAAGTAAAACAGGAGAGCAGAAGATATTGGATGAGCAGACTCAGAGGAGCCTGTCTTTGGGAAGGAGTAGTGAAGACAAGAGAGAACATAGAGACACATTATATAACAGAAAAATCTGACTGGGGTTAGTTGACCTAGTCCTAGCCCTGGGCCTGCCACTAACCAGCTGTGTCATGTCCCTGGGCCTCAGTCTACAGAATGAAGGATCTGAGCTGGATCAGTGGTTCTCAACTTTATAGGCATCAAAAAGGAGGACGCTGTATTTTTTGAAATATTTTTCTCTACCAGACTGCATTTACCAAACAATTCATATTCTGAGAATATTGTGTTGATGTAATTCCAGCCCAAAGCAAAGAAAACCTTCTGATTTAGCTTAATTAGTCTTATCCTAGCATGAAATTTTCATTTGTTTTTTGGAAAAATTGAAAATGTCTCTCAGGTCCACACAATTATCTTTGAGGACATGTGGTGACCCAGCGATCTTGAGCACTGGCCCAGGAGAGGGCTGAAGCCCAGTTCTGTCTCCCATGGTGCAGATCCCTGTGCCCCTCAGCAGCCCGTGGAGGCACGTTTTCCATCCTGCTCCCAGCCCTGGTTCTGACTTCTAGTGCCAAGGGCTACCTCATTTCCTTTATAAAAAACAAGCCTGTCTAAACGGCACGTTCCCACCGGTGGGAGGGCATGTCTTTTGCCTGCATGCCTGCCAGTCCTCCTCAAAGGCAGCCTTCTTCCATCCCACCCCACCTCCCTCCTCACCCCAGAAGAAAGCCATCTCACCCAAACCTTCATCGCATTTACCCTACGCTGTGACCTTTTCACCTGAGAGACCTGAAGACCTCTCAGCCAATGTGAAGAACAAGCCCTGACCCCTGCCCTCAGGTATCTCCCTCTGCTGTTGAAGAGAGAAGGGCAGAGATCCCCAACTCAGTTGATTAAATGCTGTAATGGAACATTCAATATGCCGTTGGAACACTGAATGGTCACTTCTGCTTGGAACAGTAGTGAAAGAGAAGATGACATCTGAGTCAGGGCCTGGAGGCTGAAGGGAGAACCAGGGCAACATTTGAAGACCAGTGCTCCACAAGAAGGTTGGCTGGGATGGGGAAAGGCAGGGCTTCATTCTGATTAGCAATTCATTTGCTTGACAATTTTATTTAAGCCCTTCCTCCTTCCCTTCCTCCCACAAATATTTATCAAGTATATTTTTTGTGCCAGGTATCCTGTTAGGTGGTAGAAACAAATATGAATAAGGCATGCCCTGTCATGATGGAGCTCACAGATTAATGGGGACACAAGCACACAGAACTTCTAGCTTCTGGTCCTGCAATAGGGAGTAGTACCTTCAAGGAGGCATACCCTAGACTCCAGACCAGCATCTGCCTGTGCCCTGTGACGATAGCAGGCAGCGTTCCACCAAAAAATGCTCAACAAGTCTTGGCCTCAGGCCCCTCTTACAGTCTGGTGTTTGCATCCCTTGGTTGAAGAGATAGATACCCTGTGTCATCTCTGTCTGCTCTTAAAGCTGTAGAATGTTCCTGCCTAAAGGCCAAAGACTGAACCAGGTGACTTCTCCTGCTCCATGAGTCTGTAATGGGGAGATGGGCTCTAAGGAAGCCTCTGAACCTGCTGTAATGGGAGGCAGCAGTCTTGGGGGACAGATGGAGGAAGACCCTCAGGGCAAGGTGACATCAGTTCTAATCCTGCTCCTTAAAAGAGGGGGATAGGATAGTTGTCCCTATGCCTCACTGCCCTGAAGGAGTTCAGGCCTGGACAGAGGATGGGGGACACATTCAGGAGATTGGAAAGTTAATGGAGAGGCCCATTGTGGGCCAGCACAAAATAATCCTTGGTGGTGCTACAGTCTTGATAGATCCTGGAGCAGAGAGGCCAGTGCAATGAATTCTGCCCAGCAATACTCACTGAACATCTCCCAAGGCCAGTGCTACTGTTGGGATTCACAGGGAGAGGAAGATTTATTCCTTGCCCCTTCAAGTGTCCCTTGAAGTTGCTGAGACAAATATGCAATGGGAATGTTATGTTTAAAGCAAGAAACCTGCCCTGGGAGAAGCACAGAGGGCCAAGTGAGCTCAGAGATAGAGAAGATTCCACTGTCAGAGTGGTTAAAATGGAGAGAGCAGCTTCGAGATGTGACTCGCATCAGTTAGGACTGCCTTTGGCTGCATGGAACAGAAGCCTGAGTGCTAAGGTTTAAAAAATAGGGCTTTGTATTTCTCGTGTAACACGAAGTGTAGAGGGAGGCCAGTGCAAATGTTGAAGCTGCCGTCAAGGACCTAGGCGCTTTGTCTTCTGGGCCAGCATCCTTAACATGTCTCCTTCATGGGTTGCAAGTTGGCTCCTCCACCCCCGGCATCACATCATAGACTTTCCAGAGAGCAAGAAGGAGGAAAGCATAAGACACATGCCAGCTCTTCCGCCCCCTTTTTTATTAAAAAAAAAAAAAGTTTATCTCACTGGCCAGACTATATCATATCATTACCCCTAGTAACAAGGGAGCCTGCAAAGTCAATATTTTTAGGAGGGCACATTGATCTCCCTTCCCCAAACAACATTGATGTGCTATAAATGGGGTGGAAGGCAGGGCAGATCAAGGTTTGCAATGAACAGTACCTGTCAGGGCCCTAAAGAGCCTGTAGAAGCTGCTTGAATAAAGTGTGGAAGGACCTCTAGGTAGAGGAAACCACAGGAGCAAAAGCCCTGGATGGTGATGTGCCAGGAGTACTTGGGAAATCGCCAACAGTCCAGTTCAGCTGGAGCATAGAGTGTGACTAGGAGCAGTTGGCATTTCCAGCTTTGTGGAATCACCCTCCAGCCCAGACACACACTCTGCACGCAGTGGATTAGGCACGGGGGAAGCAACAGCAGACAAGGAGCAACAGCTGAAAAAGTCAAGGTCAGCTGCAACCTGAGACAATGATTGAAGTTCCGAGAAAAGCAGATGATGACAAATCTTCTGACTACCTGGAATTACCAGCCACAAGCAAAGGGGTGCTGGGCTGGACTCACAGACACTCTCAAGCAAAGCAGACCCCCAGATACACTAGAGCCTCTCATTGCTCCCTGAATAAACCAGGGAATTAGGTACCTGCACCTGCCTCTTGCCGGAGGTCTATTTATTGTCGCTCTTCCTCCCTCACCTCTCCTAGTGTCAGCCTGTCCAGGCTGCAGTGAGAACTCTGTCAGACATTGCAGAGGCGTGAGGGTGGAGAGTGCTGATTCCAGCTCTAGGGTGCAGGACAGGCATTCACTGCACTCTTCCTGAAGTTCTTGAGACACATCTATTACTGGGGTAGGGGTGGAGGAGTTGTATGGATGCAGCCACCTTTTGCTGCTGTGCCTTGTGTCTTTTTTGACTGGAAAGTACTTCAAAGTCTCGCCTTCCTCTTGTTACCAGTGAGACTCTCCTTCTGCTGACCTCTGACAAGGCAGAGAGCAGGGGGGCACCGTCCCACTCAAAGCTTTGCCGTTGTTTCCCG
Organism: Eidolon dupreanum; assembly: GCA_028627145.1. Lineage (NCBI taxonomy): Eukaryota > Metazoa > Chordata > Mammalia > Chiroptera > Pteropodidae > Eidolon > Eidolon dupreanum. The sequence continues at coordinate 19,540,041 of CM053517.1, read as the reverse complement.
TGTCCCCTCTGCTTCCCCTTTCTTCTTCTGCCCTCTGATTCTTCTGCATTACTTTTTGGGGACCCTCTTCAGTTTCCCACCTTTTATCGAAGGTGGGATAGGGTGGGGTAGGGACATTGTTTAAGTTCTGGGGAGTAAGTTCTGGTCCACTTTTTATTACAACTCATTCGACAGTTCTTCGGTTTCCAGAAGAGTTGCATCCCTCCAATCCATGGGTACTGGACTCTAACGCAGATGTTAGGACCGCCCTCAAGAGAAATGCTGGAATGGACGGACGGAGTGACTGACGCATCATGTAGCCTAATATCCCGCCTCATCCAGAAAGCCCTCTGCAGCATGCCTGCAGGAGGCCAGGCATTGCTGAGACAGAGAACTCCTTACAACCCTCAGTCTCTCTGGTACTTGGATCCACTATCGGGCAGTCCTACTGAGGAAAAGGAAACAAAATCTCCCTCATGTTATAATAGCAGGTACTACTGGACACTTTCTCTATAGCAGGCACTTTGCAGGGCCCTGTATTATACTGCGCTGTACAGAAAGACCCCACCGAGTGGCACTCTGACCTGCAAATTCGATTCTATTTTACCCATTTCACAGGTGAGGACACTGACAAGAGAGCTTGAGTAACTTGTTCATGGTCTCAAGACTGTGGCAGTGCTGGTATTTGAGGTTAGAACCCCAACCCTGTGTTCTTTCCTCTACATCTGCTACATTGACCTTGGCACTGTTGACATGTGAGGCTGGAAAATTCTTTATTGAGGGGCTGTCCTGAGCATTGTAGGATGTATAGCATCACCCCTGGCTTCTGCCCACTGGATGCCAGTAGCACCCTTTCTCCAGTTGTGACTAAAATCATCTCCAGACATTGTCAAATGTTCTCTTGAGGGGAAGGATACTGTGGTTTCTATGTCTTTCACCATGCCAGCTGCTCTCCGATAAGCATCAATTGTAAGGAGAGTCAGGCTAGACAAAATGAAGGACTTTCTTCTTAACATCTCCTCCTTTACTCCTCTTGCATGATCAGCCATCACCTCCTTTGTAAAGCCCTTCATATCTCTGTCATAGGGCGGGTTTTCCTCCTTTGGACCCCATTACTCTCTTTTCCAGCCTATGGCCTCATTATTTGCTTATTCTGTTTCCCCCCACCCCACCCCAGGCTTTTATCTCCTCAAGTTCTAATTCACCATTATATCCCTCTGAGCTCTGAGCAGGACGCCTGACACATGGTAGGCTCTCATTAAAATTCTGATAGGCAAATGTGTACATAATAACAGCACATAATGAATGTTGGGTTTACAGAGGTGAAAATTGCTTTGAAAAGATATAAAGCATTATACAAATATAAAGGCTTATATTTTTCTTCTTTTCTTCTATCTCAGTCCTTCTCTTCCTCCTGGTCCTCTCCAAGCCAGACTCACAGATTGACAGAGACAATTAACTAGGTTTATATGAGGGGTGGGAAATTCAGGAAAGAGGGTACCTTCGAGACATTTTTTCCCTTTTTTTAGTCTGGGCAGGTTGCTCCAGTGGGGGTTAATGTATGCGTGGCCAGTTTAGGCTCTAACAGAAGCTGCCTTCCTCTCTCTTCCTGCCCTCTTAGTGTTTTGCAGGCCTGCTTGTTAGGGAAATTCCATTTACTCTAGAACCTATCACCTGGAAAAATATCTCATAGCACACATGGTGAACAAGGGGTGCATTAATGGGAATGGAAAACCGGTGGTGGGCTCTGGGCCAAGGTGCCCATCAGCTCTGGAATCTGGTTAAGTCTTCCAGTGGCACCAAAGGTATGTTGTTGTGCCTGGCCTGGATGGCAGCCACACAGACCTGGCACCAAATGTATCCCTCTACTCCCCACTCCCCTGGAGTCTGAGAGGACTGTAGAATCAGTAGGCCATTGCTTCACTGGGCTTCTAGGTTTGACACTCTTTGCAGTCCTTTGCTAAGTTCCAGGGTCACCTTTAACTTCAATTCCCTCAATGAACAGAGCCCAGTAGGTGCTTGGAGAGCTGGAGGAAGAGAGAAACTCCTGGGATACACAGCCCTGCCTTGGGAGCTCTCAGCCTGATGGGAGACCCACCTGCCCTCAGGAAGTGAGGGAAGAGCGACTCCCACAGGAAGAAAGTTCAGTAATGCATTTAGTTAAGCATGAACTTCAAAGACACCAACCTTCACTGTGAGGAAAGCAACTGCAAGGTGAGTAAGGGGACTTTGAAAAGGTTCAGAAGAGAGGTATGAGTGGGGCAGAGCACAAATCTCCCCAGCTAATATGGAAGGTGTCGTTCTGACTAGTACAGGAAAAGTAGGTGTGTGTGTGTCGGGGGGTGGTCAGGGAAGGAGGTGGTGGTAGCTAAACTCAAAGGCACCTGAGCACAATCCCCTCTCCATGGAAGTGAGAGAGGGAAGATGGCTCTTTGGAGCTGGACGCCTCTTTCCCTCTGGCCTGTGTTATCAGGGAATGTGACAGAGTGGTTTGGAAAGAGGTGAGATCATAAAGTGGGGCCTCTGAAGAGTGAACTGAACCATGGTCTGAGCCATAGGCCTGTGCCGCTGGCCAACCCACTAAGTGGCTTTGAACAGGTCCCTCTGGCCCTACATTTCAATACTCAAAGACAGTGCTTGACTTGGGAGAAGGGATTCAGGACAGTTGTGCTGGATCAGCCTCAGGCCAAGGTCATGTCTGGCTATATCCCCAGCTCCACCGCAGCCCCAATCTCCTTCTGCCCCCACCTCCCAAGGCCAGGCGCCACACACCAGGAGGCAAGGGGACAGCAAATCACTCTCCATGGATATTTCTGTGGCCACAAAAATGAACTAAACATGCATTGCATGACCTCTTCCTCATCAAAATAAAAAGGAAGCAGATAGGTCGGTGCCACAGCTACGTCTAGCAAAACAAGATTTAACAGGGATAAATGTCAGGCCCTAAATCTGAGTTTAAAATTCCAAGTGCATGAGCACAGACTGATGGAAGCATGATGGGGCAGGGCTTAGAAGTGGCATGTGTAGGAAAGTTTTTAGGGTTTTAAGGGGTAGTAGGCTTGGTGTGATTCACAAAGCTGGTGACAATGAACATTCATCCTAGAAGTGATAACGTTTACAGTGTGCTCAACACAGTCTCACATTATTCTCAAAATAACCTATGTTCTCTGTACTACTGTTATTCCCATTTTGCAGAAGAAGAAATGAGGCACAGATAGGTTTAAGTAACTTACCCTGAATCTCCTAGCTTGTAAGTAATGAAACCAGGATTTGTCGTGAACGCTCTGAGATGGAAGCTCAGAATTTAGGACAAGGAGGCAACAGTCCAGTCTCTACTCTGTGCGAAAGAGAATCTATTTCAGGCATCTTCCTCTTTGTTCTAAGATCAGCATTCCAAGTCTTCATTAGAGGCAAAATGGCATTCTTTCAAAAGAGCATGTTTTGGAAGGTTGGAGAAAGAAATGTTTGAGAATGTTACATTCTCCTTCTTTATCTACTAGGTGCTCCAGCCTCAGTATGAGGAGGCATCCTTGATATCACCCTTAAATCCACCTCCCACATTTGCCCACACCAGCTCTTCAGGTCACACCCAGCTTAACACCCCCTGAAGCCCTAAAATCTTCCCCACTCACGTCACTTCTCAGTCCTGCTTCCCAAACGTGTCTCAACCCATCTCGCTTCTCCCCATCTATGGCCACTTCCCCAGTCTAAGGCACAGGACCTCTCACCCTGATCACCAGTGATTCTCCTAACCATGCACTCCTTTCTGCTCCCCTTCACCACCATGCTGTTGTCCACACCGCCATCAGAGTGAGCTCTGACAACCAAAATGGGAGCATGCCACTTCACTGCATAAAGTCCTTTCAAATGTCACATTCCACATGAGCCCCAACTCCTAACTTGGGTTCTACTTAACTCTCCAGATGCTTCTCTCACAGCCCCATTCACTGGCTCTAGCTGTGTTGCTTTTCTTCAGTTTCTGCCCCATGTCATGTTTCTTCTGGCCCTAAGGCCCTCACACATGCTGCTCCCTCACCCGGAATGCTCTTCCCTGTCCCCCAACTCCTATAGCTGCTCCTCATCATTCAAGTCTGGCCTCAAGTGTCCTCTTATAGGGGCTGACACGCTCATGCCCCCCAGGGGTTTGTCCTGTTCTCTTACTCAGCACCATGTTCTTTGCTTCCTACATAGTACCCACACAGTTTGAAATTATGTATTTATTTGTACATTTACTGTAAATTCCATGAGCACAGGGATGATTTTGTTTTATTTACACAGCAAACTCAAGGCCAAACAGAGGCACGTGGTAAGTGTTCAATAAATATTTGTGGAGCAAATGAAAGGCCTGAAGAAGAGATTCAGGGAACATTGAGCTGTCCGTGTCTGAGAGAGTGCTGTGGAATACGTGATCTTTTTTGTCAGAAGCCAGACTAACTTATTTAGCAAACACTAACACAGAACTTACTGTGCATCAGGCACTGCACTAAGCACTTTATAAGTAGTAATCCATTAGCCCTCATAACAGCTCTATGAGGTAGGTACTGGTATTACCCCATCTTACGAAAAGGAACAGAGGCCTAGAGAGGCTAAGTTACTCTCTCAAGGCTCCACAGTCATTAGAGGGGCAGGGCCAGATTTTGAACCAGAATCTAAGCTCTCAAGCACCTCAATAGGAGACAAACAGGTAGAAGTCTCTGGGAGCCCCTGCTCTGGGTCCACAAGAGACTCACTCTCTAACGGGGAGGTCCAGATGCAAAGGCCACCTCCTGAATCCTGGTGAGATGGCATGCTAGGAGGGAGTCCAGCCTGGATACAGCTGACCTCGGTGACCTCGGAGGCCTGTCTCTCACCTTATGCTCTAGCCAGGGCTGCTAGGGAGATAAAATGAATTAGTGGACATGGAGGTGCTGATGAAGTTGGAATGTGCTCCTTGAACACAAGGTCATGCATTCTCCAGGTTGACAGGACTGGAATATGAGTGAGGTCTTCTAGTCAGACTGAAGATCAAGAAACATGGTTGGACAGGGACATGGTTCCTACTAAATCAAGTCATTACGTCCTTTCTGTTCCTGCCTTCCTGCCCTCTCTTTCTGACCTCTGATTCCAGGAGAGAGAAAGGGGAGAGTGAGACAAAGAAAGCAGGAAGGCAGCCAACACAAGAAAAGACAGGCTGCTCTTAAAACAACCACCCAAATTCCTTTCCTGATTTATGAAGTTTGGTCCATGCTGGGAACTTTGGGATCCAACTGAAACCCTCTGGCGCGTTCTGTGGTGGCTGGGCACAGGCTTTGTTTTGCAGGCAAGTTGCCTCGGCCTACCCTGCCTGGAATTTTTCTGGCAAAGGGGCCAGTGCAGTCCATCGAGAGGGATCTGTGGCGAGGAGAGCTAATGACCCCCATCCTGTGGAATGGATGGAGGCTGGAGGGGTCCCTGGCATTTTGTCAGAGGAGGTAGGAGGGTGGCCCCTGAGCAGACAGCTGGGTGAGAGAGCTGGAGGGGCCCAGCCTGAGACTCACTTCAGTCATTTGTTTGGTTTGGCTCTGCCTCACCTGCCGCAGGAGGTGTGTGTGGCGGGCAGAGATAAGCACTGTGCTCCACCAGAGGCAGACGCTGAGCCTGGCTAAGCTGTCTGGGTCCTAGGGGATGGTGTCGGAGGGGGCGGTGCACAGGACACAATGTATAGCTGTCATCTAAAGATGAAGGGGTTGGAGGTAGGATATGGAGAGGAGAAGTGGAGATGGCTCCAGGGAAGGAGAAAGGGAGAAGTTAAGGCATTGAAGAAGAAATAAACACCTAGAGTATCAAAGGAAGGAAGAAGGAAAAAAGGAGTTTTTTGCATACTGCCGAAGGGCAAAATAAAGAAGATTGCTTCAGCAAGAAATGTTGGGTTAGATCTGAGGACGAAGGAGGCCTTACCTACCTGCATCCACTGGCATAAGTCACATAGAGAGATGACTTCCTCAGAAGCTCAGGGAGAATGGGGTGTTTGGGGGACGAAGGAGGGCCGGGCCCTAAATAATGAAAGAAAGTAGGACTGGGGACCTCCAGAGATCCTTCATATATAGGCTTTATGACTTTCTAAAAGCTAAGGAAAGAACAGAGAGACAAGAACAATTCCCCAGAATGGGAGGAAGGGGACAGACCTGACACTTACTGGTGGCCACCAGATCAGGCACAGTGTAAGGGCCCTGCTGATGTTCCTTCACTTTGAATTCACACATTGGTCCTGTGCAGGTGCTGGACCTCTCTTTCACAAGGGGGATAATTCAAAAGCTGTATAAGGCGGAACAGCAACTAAGTAGCAGAATCAGAATTTGAACTCAAATCTGATACGAATAACATCTTTTTGGACAAAGGCAGTAGGAGAAGGCTTAATGGTGGTCAAAGAAGAGAACACTGAACCTTGGGGACAAAGGTCAAACGTCTAGATCTGATAAACAAGAGATGTCTTATGACCTTGGACAAACAATTTCCAAATCCTAGTCTGTTCCCCATCAAAGGTGGGAACTTATGCTCGGTGCTCTCTAAAGCCTTTTTCATCTCTAAGCGTCTCGTGTTTAGCTGGGAACCCACTTCCCACTAATTGCAGCTTGTTCTTATCAGTCTTACTCTTTCTGGTATTATGTTCTATTCTGGGCATACACTTGAGATCTGGAGACCCCTGCCTGCTACCCATTCGAGATTGAGAACAGAGACTGAAATTATGATGATACCTTCTTTAAGTGGATGTGATCAATTAACTAACTAAATAAGTAAACAATTATCTATTAAGGCTACCATGTGCCTGGGACAGCACTTAGCTGGTGACACAAAGGAGAATGAGACTTGATCTCCAGTTCCAAGCAGCTTTCCCAGTGTGATTAGAGATCACTAAGACCTCATAGAAAAGCTTGGTAAATCATGCCTCTTTCACTTAGAGATGAGAAGGAAAAGTCTACGTGAGTTGAAGTTGAGGGTGCTTGGGATCACATGAGAAATTTCGATGGCTGTACTTTTGCCCTATAGATGGCGGCTACCTCTGACCTTAGGCCCATGCTGCTGAAGTCATGGTCAACTGTCTCTGATCATGGTTGGTGGCCTCTGAAGAAATCTGGTGTGGCTTGAACATGGCCAGAGAACAGTGATGAGTGTGAGCATGAGGCAAACACAGAGCAGAGTGACCACACTGAGGAGGGACAACTGCTCTGACTACCGAAGGAAAGAACCTAGGAGGAAGAGACCCCTGGCATAGAGGTGAACGTGGAGGGCTTCCTGGCAGAGGGGATGAGAATGTTAACAGGGCTGGAAGAGAGAAAGCAAGAGTCTTATTCCAAGGATCGCAAATAACTGCTTGACTTGGCTGGAAGGCTGAGGACCCGGAAGAAGTGCTAAGAGACAGTATAGCAACATGGTGGGCAAAGCCAGCTCAGAGGGGACCTGGCAGAGCAACAAAGCAGCTTGTCCTCCCGCCCTTGTCCAGCCCTGCCGCAAGTAGTCCCCTTTCCTGCCTTTCTTTATAAGGCTCCCAGCTGCCTCAGATAAATTCTCTTCTGCTTAGCCTAGTCAAATTCTGCCCATCCTCTAAAGACCTGTTCAGATTCCCTTTCCTCCAGAAAGCATCCTTGGACTACCTCATTTCATTCATTCATTCAACAAAGGTGCATTAAGCTCCTCCAGTGGGCTAAGCACTGACTGTGAATAAGGAGATATGATTCACACCCTCAGGCAGACTTCAGACTTGGTTTGGAACCCTCAGTGATGTCTCCTTTTTCGACCTCCTTGAGGTGCCCAGCCAAAGAGGCTGTCAAGGACCCTTCCATAGCAGTCTCCTCCATCCTAAACAGATAGCTCCTCAGAACAGAGACCAGGTCTCCCTATCTCTTTATTCTGGGGATGTTCGCCCATATTTTAAAGATGTCTGGCTTTCCAGAAACACTAAAGAAAGTGGGAAATTCTCCTGACATCTACCTCTTTCACTTTTATCCCCAATCCCAGCACAGCTCCTCTGTGGAAAGGAGGGCTGAACCTTTGGCCCCAGAATGCAGAAAGAGCAGAGACAAAGGAGAGACTGAGAGGAGAGGAAACGCCTGGGCTGAATGCCAGCCTGATGCCTCAGGCCAAGCCAGGTGTTCTTGGTTCTCTGCATTTTGGAATGTGACTGGGGCTTGCCAGGGCGTCTTGAAGCAGCTCCTCCCAAGCGACTAGCTCCTCACCCTGGACAGAGCCATGCTGGCAGCTCCTCCTGGGCCATCCTGGCAGTGCACTGGTGCCCCATGGTGGACAGCAGAAAGCAGGCCTTGATCTCATTCCCTCCTGAGGGTCTGTGTCTCACCCAGTGGAGAGGGCTCTGGGGCCTTTGGGCGAATGGGATGCTGTTCCCATCGTCGCGTTGGGGTGAGACTTGAGCATTCCTGCACTAGAGCCCTTTCTCCACCCTGACATGGGGGCTAGGGTGCCCTGTGTAATCCTCCCACCTCAAGGGTGAGGAGATAGGAGTGATGGTGCCAACAGAAATTAATGCTTCTGTCTGCCTACAGCTCACCGTCCCTAGAGATGGTCCTCTGCTCTGGGTGGGAAGTGGAGCAGTGTCAGAGGGGTGGTGGCAAAAAGCCTTTGAGGCAGAGGGTGTGGGGGGGGTGAAAGGCTGGGGGAATGAGGTTTTGGGGGCTGAGACAGAGTCATGGAATGCCATGGAATGTAGGAGCGTCTGTGTTTTTAATCTCCACCACACCCCAATAACAGGCTGTGTGTGGCTGCTGGAAGGAGATGGGTATTAACCCTACAGAAGCCACTGAATGGACAGTTCTACCTCTGTGGCTCATGTCTGGGCTCTGTCCTGGCCCCTCACCTCCCAGGGTGTGAGCCTCCTGGAGGGAAATTGCCACAGTCTTACCAAGGAGGCTGAGCAGAGCTAGTGGGAGAGGCACTGCAGGGAAACAGCTGGGGCCAGGGAGCAGTAACCAAGCCTGGAAGACATCAGGAGGAAACAGGGCCAGAGATAATGGGGGAAAGAGCAGGAGGGCAGCTTGGAGAGATCAAAATGCAAGGGACAGTCAGATCAGCAGGGGAAAGTGACAGAGGGAAGGGAGCACTGTCAAGGGCTTTTAGACACTCCTTTCATTTAACCCTCACTACAGCAAGGTCCTCATCTCTTTTGCAGAAAGCTGGAAGTTACATAAGGAGTTTGAGTAACTTGCTTATGGTCCCATAGCTAAAGTGATGGAGTGGGGCTTTGAATCCAGGTCTATAGAATTCCACATGGATTCCTTCCCTATCAGTCTTTCATCAATTCAACTGAGAGAGGAGGCATGGCTGCATGAGAGGAGACAAGAGGACTTGACCTCCAGAATACCAGACTTAGCACTGAAATCAAGATCCCCAATACCAACACTGCCTCCAGGAAAAATTAGACTTCAGCCAGAACCATGTCATGTCTTAATTAGGTAGCCAATTAATTTCTAAGAGAGGTAGCAGAACCAGCCAACCAAAGTTCCTCTCTCCTTCTTCCTTCCTTCCTTCCTTCCTTCCTCCCTCCCTCCCTCCCTTTCTTCTTTCCTTCCTTTCTTCCTCTCTAAAACTGTTTATGGAACAATTACAAACTGTCAGTCTTGGTGTTAATTCTGAGGAACAAACCTAAATAAGAACCAGGCCTTGCCCTTGGGGAACTCCCAGTCCCTTGGGAAATTCCAGGAAATCAAGGCAGCTCTTTATACACACACCCTCACTCATAAATTGCCTTTTCCTCCCTATCTTTATTTTTGAGTTCCTCTTCAGGGCCCAGCAAACTCCTGCTTTTCCCTGCAGCTCCAGCTCCCTGTTTTGAGAGACAAGCTTCCACCAAGACCCACCCCTCTGGGAACTGCTCCAGAGTTGTCAGTGATGCCACAACAAACAGGCATTTAAAAGCCCTGAGCCTTTGCACACGTCTCATACATCTGTACAGTTTAGCCTGGGATGGCCCAAATTCTCCAGGTCATAAGTCACACTGACTTCTAAGCCTGGAACAAATGAACAAATGAAGAGGCTTCCAGCCTCTTTCCAACACAGCCAGTGACCAGATGTCTCCTATGCATAGAACCACTAACCACGCCCCGTTCCTCTCTACTATGACATCACAGAGCAGCACTTAAAGAGCCATCAACCCACCCGCCCAGTCCACTTGCAAAGTCATGCCATCAAATAAACTCAGTCTGGCAACCGGAAATATTTCAAAATAAGTTGTTTGTATGCATTCTCAAATACCAGGAAGAGGATGGAGTAAATCAGAAAAATACTTCTTAAAATCCTGTTTTTCATCTCTCATTTATTTCTCTGCATACGAAATCTGATCCTTCACCTCTCCTTTCCAAATTCATACCTCGCAAACTCCTCTTCCAGCTCTACACACCCCTTCTCCTTCTACTTCTCTCTCCTTTCCTGATTTTGTAACGCAAAAGTCCCAAATACACAGTCTAGCAAGGTCAGACCTTCCCTGGAGAGAGGGGAGAAGAAGAAGGTGACTGGATAGAGCCCCTTTTTCATAGGCAGGGGAGAGGGCAAGGGCTGGAGACTTTCCTGCAGTAATAATGTTCCCCAATCACAGTAGCTATCACCACAGATAGCCCTTCCACAGCTCGTGCCAAGCCCACTGGAAAGAACAATTCTCAAAGTGACTATACTACCCTGACTATTCTGGTCAAACAGGATCTAAATATTTTGTTCCAATTCCAAGCTATAGTGAGCTACCATTAGTCAATTGCCTCAACTGGAGTTGGGAAAATATGGTTGCTGTATCTCTGACCCACTGGTTCTCTCAGTGACCCTAGCATATCCTGGCTGTATTAAGTACTTTCTATATTGCTGTAGACTGGATGTTTGTGTTCCCCCGCCCTAAATTCATATGTTAAAATACAAACCCTAAATGTGATGGTCTTAGGATATGGAGTCTTTGAGAGGTGATTAGTTCATGAGGGTAGAGTCCTCATGAGTGGGATCCATGTCTTTGTAAAGAACCCAAGGAGCTCCCTTGCCCCTTCTGCCATGTGAGGGCACAGCAAGAAGACAGCTATCTATGACTCAGGAAGTAGGCTCCTACCAGACACCAAATGTGCCAATAACTTGTTCTTGGACTTCCCAGCCTCCAGAACCATGAAAAATACATTTCTGTCATTTATAACCACTCAGTCTATGATATTTTATTATAGCAGCCCAAATGGAATAAGACATATTGCTCTCAATTCTGTTAGTGTCTGCTTAGTCACCTAGAGACTAGAGGTCCCTTAAGGTCTCAGACTATGTTTATTCCCATTCTGTCCCAAGCCTCATGAATAGTAGTTTGCTGATGCTCATAACAAATCATCTCAAATATTAGAGACTTAAAACACAGTAATTACTTTTACTTCTCACTGTTTCTATGAGTCAGGAATTCTGGGAATGGTTGGCTAGGAAATTCTAGCTTGGCTCTCATGAGCTGTGGTCAAAATGTCAGTCAAGCCTGCTGTATCTCAAGGCTCGACTGGGATTGGAAGATCCACTTCCAAGGTTGCGTAGTCACAGGGCTGGTAAGTTGGTGCTGGCTGTTGCGGGGAGGCCTCAGATCCTACTCAGGTGCACTTCTCCATGTAGCCTGGCTTCCTTGCCATATAGCTGTTGGGTTCCGAAAGTGAGCATCTTGAGACAGAGACAGTGAGGCAGAAGCCACATCCTCTTTTATGACCTAAACTTTGGAAGTCACATGGTATCATTTCTGCTGTGCTCTCTTGGTCAGAGCCATCCCAAACCCCACCTGGTAGTGAACATAAACCCAGCTTCTCAGCAGGAAGAGTTCCAGCCACATTGTAAGAAGAGCTCATGGGATGAGATAAATATACAGGCATAGCGACTTTTGGAGAATATAGAGTGCCATAACAAATGCTCATTGGTGAACCTAACATTCACTGGCGACTAGAACTGAAATAGCCATATTACGAGGGGCCAGAGATAAACAGGAAAATAAATTCAGAGTCCTAATTCTTCACCCCTCCTTATATCTACACTCTTTGCCGTGAAATCTTAGAGTGTCTTCCCTACCCTAATGCTGGCCTCTACCATATGACTTGCCTTGACCAACACGTTGTTAGCAGCTGTGGGTTAAGCAGAGGCTTTATAAAGAATTTAACATTTTTACTGGGGCTCCTACACTTCTGCATTTTACATGAAAATAGGCTAGATTGGCTCACTGGAGGGTCTGAGACACACAGAAAGTAGTTAGTTTGCATCAGTTGCCCCAGCAGAAGAGAGCTGACCCACAAAGGCGTGAGCAGGGCCAGGGAAGATGGAGGAGAACCATTCAGTACCCTGCAGGTTTGTGGGCTAAATGAACGATTATGGTTTTAAGGCCTGAGCTTGGGAGTTGGTCAGTTAGGCTGAATTTTTGAGGCAATAAATAACTGGTATAGCTCTCTCTTGTACTATCATGGAAAGTACCTCCTGAGCTGGGAGCCTGTGTTCTAGATCAGGCTCAGTATCTATAGTAGACAGAATAATGGCCTCCCAAGGTCCATGTCCTAATCCCCAGAACCTGTGAATAGTTACTTTGTATGGTTAAAGGGACCTTGCAGATAAGATTAAGCTAAGGATCTTGAGATGGTAAGATCATCATGGATTATCCAGGTGGGCCCAATCTAATCACAAAGGTCTTTATGAGAGGGAGGCAAGAGGATCAGAGTCAGAGGAAGTATGATGACAGGGCAGAGGTTGGAATGTGTGCTCCCATAATGGAGGATGAGCCACATGCAAAATATGCAGGAGGCATCTGGAAGCTGCAAAAGGGTAAGGGAAGAGATTCTTCCCTGGGGCCTCCAGAAGGAACACAGTTCTGTTGAAACCTTGATCTTCACCTGTAAGACACATTTCAGCCTTCCAAACTCCAGTACTATAAAAGAATGAATATATTGTTCTAATCCACTAAATTTGTGGTAATTTGTTACAGTAGCAATAGGAAACTAATATGGTGTCTAATAACTAACTATATGACCTAAAGCAGTTAGGTGCCACAGTGGGCCTCACTCATTCCTTTTGGCAAATGGGGATGTGTGGTAGATTAAAGATGGCCACAAATCTTTGCTGCTCCTCCTTTTGAGATCTGGGTTGGCCTTAGTGGCTGGCTTGACCAATAGAATGTGGCAGAATGTTCTGGAACTAAAGGCTTGTAATTAAAAAGCTTGCAGCTTACTTGCAGGCCCCTCAAAACACTCTTTGGGGAACCTAGCTGCCAACCCCTATTTTAATCTAGGCCTGTCCCCTAGGCAGATGGTTACTTTTGCTCAAAATTTCACCAAAATGTCTTACCCCTCGAGAGTTACCCACTCACCCCACCCCCACACACACACACACACCTCCACCCCTCTTAGTCTCTTCAGACTCTTCAGGAAGATTTTAGGAACAAAACTTTGGACAAGTGTCCACTGACAGACTGGACAGAGTTCAGCATTCCATGGGGGCAATTGCTTGGCTTTCCTCCTCTCTGTGTTATTCCTTCCATTGGCTTCTGGAGACAGTGCAGCCTTGGCAGTTTTCCTTGGGGCTGTAACCTTAGGTTTGGTCCCACCCTGCCATTTCCCTGGGGGCCAGGGGGTTAGGCCTAAAGTGCAGTGGGGTTGGAACAGTGGGGAGTATGGTTCAGCAGAAGGCCTGGGAATTAGAGAGCCTAGAATCTGGGAGTTGGGCTGGGACAAGGGAGGAAGAAGCAGGTTCCCACCTTTGTTGGTGCATTTCATACCTTCCAACTCATTTACTCCAACTTCCTTTTCCGCAACATTTTTGAGGCAATGACCTCCATGTCTGTATTTGCCAAATGTAGGAACAACATCACTATTTTCAACAATAGACTTTTCAACCTTTCCCCAAAGATACCATTTTAGTTTTAAAATAGAATTTTTTTTACCTCCCTTCTTTTCATGCACTAGTCTAGTTTATCTCCCAGTTTTCTATATGTCATGCATCCTCTTTAGGAAATGGTAGAGTCTAATAGTTAAAGTGCTGGGCTCTGGAGTCAGATGGACCTGGGTTGAAATCCCAGCCTGCCTCTTAACAGCTAGACAGCCTCAGGTGAGTCACTTCACCTCTGTAAGCTTTGGCTTTCTTTTCTGAAAAAATGGAGGCAATAATTCTTTCTGCATTATAGAGCTGTTGGAGAAATTAAATAAGACAGACCACATCAAAAGCCTGGCACATAGTAAGCAGTGCAAAAAATGTTAGCCATTGTTATTTAGATTCTCTGAATAAACAATTATACAACTGACTTCCTCCCAGTTTCGTTATATAGAAGACAAGAAGCTGAAGAGATGGAGAGACTGGGTGAATGGCCTTGACCTACTACAGGCAATGTCAGAGGGGGTGTGCTAATGAGTTCAGAAATATTCCTAAATTTGACAAGAGACCCTGGGACTAGGGATTGGTTGTTATCCTCTCTGTTCTGTTCATTTCTCTGTTCTATACAACAGACCTTCTAGCCTCAGTCTCCTATTTCAAGGGTAGAAGAAAATTCTTCAAGGAAGGCTTAGAGAGAAAAGTTAGCTTTGGATGACTGAGGCACCATGTAGAGACTTAGGAGAGTAAAACTATATGCCTGTGTGTGTCTGTGTCTGTGGGTGTATTTGAATGTGGAAGGCACCTGAAAAAATGCAAAACCAAACGATGGCATTAACTGAGTGATTCACCCCCCACTCCCTCTACCTCCCCCACCTCCCCACTCCCTGCCCGCCTCCCCCCCCCCCCCCACACCCAGCTTCCAGCAATCTGACCTGACTCCACCCAACTTAGATAAGTTCCCAATTTCCCTTAGGGACATTGAAGAAGAATTTCCCACTTAATTGGCCAACACTTCTAATCAGCTCTTTTTCTGTTTCTGTAAACATGCTTGTTGCAAGGCCAGAGATCTAGACGTCACTGAGAACTCATCCTCCCCTAAAGATGTATTGTTTTAGTGCTTGTTAGATAGAAAGTCCTATGATCTGTAACTGCTCATAGCCCGTAGCAATTTCAGGGGTCTGTAAATCAAACCACGCCAACTGTAACAACACGAGTATAAAAATAAAATTGCCCCTAAACTCGGGGCCCAGATTTTCAGAGCACTAGCTCTTCTGGGACTGCCAGCGTAATAAAATTGAGTTACTCCAAACCTCTGGGTGCTGCTTGATTTCTCGCTGGTCTGAGTTTTTGCAACTTTTCTGCAACATTTCTGGAGGCCCCAGCGAGATTTACAACCATGCTGGCCCTTTGAGCTGCCAGACCAGTGACTCAGTCAGGCTCGGGCAGAGGGGCTCTGAGATGAATGACGAGGCACGCCACCTGATGAGTATTCCAGGTTCTCTTTCTAACCGGTGCTCTGACTCCTGGGACAGCTGAGCCTCCAACCAGACTCATAGGAGGGACGGACCAACTCATCAGGAATGGCCTGATTGTCTTTGTGTCACAGGATAAGGTAAGGTCCTGGGACTAGCCCCAAGTCAAGTCTCGTTTCTGAACGAAAGAGGAGCTTGATCACCTCCTAGTCTTCAGTTTGAAGACACAGGTCAGGGTCTTCCCAGAGGGGGAAGACATCAGAGTCTTCAAGGGGGGAAGACATAGCTCAGGATCTTCCAAGGGGGCAGGCAATGTTTTCAACTGGTGTAGGATTGTGTGAATGAATGAGCAGCTTGACCGGTGTGCCAGTCAGGTATGAGTTTGTAACTCCATGGCAGGGCACTCTTAAGGTCCCCTAAAGGCTACAGAGTTCATGTGAGCTCACTCTGCAGATCCATGGTGAAAGTATATAGTCTAGGGTAGCATCGGACTAGTCACACAAACCTGAGTCTGCTACGCTAAGCATCACCTAAGCTTCCCACGAGGGTACATGGCCAGATGAGCATCTGAATGGTCTCCTGTTTGGAGGGGGCACCTACTCTTGTTTGTCTTTGTTTCAGTGTCACAGGGTGGGAAGAGTTGGATCAACACTAAGAAAAGGTAGAACTCCATCACCCTCTGGAGGGCAACCAAACACCCTCTACAAGTTAGCAAACACGTTAAGGAAAGGGGGTAGGCTGTACGAAAGAGAGTGAATGCTGAGCGGCTGAGACATGGCTTGACCACGAAGTGAGAGTTGAGCCCCTATCTGCGGTTCCGTGGAGACCTCATACGGCTTAAGGTGGTGTCTCTGGATCTCCGTGAGGAGTATACCCCAGTGATCCAGGTTGGGGGTTTATACCGACCCACCGATGCTAAGAGGCACCTGAAATAACTCCACGAGGGGTGCGGCCAGAGACAGGTGAAGTGAGTGGCATCCCCTCCAAAGTTTCCCCGACCCTACTCCCTACCCTCTGTGTGGTGTGATTGTTGTCTGCTGTGGGAGGCATGGGGGGTAGTTCCTCTAAGCCAACTGTCTCAAATTGTATGTTGAAAATTTTTAAGAAAGGTTTCTCAGAAGATTACGGGGTCAAGCTGACCCCGAGAAAACTTCATACTCTTTGTGAGCTTGAATGGCCTGCCTTTGGGGTAGGATGGCCTTCAGAAGGGACCCTAGACCTCCCCACTGTGAGAGCTGTGCACCAGTTAGTGACAGGGACACCTGGACACCCAGAACAGTTTCCATACATAGACTCATTGCTGCAAATTGCTACTATAGTGCCCCCTTGGGCCCGGTTCTGCACAAATAGAGTAAGGTACTTATGGCCCGATCAACTTGAGGAAAGAACAAGGAAGAGCCAGCAAAAATCATCCACCAAGGTGACCCCAAGGAAGAACCTGCCTTCCCACCTCTGTACATCTCAACAGCTCCGCCAGCCCCTACACAGCCACTCTATTCCCAATTGCTGGATAGCCCTCCACCATCAGTGCCTTCACCACCCCAACAGTCTGAGAGGCCGTCAAGCCCGAGTCCATGGCGTCTTTACCCAGCCGTGCAACCAGCCCAGCAGTCTGCGGCCCTTCAGATGCTCCTCCAAGAAATACGAGGCCCTTTAGAGATGGGAGAAGACGGCACACACCAGCTGGTCTGTCCTGTCCTCTACTATGAGCCATTCACCACAACTGAACTCCTCAGCTGGAAGCAGTATACCCCATCCTATTCAGAGAAACCTCAGATGATGATTGACCTGCTCGAGTCTGTATTCCAAACTCATCAGCCTACTTGGGACGACTGCCACCAACTCCTCCTAACTCTCTTCAATGACGCCGGGTTCTGTCAGAAGCACAGGGATGGCTCCAAGGACAAGCACCAGATGGTGTACTAGACTCTGCAGCATAGGCCTCAGAGACTGCACCTGATGCCAGGCCCAATTGGGACTTCAACGTTCCAGACGGAAGAGAGTCTCTCAACAGGTACCAGCAGGCCATGCTGAAGGGGATAAAACCTGGAGCCAGGAAGCCAACAAACATGTCAAAAACAGCCGAAGTACTCCAGAAGCCAGAGAAGTCACCCACAGAGTTCTATGAGAGACTGTGTGAGGCGTTCCGGGTGTATACCCCTTTGACCCTGAAGTGCAAGAAAACCAACATATGGTCAACACAGCATTTGTGGCTCAATCTTACACTGACATCCACTGCAAACTTCAGAAATTGGAGGGCTTTGCTGGGATGAACAACAGCCAGCTACTAGAGATCGTAAACAAGGTGTTCATGAACCATGACGAGAAGGCCAAAAGATAGCTGATGAGTGTATGAAACAAAAGGTGTCTCTGCTGGCAGCAGCATTAGGGAACCCAGGCTCAGTGCAGGAGGCTGCTGCTCCCCCATGGAAAGGCGAAACCAAAAGGAGACCTCCACTTTGCTGCGACCAATGCACCTACTGCAAAGAGACTGGCCATTGGAAAAACAAATGCTCCCACTGCAGGAGAACGCCTGAAGAACCAAAGAAGCTCAATCAGCCTCGTAAAGGAAAGTACCAGCCTGAGCCAGCTGTCCAAGAGCTTATCGGCCTGGCTGAAGGACAGTCAGACTAGGGGTGACCGAGCTCCCTGACCCTAGGCCTCCAAGAGTCCAAGGTTGCAATAGAAGTAGGGGGCCAATCAATGACTTTTATGGTGGACACTGGGGCTGATTACTCCATAGTAACCACACCCATGGCTCCCCTCATGGACTGAACAATGACTATTGTTGGGGTCATAGGGGATAGAGTCACCTGCTCCTTCTGTAAAGCCCACTCATGTCAGCTAGGGGGCCACCTAGTGAGTCATGAGTTTCTGTGCCTACCAGAGTGCCCCATTCCTCTTCTGTATAGAGACTTATTAACAAAGCTTGGAGCACAAATCACTTTTGCCCCCGGGAAGCCCACCAGTCTCACACTGAGGAGCCAGCCTGCTCTAATGATGGCTGTAACTGTGCCCAGGGATAATGAATTGCGCCTCTATTCTCCAAAGAGAGAACAAACAAATCCAACCAGTCTGTTAGAAGAGTTTCTTACTGTCTGCGCAGAGAAAGGGCCCCCAGGTCTAGCCAAGAATCACACACCCATCGTGGTAGACCCGAGGCCAGGAGCCACTCCTGTTACACAAAGGCAATATCCAGTGCTGTGGGAAGCATGCCTGGGAATTCAGTACCATATCCAGCGTTTGCACGACACTGGAATTCTAGTTGAGTGTCACTCACCTTGGAATAGTCCACTCTTACTGGTTAAGAAGCCAGGAGGGAAAGACTACCACCCTATCCCGGACCTCTGCACCATCGACAATGCAGTGGTCACCATCCATCCAGTGGTCCCGAACCCATACACCTTCCTGAGTCTCTTACCTGCCCATGCAAGCTGGTTCACTTGCCTAGATCTCAAGGACACCTTTTTCTGCCTCTGGTTATCACCAGCCAGCCAGCCTTTGTTTGCCTTTGAGTGGGAAGACCCACACACCGGGAGGAAATGCAACTGACTTAAGCTAGATGCCACAGGGCTTTAAGAACTCACTCACCCTGTTTGGCGAAGTGCTGGCCACAGATCTTGCTGCCTTCCCCGGAGAGACTCTAAACTGCAGCCTGCTCCAGTACGTAGATGACCTGTTGCTGGCTAGCCCCACCCAAGGAGACTGCTGGAAGGATACTAGAGCCTTGCTGTCCCTGCTCTCTTCCATTGGATACAATGTGTCACAGAAGAAGGCTCAAATCTGCAAACAGGAGGTCAAATGCCTCAGGTTCATCATCTCAGAAGGACATCAGGCACTTGGACTTGAGAGGAAATTAGCTATCTGTTCAGTACCTCGGCCAAACACTAAGTAAGGGGTCCAAAAATTCCTGGGGGCAGCCAGATTCTGCCAGATCTGGATACCAGGTTTCTCTGAAATTGCCAGGCTACTGTATGAGGCCATAGCTGGGTCTGGTAAAGACCCCCTGGAATGGGGCTCCAAACAAGAAAAGGCCTTCAGAAAAATAAAGAGAGTTATAATCCTCAACATTGGGATTACTGGACGTAACACAAGACTTTAACCTCTTTGTGCATGAGAAAAATCACACAGCACTGAGGGTCCTCACACAAACAGTTAGGCCATGGCAGCGCCTAATTGCACATTTATCCAAAAGGCTAGATCCAGTGGCTACGGGATGGTCGCCATGCCTCCGGACCTTAGCTGCCAAGGTAGTCCTAGTTAGAGGAGCAGACAAGCTTACGCTGGAACAAAATATAAATGTAAAAGACCCCAATGCTATAACTGCATTAATGAATAATCTAGGACATAAGTAGCTGACCAATGCTAGAATAACTCATTATCAGGGACTGCTTTGCGAAAATCCACAAGTCTGCCTTGAGACTGTATGAACACTGAACCCAGCTAAGTTTCTGCCCACTGAGGAGGTACCTCCCGACCATGATTGTGAGGAGGCCACGAATGAAGTGTACTCAAGCAGGCCAGACCTGACGGACGTTCCTATTCAGAACCCGGAGCTAGTATTGTTCACCGATGAAAGCAGCTTCACTCACGAAGGACAGTTCACAGCCGGCTACACAGTAACCACTACCGATGAAGTAATTGGAGCTGAGGCTCTGCCACACAGTTGTTCAGTGCAGTGGGCCGAACTACAAGCACTCATCCAGGCACTGCAGCAGGCTGAAGGGAAATGGGCCAGTATCTACACAGACTCGAGGTATGCCTTTGCTACCTGCACATACATGGGGCCATTTATAAGGAAAAGGGATTACTAATGGCGGGAGGAAAGGAAATCAAAAACAAAGAAGAAATCCTCCAACTGTTAGAGGCAGTCTGGAAGCCCTCCCGGGTAGCAGTCATCCACTGCAAGGGTCACCAGAGGGGAACTGACCCTGTCAGTAGGGGAAACTGACTGGCAGACCAGGCAGCTAAGAAGGCTGCCCACCAACTGAGTGCTGCAACAAGTCCTGAGCCAACCTCCAAGGTTCTACTAGCACCAGAATTGCCTCTATCCCCAAAATTCACTAAGGAAGAAGCACGATGTGCTTTAAGTGAAGAGGGAACTAAGAGGAAGGAAGGTTGGTGGGCACTTTCACATCAAAGACTTTTTATTCCCACTACACTGGCTGCTCAACTAGTACAACAACATCATGAGTTGACTCACCTAGGGAAGACTACTTCAGAAAGTCTGTTAAGTTGCTACTATTTCATAACCAAGCTCCCAACCCTATGCACCCAGATTAGTGCTAGGTGTGTGGCTTGTGCACAGAACAATGCTAGCCAAAGGCCAAGGCTTAATTCAGGGGTGCAAACAATTGGAACTATGCCATTAGAAGACCTAGAAGTAGACTTTACTGAGGTCAAGCCCTGCCAGGGCCACCGATACCTCCTTGTGTTAGTTTGCACCTACTCCGGCTAGGCTGAAGCTTTTCCTACATGCACTGAACGGGCACAAGAAATAGCCAGAGCCTTATTGAGGGAAACTGTCCCAAGACATGGGCTTCCCCTTTCTGTAGGATCTGACAACAGATCTGCCTTTGTATCTGAGATAGTCCAGACTCTGTCTAAAGCTCTAGGAATCAAATGGAAGCTCCACACGGCCTACAGGCCACAAATTTCAGGGAAAGTCAAACACATGAACCGGACCCTCAAAACCACTCTAGCTAAGCTTTGTCAGGAAACCCAGTTACCTTGGATTGACTTGCTGCCTTTGGTTCTACTCCGCACACGGTGCACCCCAAGGCTTTCAGGCTACTCCCCTTTTGAAATCATTTACAGGAGACCTCAACCAGTGATAGAGAAATTGAAAGGAGATCCTCGATTAATGGTTGACCTAGAGATGTTCCAACACCTTCAGGCCTGAGGGAGGATTCTCCACCATATCACTCGGGAAACTTTAGAAAGAGCCTCTATCCCCTTAGGGAATTGAGTCCAGCCCTCTGAGCCAGGAGATGAGGTATGGGTTAAAGATTGGAAGAAGGAGCCACTCCAGCCAAGCTGGACTTGCCCTCACACTGTTATATTAGTAACTCCTACAGCTGTTAAGGTTGCAGGTATCACCCCGTGGATCCACCATACCTGTGTAGAAGAGAGCAACATCTCCGAAAAAAATGGAGACTTGAACTGAAGAGCCTCTTTCTGATCAGCCGCTCTGAGTCACGTTCTGGAGACAGTAGAAGTCCACCTGAAATCTTTGTCCCTGCTATGGCCACCCCTGGAAGCTGGCCAGTCTACACACAGCAGATCGACCATCTGGACTGTCCAGATGTATTGTTATCCTCCTGTAACCCTAACCCTCTTTAGTATATTTGTCCTGCTGCTTGCTTTAGGTTTGGCCTCAGCAGTGTCCTCCAATTGGACTTTGAGTCAAAGAATCACTTTAGCCTTAAACTATCTAGCCTACTTAGGGATCCTCTCAATTCTTATGTGTTTAGACTAAACTCCTTTTTGGTACTTTTTTTACAGTTCTAGAAACTTTGTTTAATCCTCATTGGTTGTTTTGTTAATTCAAGAAGGATTTCATATTCAGGTGATCCAAGCATCCAAGCAATGGTAACTCCTATCTCACCCTACAAGGGAATTATGAGTACTGGGTACTTATATAGGACTTTATTGATACTACTCATAAGCTCACCCCTGAGGGCAGCCATTGAGCCTCAATGTATAGGGGCCATCCAAGTAGGCGGTCAGGTCCAGCAGGCCTTTACCTCATACACCCATCAACCAGCCACTTGTTACTGATCAGCTACCATTTGCACTTACGCTGGCAGAAAGTACTGGATGGGATGGTAAAAAAAAAAAACAAATATATAGCAGGATACATTTGTCAAGGTCTGTACCCAGGGGCAACATGAAAATGGGCCTGTTGGACATATTACGGGCAGATAGGTATCTCAGATGGAGGAGGAGTCCAAGACTATGCCTGAGACCAACTAATCAAAGAGACTGTACAGTGAGTAATAGAACAGACAAAACCTAAACCACCTCTGGGGCCCAGTCCAATTTATAACCCACTTAAAAGGAACTTTGGCCAGAACCTAGATCTCCCGACCTTGGGAAAGAACCTCTTTGTTGACCTAGCTGAGAGGATAGCCCATGAACTTGGTGTTACTAAATGCTAGGTGTGTGGAGGAGCACTCATGAGTGAAGACTGGCCTTGGAAGGGAACTAGCCTAGATGCCTTTTACCTCCTCCAGTGGAACCACACGGTAGCTCAACATGAAAAAGGTCAACCCAAGAGTTGGGTCTTCTCCTCCGAAGAAGTGGGAGAAGAATGTCTTGGCCGGATAGGTCCAAGATACACTCAGTGGGTTGGGGAAACTCCATGTAAAAGAATGTTATTTTTAAAACATAAACTTAAACTGGTGGCCCAAAACTCCTTCCTGGTATTGGGCCACCAACAGCACTATAATTACTTCCTCCTTGTGCCATTCCTTCGACCAAAGCTTGGCTGTCACAAAACTGTACTATAGAGGAGGGCACAGTCCCTAACTCCTTCTGTGCCATCCTAGCTGTTGGCACATTCTGGGAAACCCTCAATCCACTGGCACTTGGAGTTGGAAAGTGCCAGATGGTCTCTTCTGGATTTGTGGGAAGAGGGCTTACACCCAACTTCCAGCAAAGTGGAAAGGAAGTTGCACCATCGGGATCATCCAACATGGCTTCTTCCTCCTACCAGATCAAGGAAGAAATGAATTAGGAGTTCCCTTATATCAAAACTTAAAAGTCAGAACTAAGAGATCATTTGGAATTGATGTAGGAGGACAATAAAAGTGAGGAGAAGATGAATGGCCACCTCACCGTATTATCCAATACTGTGGCCTGGCAACTTGGGCACAAGAAGGAAGCTGGGGTTACCGGACTCCCATTTATATGCTTAATCAAATTATCAGGTTACAGGCCATACTAGAAATCATTACGAATCAGATGGCCTCAGCCCTAGAACTCCTGGCCACACAATAGTCTCAAAAGTGTGCGGCAATATATCAAAACTGGTGAGCTTTAATAGCCTCTTTGGAGATTTTTTCTCTACTTTCAGAGGCTTTAAAACCTTAGTTGGAGCAGTACTCCTCCTCCTTGGGAACTGCCTCCTTCTCCCTTGCCTAATGCCTCTTATTGTTAAGTCAACTACCTCCCTTATAAAGGCTATGGTAGAGAGAAAGACTGTAGCAAAGGTCCTTATGCTGTGGAAGTACCAGCCCCTAGCCCAGGAATATCAAGAAGTTGCTGCCCTATAAAAATTTAAAGGGCATCAAAAGGGAGGAATGAAGAGGAATTTTCCACTTAATTGGCCAACATTTCTAATGAGCTTTTCCTGTTTCTGTAAACATGCTTGTTGCAAGGCCAGAGATCTCAAAGTCAACTGAAAACTCATCCTCCCCTAAAGATGTATTGCTTTAGTGCTTGTTAGATAGAAAATCCTATGATCTATAACTGCCCATAGCTCATAGCAATTTCAGGGGTCCATAAATCAAACCATGCCAACTGTAACAACACGAGTATAAAAATAAAATTGCCCCTAAACTCGGGGCCCAGATTTTCAGAGCACTAGCTCTTCTGGGACTGCCGGCATAATAAAATTGAATTACACCAAACCTCCAGGTGCTGCTTAATTTCTCGCTGGTCTGAGTTTTTGCAACTTTTTTGCAACAATATGAGCCAGTGTGTTTTGGTCCAGATGATCTGGAAATGCTCCCTGATATCTAACATTACTCTCTCTCCCTGCAGCCAGCCAAAGCCCTTTTCTTTCTTCAAATGTTAGGACAGGGAGCAGGCAGTCAGGGGTTCCCCTCTTCCTCAGAAGAACATTTTCAAGTCCTCTGCAGCCCATCTCCATGGTAAGCCACTGAAGGCTGAAGGTTCCATGGCTCTGCCTTACAAATTGGTGGTGGAGGAGGCAGGGGTGAGGGCAGACACAGTACTTGCCAGGACGCCCTTCAGAGGAGTGGGTGAGGCAGCTGATGCAGACACCAAGGCGGCAGGACACTAAATACATAAAGGTCAACAGAGCCTGTGTCTGCAGCCTGCTCTGGGCTCCCCTTACCAGCAGGCACGAAAACACACTGTGTTCATGACCCATTACACCAACTGAGGTGGCAACGGCTACGAAATTGCAAAATATTTTCCATTCCCAGCCCCTGTTCACTCTTCATTGCTAATTCTTTCAGTTTTTCCATATTTGCCTAAGATGAATGAATGACTAGATTCAAGAGATTTTTTTTCTTTCTGTGAAATGTTTGGGAAATGACGGCTAGCACCATAATGCCCCTCTTTCTCCTGTTTTTTTCATTTGTTTGTTTGTTTTGTTTTTTGTTTTTTAGGGGAGGGGGGTTGGAATAATTTTTTATTCTTTTAAAAGGCACTTGAAGACTCAGATTTGTAGTACAGTGACCCCTTGTCTTATATTTTCTCAGAAAGTCTCAGGTTTTTAAAAGACAGCTAATTAAGACAGCTATACATAAACACAATTTTAATTTTATGACTGTTCACAAACTCATGTGTACAAGAAGTGTGAATCTCTGTTATTTTCTTTAGTTTTTATTTTGACTTTTTATTCAGTTGGGCTGGCAGAACCTTCAAGAATCAGTCCTCTCCCCAGGGATCTAATGGATGGGATAGACCAGATCTAATTTTCAATGTCATCTGTTTGCAGAAGCCTCCTCTGAGACCTACATCACTCAACCTGGTCTTGGTCGGTGGGCCTCTCAGACTGTGGGTCCCTTTGTCCGCATCCCATAGTCCCATCAGGGTGATAGCTTTCTGTCACTTCTCTGCCACTCAGTGATGATTTTGGAGCTCTGCTCCATGCTGGATCAAACAGCAGATCCTGCCAGGCCTTTGCCTGCTTAGACTCCATGCCGTATTTCTTCACTGGCTCATTTCTACCTGGAGCTACTACAGTATATAAGACCCAGACCCTCTGTTCTTGGATTCCTCTTATCTCCCTGGTATTTTTCCCCTCCCTGAGACTCCACCTGGTCAGAGTGAAGAAATGGACGCAGAGCCGGCTTCTCCCAAACTCATCAATGTCTGTGTTCTCTTGTACCCCTTCCTCAAAGCTGTACATCTGAATTTTAGGACATGTCATTCTGACAGGGGAAGAGGAGCCTTATATCTTTCTTTCAAATCTTGTATCTAATCTATATTATTATCTAGTCTAGGAGACAAAGCTGGGCAGAGTGATTTTTGCTCTGCTGATACAACCTCACCTGGAGGCAATGAACAGAAAAAGGCCTGGCTTTGGAGAGGAAGGGCAAAGAGAAAGCAACAATGGCAGACATGACTTAATAGTTCTGAAAGTTCTCCTTCCCAGCCTGAAGACCCGCAGCCTTTTAATGTGGTGAGCACACGTCCAGTATTTTCTATAACAGTCCCCAATATGAGTAATGTTATTTTAAAAAAAAGAGAGACCCTTTGTTCATTCTGTAGCTAAATTTGTTTTAAACTGCATCCTTTGGCAGGGCTTTTCACACAGACACATTCAAGAGTGCAAGTGGGGCGAGGTTGATCTCGTGCACCCCAGGGTGGGGTGATAACGGGTGCCCCAGTAAGTCCCTTTGTGCCAACTGGTTGGGAATGAGGCATTTTTCAGAAACACTTCCAGAAAAATGGGACTGTCCCTGAGCATTTCCAGCTCTTGCGGGACAGTGATGTTTTTCCTGGTTCTCCAGGCCCATCAGGCAGCGAGCCCCTTGTGAAGATAAGAAACATACAAATCTGCAGAGAATTTTTATGAGTTTGTTTGAGCCAAACTGACAACATATACCAGGGAGCAAGATCTCAAATGCTCTGGAGAATGATAGTTTTGCAGCTTCATTTACGCATTTGAAATTAAGGAGGGAATTTAAGGAAAATTACATAGAGGTGGTAGAAAAACAAGGTGGGGATTGGATTACAGGACAGTTAAAACCATGTCCTCTCATGAGGTTGATTACAGTTTATTTCAAAGATGTGTTACCTAGATATACAGAAACAGTGGACAGGGCTTGCTTAAGACAAAGATAAACCTTTTACTAAAAAGTTACAGGCCTGGGGCGTGACTACACACTATGACCTTCCCAGTTAGGAATTTATGATCAAATCATTCTGCGAGATTACTTTCCATGAAACCCCTTTTTCATACACACCCTCATCCAGAATGCTGTGGAATCATATCTGCTTCAATGACTTTTTCCAATATGATCTACTAGCCAATCTTGCCTGTACTTGGAGTAGTGAGAACTATGCCTTTCACTCCTCACTCATTCTGTCCTTTCTTCTGTTCTTTACCCCAAGGGTAGCATCCTTGACTTTCTTAGTATGCGAAGAGTTTATAATCAGGTAGGGTGTTCTTAAAGCAGTAAGGGTAAATCTAGTGTGTCTAAGTAATACTCAAGCCTGTCTGTCCACTTTCCTCACCCCAGTTCACCACCCCTATGTCCTCCCAGCTACCCCCATGCCTTCAGCTACCACTAGTTCACAGAGAGCCCAAATTTCTGTCTCTAGCCTCACTCATCAGCTAACCCCCACACATATGTAGCCACCTGCCTGCTAGGCGCTTCCACTTGGAGGTTGAACTACCTTATCTGAAAGTGAGCTTATTAATTTACCTCAAAAACCTGGGCCTCCTTTGTATTTCATTCTTGGTGTGTCATATTCAACAGTGGTTTTCAGTTAGTGATTGGATGCAGCGTGGAGGAGAATGCCTGTGAATCTGCAGTTGCATGCAAAATTTTATGCGTCTGCGTGTTTTCTTCTTTCACAAGGAACAGTAGCTTTTTCAGCTCCTGACTGAAGAATAAAATGAGCACTGAGTTATAGAACCAAGCCCCTGTCTACCTCTCTGCCTTAATCTCCTGGCAGTCCATCCATCTCCCCAACCCCTTCACCTCCTGAAGCTATGCTCTGGGGCACAGACTGACACCTACAGCTCCTGGGATACACCATCTGTGTAATAAATGCTGGTCCTTCTACCTGAAAGGTGTTGCCCACCCTCTCTGCCTACAACCTTCAGGCATCAACTCCTCTGAGAAGCCTCCCCTGCTTACCCATGCAGAACTGATCATCCCCTTCCCAGTCTCCCACCTCTATATGGCAGGGTAGCCTCTTCTACCCTTGGGTGTGCCTGAGAGTCCCATTAATAAGATACCTTTAATAAGATACGGATGTTCCAGCTCTGTCCCCTCCCCAGTGAATCAAAATTGTGAGGGAGGAAGGTCCCCAGGAAATTCTGAGGTACACTCTGCACAGAGAATCATAGGGCCTTTCTTTGTGTTCATATTACTTGATGCTCCAGCGTATGAACATCTTGAGGGCAGGGATTGTGTTTCAGTCAACTTTCTAATCCCCGCGGTATTCCGAACAGCACCAACACATAACAGCACGAGCAAAGCCTGACACGGTGTTCACCGAGTACCATGCATTAGCCACTCAGCACTTCACATTTCCTCATGAGACACATCATTAATCCCATGTACAATGAAGAAATATTTGATGAATAAATGAATGAGTGAATCATACTTTCTAGAGAACTGATAGGTTTTGATAATACTGAATATGATTCATTTTATAAACATGCCTTTTTGCGGGAGTGAGAAATGTTTCACTCTGCTCTGATCATGTCCAAGGAGGGGAGAAAGAAAGAATTCAAGAACAGGTGAGATTATATTCCAGAAAAAGAGACCTACTTGGGCAATGGCAGAACCGTGTCGGGGCTGCCAGAAATCCACCCAAGAAGCCCCAGGACAGCCCAGCCTGAGCAGGCCCCTTCCCAAACATGGAGGTGGAGTGGCAGGAACACAGGACCACAGAGTGCCACCATGGGAGGGGGGATGGCTTTCTTTTTTGTGTCGACCAAAAAATAGTATTTACTAGGTGATTCGTCACCAAAAAAGGATTTGGTGAAAAAGAAAGGGATGCATCCTAGTGCATGCAGACAGACATGGCAAGCCACGTGCACACTCTGGCCTGTGTGCCAAGATGGAGGGGTAATTATAGAAGGGAAAAGGAATTTAGAACCATAGAGCTTTATTATAAACATAGAGTTCTTCCTGTAGGGTTGTTACATGTAGGGTTCTCTGTTACCTAGAGTGCGAGAACTTCCATATGCCCTAGCTCCTCCCACAGACTCTCCCGACTAATCATGTTTGCTTAAAGATCCAGTTAGTCTTTGTCATTTCCCACTTTCATCTCTTGGCCACTAGCCCCAAGTCTGAACCTCCAGCTGCCATTTCCTCTCTTGGGAGAAGAGTTTAAAGTACAACATTATTTATAGGAGGCAAGTCACTGTCTCCATTCACAGTTACCCTTAATCTGAATGAGGTTATCAAAAACAGAATCCTGTCCTTGACCTAGAATTAGTAGTGGGAGCACTCCCAGTCAGAGGTTTGTTGGAGGGCTAAAGAGGAATTTTCACTCAAAAGGCTAATCAGCTCTTTGTTCTGCGTCTATAGATATGCTTACTGCATAGGCCATACTCAAAATTAACTAAAGACTCATCTTCCCTTTTGCATGTTCTGTCTAAGCAACAAATGTTAACTGCCTGCAACCCATAGCAATTCCTGCACTTTGTAACCATCTGAGGACAAATTAACCAATCAGCCCATGCCAAAGATGTTCTATATAAGCAATGTTACAACTGAGCTCCGGGCCCAGATCTTCAGAGCACTAGCTCCTCTGGAATCACCGGCATAATAAACTGAGTTCTCCAACTCTCTGAGTGTTGCTTAGTTTCTCACCAGTCTGATTGTTTGCAACTTTTCTGTAACAGGGCAAGTAGGAATCAGAAAACAATGCAGAGAAGTTGGCAGGCAGGACCCCAAGTCATAGCATCTGGTGACTCAGTCTCGCTGTCTTTCCACTTTTCAAGACCCGATTCCTCAAGGGCCACCACTACCAGAAGCCTTCCCACACCTGTCTCCTCTGAGGTTCCTGTAACTCTCAGGCATCCACACCCAGTTTGACTCCAGGGCTTTCTCTCATATTATTGCTTCTCTCCTCCTAGTCTGCCAGTCCTGCTTTCCCGAGGAGCTGTGAGCCTCAGAATCCAAACCTCCTTTAGGACCTGGCATCCCACTGGGACTCAAGAGATTCAAGACAGCCTGACTATTCCATTTACAGATAAGTCTTAAAAAATAACCCTCTCTCAGTGAAACAATCTCCAGCCCTCTGAGTGAAAAATGTGCCTTTACATGTCTACATCGAATTCAGAGTTTTCTCAGCTCTGTTTCCTAGAGAAGTGATACAATAAGAGCTTAGTGGGTCCTGATTACCTAGATCTTGACTTCCTGGGTTCAAATCCCAGCTCTGCTACTTACTAACTGTAAATTCATAGGCAAGTTCTTTAACCTCACTGTTCCTCAGTTTCCTCATCCATAAAATGGGGATAATAAGAGCACCTGCCTTGTAGTTCTGGTGTGAGGAGCGGGTGAGTTAGTGTGTGGAAAGTGCTGAGAACAGTGTTTGCCACACAAGCAGAAGCTCATACTTTAATCTTCTCACTAACTAAATTAACATGATTCTCAGATAACCTCATGTGATTCTCACACTGGAAAGCTATCTCCTTATCACAGAAGAGTCAGTCTCAGAGAAATTCAGTGACTTGCTTCAGGCAACACAGCTAATAAGTAAGCACATGGTTTCTCAAAGCCAAGACTCTGAGCAACAGAGACGTGGCATATGGAATCCCGACGCTGGACCGCTCCTGTCCCTCCATCCCCCATCCTCTGGCATTCCTGTGGCTTCCTTACACATTTTTGAAGCCTTCAATAACAGTCAGTGTTCCCCCTCCAAAACCACCAGGGACCACACTCCTGCCTTCCTGGTGCTGGGCAAGGAGCCCTGCAGGAACCACACTGGGCTCCTGTGGCAGTGCTGGTGGGCTCTGCGGGAAGGTGGGAGCTGTGGCCCTCATCTTGCTCTCCCAGAGCCCAGCCTGTACAGGATCCTACCGATTATCTCCTGGCATCAACCTTCCAGGCTTAGCTGCCCCAGCTGCCCAGAGCACAGTACAGGAGCACCTTATTAGAGGGGCATGCCACAAACCCTCAGCCTCTGCCACTGAGACAGCCTGGTAGACCGGATGTGCCAGGAAGGGGGCTGGGCAAGGGTCCTTGGATGGGCTGAGGAGCTTTCCCTGTGTGGGAGCCAGAGGTCATCTGAGAGGCAGAATGAGGCTGCACAGAGTATTTGGGTGGGATCTTCACAGGGCCAGACAGAGACACACTGCAACCCTTTATGAGGTGTTTATGTGAATGGCTGTTATGCAAATGATGACTCCTTCAGGGTGTTCTGGATTTTGCCACTCACACAGTCCCTTCACAGATGTCGTCCCCTTAGGTCACATAACTGCCCTTTGAGGTAGATTTGTTACATCCACTTACAGATAAGGAACTGAAACTCAAGCTTCTGCCTCCAATTCAGAAGTCTGGCTGCTAACCTCACCACTGGACAGATACAGAGCTAAGCCAGGAGACTGGCAGGTCCTGAACATGGGAGTGAGAGAAGCAGTGGGAGCTGGGTGGGGACTGGGGCACGGGCACTGCTCAGTGCTGCCAATTGGTGCCAAGTGGGAATGCAACCTCAGGATTGCAAGAGCTCTGGATTTTTCCGGAGAAAATGGAAATCTGGATTTTTAAAATGTGAAATTTCTCATTTTTTAAATGTTAGCAACTAATTTAATTTAGTTTAAGATGTCTAGCAGGCTAAACAAAACACATTCTTGGGCTGGACTCAACTCCAGGCCGCCAGTTTGCAGACTTGGGCTGGCACATCTCTTCCAAGATGCCTTGCGGAACAAGTCCTCACCCTCCTGAACTGAATGAAAACATTCAAATGCCCCTGGGGTGGGTTACACAGGAATAAGTCAACACAAAGGAGCGAGGGAGGCATTGAGTGCCTATATGTCAGATTTAGTTCTGATGGTAAGTGATATAATTTGACAAAACAGACAAAAACCCACTCATGAAGCTTATATTCTAATTGGAGAGACATGCCATAAAGATAAACTTGCAAAAATTTTAGTGTGTTAATAATAAGTACTAAGGAGAAAAATAAGCAGAAATTTCAGTTTTAGAGAGGGTGATCAGAGAGCCTCACTAGGCAGGAGACATGTAACAAAGAAGCAGAGCAGAGGAGAAAGGGAGTCCTGCTGATAGCTGCAGGATGAACATCCTGAAAGGGAAGAGCAGGTACACAGGCCTTGAGGCTCAGGGAGAGAATTGGAGTAGTTGGGAAGCAGGAAAGGAGTGAGAGTGACTAGGAGAGTAGCTCAAGAGTGGTGCATAACAGTATCAGTGGTCATGAAGAGGAATTTTCATTCAAAAGGCTCATCAGCTCTGTTCTGCTTCTGTTGTGGTGGCTGAAAAAATGACTCTTAGTGGAAATTACTGTTTGACCATCGCTATGGGAACATAGGCCTTTGACTATAGGAACATAACATTCTAAACAAACTTTCTGCTTCTGTACCTAACCTGTGAGTTGACAGGTAATGAATTGAAGAAAAATAGACCTTTGTGTTTAGACAGAATGAAGAATGGAATTTTGGGCTTAAAAACCTTGTACCTTTACATTTCACTGCTGCTTAATTTGGGGTCTGCGTACCCCTGGCAGACCCAGCTGACTGAATAAAGAGTGTGTTTCCTATAACTCACTGAGTTCTGGTGGTCCATGTGTCTTTCGAGGGCTGGCGGCTACAACACTGTAAATATGCTGGCTGCATGGGCTATACTTGAAATTGACTAAAGAGTCACCTTCCCTTTGCTTGTTCTAAGTAGCAAATGTTAACTGTTTGTACCCACTAGCAACTCCTGAGCTTTGCAACTCCTGCCCTTGTAAGGCAATGTAGCAACTCCTGCTGCTTTGTAGCAGCCTGAGTTCAAATTATCCAATCAGGCCATGCCAAAAAGGTCTATATAAGGAATGTTGCAAATGAGGCCCGGGCCCAGATCTTCAGAGTGCTAGCTCCTCTGCCTCTGCCAGAGTAATAAACTTGAATTCTCCAACTCTCTGAATGCTGGTTGGTTTCTCGCCAGTCTGATTTTGGATCTTTTCTGCAACAGTCAGAGAGGTAAGAGGAATTAGAAGAGAGAAGCCAAGACACCTAGGACCCCTGTTTTTACTCTGAATGAGATTGGAAACCATCGGAGTGACCAGATAATTCTTGCTGCTGTGTTGAGAATAGATTACAGAGAAGCAAGGAAGGAAACAGAAAGACTATTTAAAAGGCTATTGCAATAATTTGGGTGAGGAAATGATGGTGCATGGGGCCGGGGCAGTGGCTCTGAAGGTGGCAAGAAGTGATCATATTCTGGACATATTTTGTAAGTAAACCCAGGGGTGTGCTGGTAAAGGTTCAACAACCGACTCTTACATGGGGTAGCTGATTCCCATGGTATAAAGTTTCCTAACACAGCTCATTTCAAGCTACCAACGAAATGTTAACTGGCTCACAAAATTCCTAAAAATGTTACCATTGGCTGTTGCAAGCCTATGCAGGACAGCATCAGCACAGCACTGGGCATAACTAACAAGACTAATGGATTGGATGTGAGTGGTCCGAGAAAGAGAGCAAAGAGAACTCTGAGATTTGGGCAACTGATCAAATGGAGTTGCCATTGATTTAGATTGGGAAGCATATGGTGAGATTAGGTTTGGGGGGAATATCAGGAATCTCAGTATGGACATTATAAGTTTGAGAAACCCATTATATTTTTTATTTTCAAACCTCACAAGACCGATTCATATAGTCAATATTTGTTTTTATTTACCCGAATGTTTGCCACTTTTTTGCTCTTCATTCTTTCTTGCCTCTCAGACCTTCTTTCTGGGTTCATTTCTCTTTTGCCTAAAAAGCAGAATGTCCTTTAGAGAGAATCGACTGGTAGCAACTCCCTATTTTGTTTGTTTTTTTTTTTTTTACTTTATTTTTACTATCTCAAAGCATCTGTATTTTGCCCTCATTCTTGAAGTGTATTTTTACTGAGAAAATAATTTTAGGTGGGCAGTTATTTTCTTTCAGCAAATTAAAAAAAAAAAATAAGATAATCTGTCCTTAACATATTTCTTTGTGTTTTTGGTTTGCTAAAGTTTCAAAATGACATGCCTGGCTATGGATATCTGTTTAGACATAAAGTCATTGTCTTGTATTTGTGATCTGTTGTTTTTTAACAGTTTGGGAACATTATCAGTTGTTATCTGCTTATATGGTGCTGCTGACACAATTTATTCCTCTTATGTTCCTGGGACTCCAATTAAACATATGTTGGTTCTTCTCACACTATCCTCTGTGGCTCTTATATTTTCTTTAATAGTTTTCATCTTTTTGTTACTCTGTGCTAAATTTTGGATAATTTCTTCCACCTTCTGGTTTATCAATTCTCTCCAGGTATATCTTTTGAGCTTTGATTTTTATTGATTGTATTTGTTATTTCTAGAAGTTTGATTTGGTCTTTTTCCAAATGAAAAATCAATTATCATAGTTTTTTATTAACTATAAGTATTTTCAAGCATGTCTTTTATTTCTTAAACATAGTAATCATAATTGTTTTATAGTCCATGTCTGATAAATACAAGACATGAAGTCTTTGCAGTTTAATTTCCCTTGTCTGTTATGTCTATAGTTCCTTACTCATGGTGCCTGTTCCCTGGTGTCTAGTAAGTCCTTACTTAACGTCATCATTGACAGATTCTTGGGAACTGCAACTTTAAGTGAAACAACGTATAACAAAACCAGTTTCACAATAGGCTAATTGGCACAAACAAGAATTAAGTTCCTACAGCATATTTCCAGTCACAAAAACACAACCAAACTTCTAAATAAAGACTCACCACACCTCAAATATTAAACTTAGAGATGAATGTGAGCTATTCATACATTTAAGAAAGATCAATAAAAACAAGTGAGATAATTATTTTCCAACCCACTTATTCAGGGTCATGGGTGACTGGAGCCTCTCCTGGCAGCTTAGAGCACGAGGTGGGAACCCACTCTGGACAGGACATCTTTCCATCACAGGGTGCATTCATCCATACCCACACTCGCTCAGATGGGAACAATGTAGACACACCAGTTCACCTAAAAGGTGCATCTTTGGAATATGGAAAGAAGCCGGAGTCCCCAGAGAAAACCCACACAGACATAGGAAGAACATGCAAATTCCACACCGTGGCCCAGCACCGAGAATCAATTTTTTTTCCCCTCCACCTTGTAATGAAATGATGTTGAAAAAAATAATGTTATTTGAGGGCCTGCTGTATTTGGTTATTTTTTTGTTTGCTTCACATCATATTTTGAAAAATAATTTAGTGAAATAATTTAAGCATAGAGGATGAGAGCACTTTCCTCCAGAAAAGTGTTTTTGTTTATTTTGATTTTTGTTTCTGCCGTGCACTTGTGGGGAGTATTACTGATCTGGAACTGCCTTATATCAAATTCAAGTTATTGAGGTTCCCTGAACCAGACAGTGATGAGAATTCTGTCAGATTATTCACCTTTACACTCAGGGTGTGGTCCTTTGGGGTCCTGGCTTATAGAGAAGAATATCAACCAATCTTCAAGTTCCAGTTTTGATTTGCATCCTCCTTACCCTTGAAGTTACCAAAACAAAAGTTCAAATTTACTGGGATAAGCAAATACCCTCAGAGCACACCTTCAGTTTCCATCTCTGGGGTTTCCATGTGTTCCCTTCAATTTGGCCCTGTTGTTTCTGTCTCACTAGCTCTCTTGTTAGCGCTTGTTTTTTTAGAAAAAAATAATTATTAATATCTTATTTACCAGTTTTACTTGTTTTCAGTGGTAGGGTTGGTCCAAACATCTTCCTTCATCTGGAGACTGGGAATTCCACTGAATGGCTGTGGGGAAGGCAGAGGAGACATGACATGGAATTTTTCAAGGTGATGGAAATATTTTACATCTGATTGGGGTGGTGGTTACATGAGTATATACATTTTTCAAAGTTTATCAAACTACACTTAAAATGGGTCCATTTTATTACATGCAATTTATTTAACGTTGAATTGAAAAGTAAGGAAAAATATCTCTTGCTCCTAGTGAAGGATGGATGACAGAGTGGCAGGAGGCCCTGCACTCAGTACTGTTCATCATCCCAGCCATCTCTGAGCCCAGAATCTGATTATGGGTTAGGGGTAAAAGTTCCTGTCCACAAATGCAGTGTTAATGAGCTTGTATAATTGTTAAGATGAGTAAGCACATAGGGTAGAGTTTTTTTTATCAGAATAAATTCAGAGCTAAATGGAAATGGGTCTGGAGGGACTGAGGAGCTAGAGATGGTGGGATAACTCTAGCACTGCATCTTAGACATGGTAGCCTTGCCTTATAAGAAGAGAAGGACCCAGAATGCCTTGTTCCTACTACTCTATGGGCAGACCTTAATGGAAGAGAGGGTAGGTAGAGAGACATAGAGGTAAAGATGGTGGCAGGGGTTTGGGACATGGGTGGCATGGCCTGGAGAACAGAGTGGTCTTCCTGTGCTTCTGACGGTGCTCCTTTAGGTGCAGAGAGTGTATGTGAAGGCCCGTGCAGGGTGCTGGGCTACATTGTAAGTCCTCATAGAGCTTTCAGTCTAAAGCAGGAAGCTGGAATAATTTAAATAATTCCCCTGCAGTTAGTTTTCAGATCTCTGTGAGAGTAGAAGGTATCAGGTAAGGGGCCTGAGGTGAGGAGAGAGGGATAAGGCCCTGGAGGGAGATGACAGGGCTGACATAGGAGCCCTGATACGAGGCTGCAGGGGCACCGGGAAGACGGGTTTAGGGGTGGGGTGAAAGCAAGAGAAAGGGCCTCATGCCCTTGGCAGGGAGTTTAGGGCCCGATGAAGAGCTTAGAGTTGGGAAGTGGGGCCAGGAGGGTGGGGGTGAAGCACCCAGGAGAGAGGGACTGACTGCCCTCACCCACCCCAGACTTGTGAAAGAGGAGAAGGACAGGCACTGTGTCACCAGGACTGGGCAGAGTAGAGACACCCAGGGAGATGAACCGAAAGGTCCAGGCCTGACAAACCTGCTGGGTGCAGGTGCAGATGCCTGTGCACCTGTGACTCTGCCAGGCCTGATGGAGGAGTGTGCTGCTCGCTGCTCGAGAGGAGCTGCTTGCATGTTTCATCCTGCAGCAATGTGGCGGCTAACGAATCGTGTATCCTCTCCCTAGGCTCAGCCAGAGGCTGGAGGAGAGAGGAGGAAGCCATGAACAAGGCAGGAGAATACAATGAGGGGCCTGCAGGGGAGAAAAGGAGAGGAAATTGGGGGAATAGGTGAGAAGGGAGAAGAAGAGCAGGAGGAGTAGGAGAGAAGGCAGGAAGAAGGGAGAGGAGGGAGGGTGGGAAGGAGGAAAAGGACCTAATCAATGTGACAGCCTCACAGGCTAATTACCCAAATCACTCCCACCCTGCGCCTTAATAGGAGCAGGGATGTCATCCAGCAGGTTATAGAGGGAGGTGGATTCCCTTCTGTCCAATGTTCCCTTTCTCCTCTGCCCACCCCTCACCACAGCTACCATCTCCTCTTTCTCCCTCTCTCCAGAACTAACAGGAAGGAGGGTGGCTGTCTGCCCGGAGAGCTACTGCTGTTCAGAAGGAGACGACAGATGAGTAATGCTAATGATACAACAGCGCTAATGACAACACCATTTACCCAGCACCTGTCTCCAAGGAGCCCAGACCTCTCTTCAAATCCAAGTTCTGTTTAAGGTGGGAGGAGGCTTCTCAGTCAGTCCTCCGATAAGGATCTAAATATAAGAAAAGGGGCCTGAATTTTAGCATGCAAGAGGCCAGGTAGACTGAAGGAAGAACTTCCTAATGAAGTCATTTCAGCTTGAAGTACTAGGCAAATGATGGTTTTGGGGAGTGAAGGCACGGTGGGGTAGAAAGCCTTTATTTCTAGGGGTCTCTAGAGAAAGGAGAGCCACAACTGTCCCAGCTGTCTTCTCGCACTCTCTGTACCAATTTGCTAACTGCACAGCCTCTCACTGAGCCCTGGCCCAGGGAGCAGACAGTCAGGGCTGCCAGCCACCTTCCAAAACATGTTTTGCCTTTTTGCCTTCATTCTGTGGTTTGGCTCAATGGGGCCTAAAAATTCCCCACACCTGGGGCGGGCCAAGATGGGCTGCTCCATTGCTAATAATCACTGTTTCCAGCCTAAAAGCCTTGCTCTGTCCTCAGAACGGCCTTATGGGATGGGACAGCAGGAACTGAGGCCCTGATATTCGCAGGAGGCAACTTCCAGGGCAGCATGGGGGGATGGGCATCAGGAGGCTGCTAGTCCCACCACCAGAGTGCCTCCCAACAAGGAGCATCCAGGATGACTGTCTGGGTCATGGCAGTCACTGATGAGAGGAGACTGGATTGAAGGGGCAGCATTTGTGCCCAGTACATCAATTCCCAGGTCATAGTCCTCAGCCAGGAGCGCCCTTGGCTATGTCCTCTGTTGATGAACACCAAGGCCAGCGTAAACACTACTAAGGAAACACAATGTCTCTTGGCAAGGATACTTCATGATACTCTGAATCCTTCCACAATGCTGTTTCATGAGCCATGGCCGTTAAAAGTATTTATCCTTTACTGAGTATGTTTGGGGTCAGATAATCATGAGTTCTGGTGCCCAATTGTCCTATGTGTGTATTGCCCATTTTAGACTGTGAGTCAGCTCTTAGAGCAGAAGAAAGCAAATCTCCTTGCTTTCTCCATGGAGCACTTTGAATAGGACCTCACCACCCTCCCTGGACCCTGACTTGGGGTAGAGAACAAGTTTAAACCAAGCATGGCCTCTCTTTCTCACCATTAACTAGGAGAATCCCTTTTCACATGCCCTTGGAAAATGCCATGCCCTTGGGAGATACGGCCTTGTCTGGAGGAACATCCCACCTGATTGCCTTGTCTGGAGGAACATCCCACCTGATTGTCTAAGGGCAGAGCAAGAGACCAGATGAAAGCTGCACGTGGGAGACCCGACACTAAGCTGTAGGCAAGTGAGTGTGAGCAGAATGCAGGGAGAGTGGGGGAGCAGGGGGCCTCTGGTAATCTGCTCAGGTGGGCCACCATCCATGGGGTCCAGGGCAGTTATGAGACCCACAAAAGGGCATGCTCTCTCACCCTTTCTTCTTCAGCCCACTACCCTGCGTTACCAGCCTCAGGAGGGCAAAATCCCCAGGCAGTGTTGGGAGTTCACACACATGTCACTTGGACATCCCGTAATAGCACCTCCGAGCCCAGTAGGCTGAAGAGAAACCTGGACGCTTAGAACATTCTCGGCTTTAGTCTTTGCCTCTGGCCATGTCCTTTCCTTTGACAGGGATAATTCAGGAGGCTTAGAGACTGAGGGGCGGGGAGGGAGGGGGGCGGTCAGCCACGTGGCATGGCTCAGTAAGGCCAGGGCTGCACATGGGAGGAAGAAGGGCCCCACTCACGAGCTGCAGGCCAACCAGTTATTTTCCCAGACTGGGCAAACAGAGCAGAATAAAGGAGAAATGAAAAGGAGGGAGGCTGAGGCTTGTGGAGGTAATGAGAGGAGGGGGCGAGCATCCGTGTCACTTGTTGGAAAAGAGATGACAGTTCTGTTGTTTCAGGAAAAGCCACAGACCAGGCTTCAGGAGACCAGGGTTCTGTTCCAGCCTGACATCAGGAGTGGTGTGGGTGGGAACCAAGTCATACTATGTTTTTATTAACTGCTCCCCTCCTCCACACACATTCTCACTGTGAATTACCATACATTCTGCAAGCATGATCAGTATAGCATAGACAGCATGGACCCTGGCTTCGAATCCTGATTATGACACTTAGTGACTATAATACTCTGTAAAATAGGAATGATAATATAATGTCTGCTCCTGGGTTGTTATGAGGATGGAATGAGCTAATGCACTGTAACTTTCATGCATGGCACACAGGAAGGTCTGTGAGGTATTGGCTATTCTGACTGTTGTCACTTATCTGCCAGGTCCTTTATCAGGAGCTGGTGTTCTGTCTTGGAGACTGTGTGATCGCATGGAAGAGGCAGACATGGAAACAAGCAGTTAGTGCACTGTGTGGCCATCACAGTGACAACCATGGATAGGGGAGCACAAAGAGCCCGCTCTGCCCATAGGAGACAAGGAGAGCTGCACACAAGAGGGAACGTTTGGTTTGGGCCTTGCAGGGTAGATAAGAGTTTCCCAAATGGAGAATAAGGAGAAACAGACCCAAACTGGGCAAAGGCCTAGAGACTTGAAAACTCAGGAAAACATGATCTCATGAACCTGGTTCTCAGGTCCTGTGGAAACTATGGAAGGGAACAAGAACGAGAATTGTGGGAAAGCAAGAGTCAGACTGCAGGCCCTCGAGTATCATGTGAAGGCATCTGAGCTTTGTTCTGTAAACAACTGAGACATATTGCAGTTTTAGGCAAGAGAGTTGCATGATCAGGTTTGTGTTTTGGGAAGTAACACATTTGATGGGTCATGGAAAATAAATTAGAAAGTGAGAAGGTTGCAGGAAAACACAGACACACACAGGAGGATTTCACAATGACTGGGGCAAACCCAAAATAGGGGAAACTATTCTAGTGCTTTGAGGCTCACTGCCAGATTACACCAGGGCCAGAGTATAAGAAACAGAACACCTACTATGTGTCAGAGCTGTGCTGATCCCCAGGCTCCAAGAGGAATCAGATTAGGCACAGGCCCTTGGGGGAGCTGGTACACCAGGCAGGCAGGAGAACAGGGAAGTGGCACCAGTCCTGGGCTGGATATCCTTTGGGGGCGTGGCTGAAGCACACAGACAGAGTGGCCATCACTACCCAGGGGCTGAAGAGGAAAACACTGTTAGGAGAGCATCTGGAAGATGTAACCCCTGGGAGGGGGGGGAGGCGAAGAACCATCTAGACAGAAGGCACAGAG
The DNA here is from genome assembly GCA_028627145.1 of Eidolon dupreanum. NCBI lineage: Eukaryota > Metazoa > Chordata > Mammalia > Chiroptera > Pteropodidae > Eidolon > Eidolon dupreanum. The sequence continues at coordinate 19,499,886 of CM053517.1, read as the reverse complement.
AGCAAAGATGTGGAGATGTAGAGATAGCTTGGAGTATCCTGGTTGCTGTGAGGCAGTCACATGTTCGGGGTTTGGAGTTTGAGAAATGGGACCAGAGTAAGCATGGGGCGGAACATGGATCTTGGGCCACATTCTATGTGTCTCTGTTGTGGATGTGGATCTGAATCACTCACAGGGACAGCCTTTAAAAATACAGAGCACCTTCCATCAGCATTTCTAAGGATGGGGCCGCAGGTGTGTTTAAGAGCTTTCAGGCAAACCTAATAAGCACTGTGGACTAAGAACCATGGTCGTGGGGACAAAGAGACAATGGAAAGTGACCTGGTCAGATTCATGCCTTAGCAAGAGCCAGATGGAGGGCGGAGGGAGGGGCAAGGCAGGGAGACGTGATCAGGAACTCCAGTAATGGCCTAGTGCCGTGGTAGGAAAGAGGGGGGAAGCCGCAAAAGCCATTAGGGAAATGACAGAACTTGGAGAGTCCATATAGAGGTAAGAGAGAGAGGCGTTGAGAGTAACTCTATTTTAGGAATGGGAAACTGAGGCCTAGGTCAGTGGTTCTCAACAGTTTCAAGTATGAGGATTTTCTTTTCAACATCAAAAGAATAAATATGTGATAATAGTTAAACTTGCATGAATAGAAAATACCTAATGATACCAAGCTACATGAATTTAAAGAGGACTGTGAATGATTTGGATTTTAATCTTCACAATAGCATGAATAAACAAACGAGCACTGGAGGCAGTACAGCCTGGGGTCAAATGCCATCCCTGCCATCACTAGACAGTTGACCTTGGGTACATTAATTGTGCCTCAGCCTCTCACCTGTAAAATGGGTGTTCGAGCAGTCCCTGCTTCGTGGAGGTGTATAAGGACTAAAGAGTTGTAGGTGTAGATGGCTTAGAAGAATTGGCCGCCACAGAGTAAGCCTCAACAAGCTGTAGCCATTATGTTATTATTCAGTTCAAAGATGATACTTGGTGCACATGTGGATGTGAGGACCTCCAAGGTCATGGATGGTTGTCCCTGGCAGTTCTGCCTTCTCCTCCCTCCTAGACCTTTTGACCAGGGACATGACTGACTGCACATGGCCACATGTCATCATCATATGGCTGCAGCACAACCATGCCTGTGTGAGGCAGTGCCATTACCCAATAATCTATTGCAAGGAGCAGGATGGCACTGGTGACTTATCAAAACTATACTTGCAACCTGGATATTAGATCCAGGTGCTGTGACTCGTGAAAGGTGATTTTTACAACATAAAATTAAGTGTCATTCCAGGGTGACATAACTAAAGGGCACAGAGCCTCACCAGAACACAAGAGGGCCTCGCCTTGGAAGGCAGATGCCACCCACTCACCTGAGCTGGTTTCTCAGGTACCTGAGGAACTCCAGCAGCAATGCTGACCCAGCAGCCCCAGGTTAGTGTCCTTGGGTCACACTGACGGTATAGCAGGAGTGCTCAGACGGCCAGCAGGTTGACAACCCCCAGGCAGGATTGTGGACAAACTAGCAGAAGGTATTTTGGTGTCCTCCAATCCCCCTGCACTCACTTCATGGCCGACAGATATGCTTTGCTTTTTCTTTCCCTGTCTTTGCCCCTCTTCCTTCAGTGCTCCCTGCCACAGGAAAGGCAGGCGGGAAATGGAAGAAGCCTACAAATTCTAGGGCTTCATTTTCCATAAGCCTGAGCCCTTGGAGGTTTCTGGGCATGAATATAGTATTTTGGCTAGAAGTAAGGGAGACCAGGAAGCTTCCTTCCCCACAGAGGAAATGGCCCCTGGTTGAGGCCAGGACAGGGGAGAATTGTGTAGTTCTGTAGCTCCTGAGCCCCTGGCAGAGTGCCAGGCTGCCAGTATGTCTCCAGAGAGAAGATGACAGCTCTCAAGTTTCTGTCATCTGCACACAGCCTTAGAAAGTGTCTCAGTGCTGCTCAGACAGGGGCCTCACAGGACAGAGGGTGTGTCCTGAGTAACCTGGGTGGGACACTAACCTGGAACCACGTGCACCTTCCCACAGGCACGTCCCCTGACCCAGGCCCTAGCACCACATATATTTGCCACAGCTGCTGGATAACCCCGGGAAGAGGGGAGGGGCCACCAAGAAGGACTGAGATGGAGTTTTCCACTATGCCAGTAACACGAGCGCTCGGATTCAGAAATTAAGTTAAATCATAGAATAATTGGATGAACTGCAACTGACACAGGTGAGAAAACAGGCTCAGAGAGGGAAAATGATCAGCCAAGACCACCTGGTCAGCATGGAGAGGAGACAGAACAGAACTGGACCCAAGTCTGTAAACTCTAAGCCCAGGGTGGGGGAGGGGGACAAGCCCAAATGTCCACAAGAGGGACTGGTCAAATAAACATTGGGCAGAGAGAGAGAGCGCCTCATGTAACAATATGGACAGACCATCAAAATATGCTACCAAGCAAAAATAAAAGAGCTCAGTTGCCGGTACTCATTGCTTGTATGTGCATTAAATAAATCTGGCAGACACAAGGAGCTGATTGTCTCCTGAAGGAAAGTGGATGATGGGGACGCAGACAGCGCAGAAGACTTTTCCCTGTTGCAACCTTTTGTACCTTTAAGATTTTGAATCAAGAGAATGTATTACCTATTTATATATTTTTTAAATAGCATTTTTTAAAAAAAGAGTGACACAGACTCCTTGTTCAACCCTCCTGAATGTGATGAAACAGACTTCTACTGAGTGCCCAGGGTGTGCCAAGCCCCTGGTGGGTGCTGTGGGTTATCCCATGATGACAGGATGATGCCCCTATCCACCAGGAGCCCACTCACCCCAGGCAACCCAGGCCCCCCAGGCTAGGCAGCAAGATAGTGACCACAGGACTCCCACAGCTTCTCCGTGTCACATATTTGCCCAGATGACACCTAGCCACCACTGGAGGCTGTGAGCCTCAATTGGTGAGGGCCGAGGGTCTGTCTCAGGGCCAGCCCCACAGGCCTGATGACCACAGGGCAGTCTGAGTCCAAACTTCTCAGGGCCACACTGCTCTTTCCTGGCAGAGTTTTGGGGATGGGGCAATGGAGAGGTGGGGAGCCTGTGTTTCTATAAACCCTTCTATATTTCTATGGAAAGGATCATACACAATCGTGCCCTTTCTTCCCTTGCTTCAAGCACTTGCTTGTAACCAGCAGCAGTTACCATGAGGGTCAAATAAAGCAGTGAGCCCCTGAGGGGGGATTGCAACCTGGGTGGGAAACGGGAGCAGGTCCAGGCTCTCCGGAAATAGAACTGAGATCTACTGCATCGCAGAGCCACCTGCCTCCCCTCCCTGCCTCCCCCTCCCTGCCGTTTTCTGTCCCCACATTTTGCCCTTCTCCACTGCCCCAGCCCCCTCCTAGGAGTAGGCTACAGCAGCAGCCTGGACCTCATGACTTTCCACCACTTTCCCCAGCATTTACCACATGTTGTCCTTGACACCAGGAAGCAAAGCTACACGGGTTGGTGTCCTGAGACTCGAGACTTGAGAAGGGGAAGCTCTTTCTGGAAGTATTGCAGTGTCCGGCAGTATGAAGCCAGTAAATCACGAAGTACTCTCCAGACAACACTCCCAGTGAACTTCATGTTGTCCTGGGTACACCTGGGCAGGAGATGGAGCAGGGTGATTACTTTAGATACAGGTGTGTTCGAGACCTGCTCACTAGGTATCTGGAGAGTAGTGGAGTGGAAGTTTTAACCCAAACGTCCCAACCCCAAATCCCAGGCTCTCTTCACACTATTGCTCCAAGAGAACTCATGTCCTTTTGTGATGACCATACAGCTTCCAAATCCTGAGTGTGATACAGATGGAGAAGCTGAAAGAAGACATTACATTGTCCACATTGGCTAGGGACATTGACTTTAGGTCTTATATAAAATCTTAATTCTGTCTTAATTTGCTGTGTGACCTCAGGCCAGACTTTTCCCTCTCTGGTCCCCAAAGCATCCCCCTGGGAGCCAAACCAAGGCTATCTCCCATGACAGCTCACTGCACAGCACAACTCCACTCCCTCAGCAACCTCCTAAAGAAGATGATTTAGGGAAGGATTGTCACAGCTCAGAGGAAACGCCCCACATCCCTCACTGGTTTGGGAATTTAACACCAGGGGAGCAATGGGAATTAAGGCATTACTAGGGAGAGGAGCAAAACAGGCTGGTGGACCTATCTATCCCAGTGCGGCCACACACAGTTTGCTTTTCATGCCTTTTCCTCTGTTAATTTGGCTTGTTTCCCAAACACGGGTCAAACAATCTCTCCCTAGGAGCAAGAGCAGCAGAAGGAAATGTTATTAAAAACGAGTTCATTAGTGGGCATGGTGTGTGGATGAAGTCTTTGGGAGTTTTGGCTGCCAAATAAAGACTTTATTGTTGTCATTCCTCCTTTCCCAAGCTCCCTCCCTCTCTTCTCTCCTCCCCGCTCTTCTCCTCCCTCTCTACAATCTGCCCCTCCCTCCCCCTAACCTAACCTCCCCACCCCAATAGGATCTGGTAGAAGAAAAGTCAGGCAAACACAAGCAGACTTCCAGGGAGATCAGAGCTTCTAGCTGGCTCTCTGCTGCCACACTCCACTGAAGGACAGGGGAGGAAGAGGAGGGAGACTGACCCAGAGCTGAGAGCAGAGGCAGGGGTGTGCAGGTAAGCCCAGTCGGGAGATGGGTAGGAAGCCTCGTTCCTCCAACAAGTGTCCTCCTGCTCTGTCCAGCTTAGGTTTTTTGATCTGGTCTCTGACCCCTCCTTCCTTCCTTCCTTCCTTCCTTCCTTCCTTCCTTCCTTCCTTCCTTCCTTCCTTCCTTCCTTCCACCTTTGTCTCCTTTCAAATGAGTTCAAATTAGTCTTCCTCATTACTTCTACCCCTTGGTCCTCTTCCTTCTCTTCGTCATCCTCTGTATTTGCTGGCTGTGTATTTGCTGGCTCCAGAAGTTAAACTTTCTTGGTACAGATGTTTGTTGTAGCACAGAGTTATGCTGCACGCAGTATTTCTACAGATCAGGTGTTTCTATGGAAACTGGACTCAAGAACCTATTTCTCTTCACCTCTCATATACTGTCACTCGCTGTTACAGGCACGTGCGCACACACATAACACAGAGGCTGCACTGCATACACATAGCACAGAGGCTACACTTCACACACACACACACACACACACACACTCACACATACGTATACACATACACACACACATTACATATACACGCATGAAGCCTCCTGCCCATTCACCTGCACTCTCTGACTGCATGTGGCATACAGAGCTAAACACACACACACACACACACACACACACACACACACACACACACACTGCATCTTGTCTTTCACCCTCTCACGTGCCTCTCCAGCAGTAAGAGCAAAGAGAAAGTACACTTTCCACTGAGACAGCAGGTCCAAAGAAAATCATGTGCTGAGTCTAGGTGGAGTGGGGAGGAGATGAACAAGAGCAGGAGCTGGAAGGATTTCTTCGTTCTTTAGAACTTAATTGAGTAGGAGGGAGAAAAAGTGGCTTTCCGACCTGCACCATATCTTCCCAGTAGTGCTGAACTTCTCTGCCTCACTGGTCCAAACCACTGGCTTTTGGAAAGAAAGAGAAGAAAGAACCCAGCTTCCAAGCTTTGGAGATACTAATCCCCAGCCTTGGGGGTGTTTGTTTATTTTTCTGTAGGCAGCCAGTAAAGATTTCTCGTTAAATCCTTTAGCAACGGGTTCTTGTGGCAAAGAAAAAAGATAGTAGTTCATCAATCTGTCAGGGAGGGGAAAACTGGAGTGCGCAACTAAATGGGGCTTGTTTCCAATCAGGGTGACCCCACTCCATCTCAACAACAGAGTGCTGTCCCAAGGCAGGCAGGGGTGGGCTAGAGCAGGGTCCCCAAATACAGGTGATCTTCACAATCACCTGGAAGCAGGGGAGAGAGGAGTGGGGGGATTTACTAAAAATACAGATGTCTGGACCCCTCACTCCAGGCCTACCGGATGGAGACACAGGAATCCGTCATTGTTTTAACATTTGAAGGGATCCTGATGGTCAGCTAGGGCCTGAGAACCAGAATCAGGGCACAGAGGGAGAGCTGTGCTGGGATTAAAGAGAGTGATAGCTGGGCAGCAGGGCTGTGTGGTCTCCTGGACGAGGACCATCTGTTGGAGGAGCTCCAGAGTACCCCAAATTAGCTACCTCTTTTGTGAGGAAGGAGTGTGCACTGAGGGAGCAGGGAAGATCTCCTGTGAGAAATCCCCCTCCGTCCTCCTTGCAAACCATGATATGGCAGCCATATCATGGGGGAACATCCTAGAAAGAAAGGTTCCCCAAGATAGTCCCCCAAAGCTAACGTTTCCTCTCCCCTGCTAATCTGCCTGCTCTGAGCCCCCTGAGGCACTGAGCTGGGCCTCTCCCCATCCCTTCCAGATCCCCTCTCCTCCTGCCCAACAGCTGTCTGTTCTGATGGCCTCACTCAGAAGATGGGCTGAGCAATATGCCCTGTGCAGTGGATAGCCCCATTTATTGGGCATGTAAGGGAAGCGTTTCAAGGCTGGAAGGAGCGAAAGAGCCAGGTATGAAAGGTTGGGAAGGGAAGTCATGAATCACAATGGGACTCCACAGCCAGCTCTGTGCCTTCTCTCACCACATCCCCTTACCTGCTGCAAAAAGGTATGTGTGGGGGCTTGGGGGCGGTAGTGAATTGGAGGACAGAGAAAGCAGTCCCAGGTGGCTGGGGGCTTCTACTGTATCTCTGATTACTTGGCTCTGCGATCCTAATGTGGTCTCAAAGGCCCCAAAGAGAAGAAAGGTGCTCTGTGTGAATGAGTTGGGGGAAATCCATGAGCCAGTACCCACCTGCAAGGCTCTCTGCTTTGGATGGAGGTTTGGGCTGCCTTCTGGCCAAGCTGAAGGGAAAGAGATCTTATTACTTTGAAATAATGCCAAAAATAGCTTAATATTCACTGAGCCCTCACTTTGCACACATTTACTCATTTAACCCTCAAATCAGCATCATAAGACGGTGTTAGTGTGTCCATTTTACAGATGAGGGAGCTGAAGCTTAATCAGGGTAAGAGATTTGCCCAAGAGCACCCAGTGAAACAGCTGAAGAGTTGCAGGGTTAAAACCCAGATCTATAAGCACCTAGGATGGATTCTTCTAGGCTTTTCTCCAAGGGGTGGAAATGCTAGGGGATGGAGGCAGGAAGAAGGAGATGGTGAGGCGAGGAAGAGAGCCATCTTACCCTTGTTCCTTCCCCAGACCCCTTGGGATGGAAAACTTGCTCTTCTGCACTAGTGGCCAGAGGCCAAAAAACCTTCCCCGTTTACACTTTGCCTTGTGGTAGATGCTGGGAGACAGATGGTCTCTCCATCACAGCGTTATATTTATTTTTAGCACTTCTTGATCTACAACGCATTTTAAAGTTACTTATTACACTTGCTTCTGACAATAACTGGGTGAGAGTACAGGGATAAGGAAGATTTTTTTATCCCTCTCTTACAGATAAGGAAACTGAGGCTGAGAGCCGGGTCATGTCACTAAGTACTGGTGGAGGGACTGAGAACTTTCCTCCCCTTTCTAGTTTGCACCATGAAGCTCTCACCCCACCGTCCCAGTCAGGCCCAGCCTTCTACTGATTTCAACCCTCAGGAAAGGGGCAGCTGCATCAGTGGTGTGTTGAATTCATCATGCCCCTATATCGTGCCTCTTGTTACCTCAGGGCCACACGAGCCCTACGTAGAGGCCTTGAGAAGGTCCCAGGCTGCCTGGGTGGGCCTGCCTCACTCCTCTGCTAACAAATGGGCAGAGACCACCTGATTCTCTTGGCTTCCAACTCCCTCTGGGATTCCGGAAGAGAGAAAGGTGTCAGGATGAACTTCAGAAGTCTGAGTTTAGAACAAAAGGAAATGAACAGAGCAAGAGCGTCATGACAGTGTCCCTGGGCGTGGCTCTGGCACCCTGTTCTCCATAGCAGGGTTGCTGGTTGAGTTAAGCTGTGGAGGTTTAGGGGTGACCAACTAGACAGAAAATCTGACAAGAAGAATGCCAGTAAGTAGTGTGGAGTAATCCTTTAATGGGTCACACTCAACCTCATTCCCAGCTTAACCCAAGCCCAGACTCTCTATACAAAGCAAATTACCCTTAAACTTGCTCCTAATGACTTGACAAACCCATGTGAACCTCAACCTAGCCCTGCCATGAACCTGAAGATCGCACCAGTCCCAGGTGTTCAAACCTTAAGTGAATGAATTCATGAGCTCGGTTGGGAAGAGGGCTAGCTCACTTTAAAATCAGTCTTTCCAGAGAATCTGCTCTTTTATAAACAAATCAATGAATAATCTAAACCCGTGCCATTTGTAGAGAGTTTACGCGCTGTGACATGCCTTCCTGTGCATGATCTCATTTGATCCTTACACAGACGAGGAGCCAGGGTGGAGGGGCAGAGCCAGGATTCGAGGCCAGATCTCCAAAGCTTGGAACTGAAATTCAAATTTAAAACTCTCTTAGGAAATGTTCTTAAAGGGAGAGACTGAATTTGGGATCAGGCAAAGAAAGCAGTTGTGACTCTCCCATGAAGCAGCAGCATTTTGAGAGTGCCAGCGAACAGAGCTGCATGAGGTTGGTGATTGTCGGTGGTCAAACAGTGTCCAGTGACTGAGCAGTGAACATGGCCCAGTAGAAGGGTGGGAGGTGGGGAGGTGTGCTTGCACAAGCATAAAAAATTTAAAATTCACATACACTTATTACCCACCCTGAGGGAGCTTGTGATTAGACAGAAGTTTCTAAAAGGCAGGAGCATAAGAAAGTATGACTTTGGGCTTTAATTGGGGGTGGGTATGACTCCCCTTGGAGTTCAGGGACCCCCAGTCTGTCACACATACTCTGGTTTCAGGGACATAGACTGTCACATGCACTGCCAGAGCCGTGCTGTCAGGACTTCCCCTCCAGACGGCCAAGCTCCAGCAGGAAGAGGTATTGCCCGATAGGAAAAGCCTTAGAAATGAAGGCTCTTTCCTCCAGAAAGGAGTATAGGCGTGCGCGCGCGCGCGCGCACACACACACACACACTCACACACACACACACACACGGAATGGTTCAGCCCTGGGCTAAGGGAAAGGAGTGAGCAGATCCAACTTCTCCACGGACCAAGCCCAGGGAGCTTTTTCTAGGGAACATCCTATCAGCTCTGGGAGTTGCTCAGCCAGCCCCCTGGAAGTTTGGCATGTAAAAGGATCAGAAGAAGGGTTGGGCAGATCAGAGAAGTTCCTGAGGAGCCTGGGAGGGAGATGGGAATGAGGAAGGCCTATGTTCACTATGGGCGGAAGGAGCGGAAGTTTGGCCTGCCTGCTGGAGCTGTGATCCTGTCATTGAACTATGATCCTCTCGCTGCTCATCATGGGGACCAGGGCTACCCAGGCCAGACTCCTGAGTCAATGTACCTCACAGAGTGGGCTCCTGCTGGAAGCTCTGGACAAGCTTTAGCCGCTTAACTTGGGGCCCAGTACCTGGTAGATGCTTTTGGTGACAAAGGCAATTCCAGGAAATAGGCAGCCCCAGCCAGTGCTGGGGAGCCTCCTTGGGGCAGGGCTTCTCACATCATGAGAAATTGCTTGCTTATTTTCAGTCTTCTGTGTGATAAGAAAATGAAGAAATGTCAAAATAAAAAAATCAGGGTCACAAAAATTGGGGCTTCTAAAAATGTTTGTTTTTAGCATACTAATGCCTTTAACTACCCCCTTAAAATTTATATGCAAAATGATGGTGTTCTATTCAAGAAAATTACAAGACTTATAAAATATTAATTTATCGTTCACCAATTAAAAGTGGTGTGAGTTCTGGCCACAAGACTCCAAGTGTAGGTTTATGATGAATGCCTTCTCTTCTCTGTCCTTTCAGCATACCCCCGAGGCTGTTACAGCCTCAACTGGAGATAAAGCCAAGAACCCAACTGCAAGGTCCTTTGTGATAGGAAGTCTAGGAAAAATGGCGCTCCTGGACCCCCTTGGAGAGGCTAGCCTGGGAACAGACCACCTTAGAGAGAGGTGGAGAGACAACAGAGGCTGTAGGCAATATCTTCCCTCTTTCCTGTCTGTCTGTCTGTCTGTTTGCCTTCCCTCCCTCCCTCCCTCCTTCCCATATTCAGTGTACCGTATAAGGGTTTACACATGCACACAGAGCACATGTGAACATGAGTTTGCTTATGTGCATGGTATAGGAGAGGAGTGTGTGTGTGTGTGTGTGTGTGTGTGTGTGTGTGTGTGTGTGTGTGTAAGGGGTGTGAGAGACACCCTCTGCCTCTCCAAGGTTGAGCTCTGCCTTATCTTCTGTTTCTTATTGCATTTAGCTCTTCCTGAGCATCTGGCTCAGGACTAAGCAGCTGGTGAGGGGCTTCCATCATCTTCCTTTGAGCAAAGCCAGCAAGAGGCTGGCGGCACTAGGTCACTCACGTCGCCGGGAGGAGTCTAAGCTGATGTGGACTCAAAGGAAAGACAGTAGGAGGCCTGCAACAGAGGCAGTGATCACAGGGTCCAAATTCAGTTGGCGCCACTCCAGCCCCCTCTATCTCAGAGAACCCCAAGAAGCCTGAATCTCCCCAGTGTGTCCCAGATCCCAGGAGGGAGCAGGGTAGGGAAGCAGCAAAGGGGGCCAGTAGAAGCAATGTGGGAACAGGGTCCCTTCCTGGAGACCAGAGAGGGTCCTAAAGATAATGACCCTGCAGAGGGAGTGGTACATGAAACCCCCTCCCTGGACTCTTCCCAGCCAGGCCATGGGGGAAGCCTATGGGAGCTGCCATTTTGTGTCCGTGACCCTGGGGCTATTGCTGTTTCCCAGCTTAATTCAACTCAAACTACGTGGCCTTATCTAGGGATCATGAGGGCCAATGGGAAGGGCAAACCCAAAACATCCTTCAGCAACCTATTCTGCTATGTCACATAGGGCTAGCAGGAAGTTCTTCTTGATGCCTCAACATCACCAATTCCAGTGGAGACGAGAGCAGTAATACTGAATCACAGGAAATGAAAGTGGTTTCCCCACAGCTTTTGATCCTTTCCTGTTTACTTTCCCAGAAGCCTCCACATCTGGGGAGAATTCTTGGTATGTCTCCTGCTGGCAAAGACCAGCGTTCTCCGAGCTGAGCACAGGGGTGAGGGGTGTGCAGGGAGGACACGAGGGTGCCGGCTGTACTTTCCTTCCTTTCCAAGATCTCCATGGCTTTTCCGGAAGGCGGGAGACCTGGGCTTTTGTCCTGGGTCTGCTGTTAACTAGCTTCCTGGCCTTGGCAAGCCACTTCCCTCCAGTACTCGATTCTTATAAACAGTAGAGTCTGGACTTGATTGGTGGATTTCAGACCATTTTTAACAAAGCGACTTTTTTTTCTTCTTCAAGTGACTGCTCTGGTTCAACCTCAATATAGGCAACAGACCTAAAAAAAAAACAGACACAGAGTTGCTTAGGTTGGCACAGGCGTGAGTTGGGGGTACCCTGAGGCCATCGCTTTGGTCTCCTTCTCTCAGAAATAGAAGCAAAGTTTGAAAACCATTGAGCAGTGAAATTTCTAAGGACCCTTCCAAATGTAACACCTCAGAACTCTATGGTTCATATGTCCTACCATCCCTCTTATAAGGACAGAGAATATTTTCTCATGCTGCAGATGGGAAGACTGAGGGCCAGAGAGGTTAATGGTCTTCTCCAGCAAGCCCCAGCACTCCTGATTCACAGCCCAGCTTTCTGCCAGTATGGCTCACCTCTGCACAGGAGGCTGAACACCTTGAGCGGCTAGGCCTCTGGGCAGGGGACCCAGACCCTCAAGCCCTTGTTACTTTCTCACCTGCTGGATACAGGCAAACAGAAAATGCTTTCATAGGCCCCTCCCACAGCCTTCCTGGAGCCCATCCTGGCCAACTTTAGCTGCAAAGACATAGCCGCTAATTAGTGAGGTCCAGCAGGCTAATGACCTCCTGTGTCTCCTCCCTGCAGGTACATCACCTGGATCATGAAGTCATCCCTCTGCTGGCTCCTCTCACTTCTCATCTTGGCCTCAGTGGCCCAAGGCCAGCCAACAAGACGACCTAGACCTAGCAGGCCCAGGCCCAGGCCTAGGCCCAGACCCAGGCCCACACCCAGCTTTCTTTGGCCCCATGAGCCATCAGAGCCTACAGACCTGCCTCCTCCTCTCCCACCAGGCCCTCCATCCATCTTTCCTGATTGTCCTCGGGAATGCTATTGCCCCCCTGATTTCCCGTCTGCCCTCTACTGTGATAGCCGCAACCTTAGAAAGGTCCCTGTCATCCCATCCCGCATCCATTACCTCTATCTCCAGAACAACTTCATAACTGAGCTCCCAGTGGAGTCCTTCAAGAATGCCACAGACCTGAGGTGGGTCAACCTGGACAATAACCGAATCCGCACGGTAGACCAGAAGGTGCTGGAGAAACTCCCCAGCCTGGCATTCCTCTACATGGAGAAGAACCAATTGGCAGAGGTGCCCTCAGCCCTGCCCCGGAACCTGGAACAGCTGAGGCTGAGCCAGAACCAGATCTCCAGGATCCCACCCGGTGCCTTCAGCAAGCTGGAGAACCTGCTGCTCCTGGACCTCCAGCACAACAAGCTAAGTGACATCGTCCTCAAGCCTGACACCTTTCAGGGCCTCAAGAGCCTCATGCAGCTCAATCTGGCCCACAACACCCTAAAAAAGATGCCACCCAAGGTTCCCACAGCCATTCACCAGCTCTACCTGGACAGCAACAGGATCGAGACAATCCCTAATGGGTACTTCAAGGCCTTCCCCAACCTTGCCTTCATTCACCTCAACTACAACCAGCTGTCTGACAGGGGGCTCCCCAAGAACTCCTTTAACATCTCCAACTTGCTCGTGCTCCAACTGGCACACAACAAGATCAGCAACGTACCTGCCATCAGCAACAAGCTGGAGCACCTATACCTCAACAACAACAGCATCGAGAGTGAGTGGGATGGGCAGTGCTGGGCTGCAGGGAGGGGGCTGGGGCCTCACCACCTCAGCCCTTTCTCAGGAGACTCAAGGTGGGATGGCACAGAAAGTACCCCATTTGGCACAGGACTTCAAATCTCAGCCTTGCCACTCGCTATCTGTATGACCTTGAACAGATATTTGACCTCTTTGGGAATTTCCCTCATCTGTAAAGTGAGAATGGTAATAATACTTCTGTCACAAAGTTGATAAGAGGATTCAGTCATTTAACATGGATACCGTACCCCAAATACCATGCTTGGAGGGTACAAACTTCTCTTACCCCATCCCTTCTTATCCACCCCAGCTTCTTAGTCCTCCAGATCTATAGCTATGCTAGATGTGGAATATAGTCCCGGATATTCTTCTAAAAGAACAGTGGTATTTAAATACCCACTCTGAAATGTCCTGGGCCTGTCCACAGCAGAAGCTGGCAGCTGTGAGAGGCAGCATCTTCCCCAGTCTGAGCCTCCATTTGAAGTTTCTGTAAAATGCATACGCAGAGTGGCAGCTGTATATTCAGGACCTGCAACCGGTGAAATGCAGCAGCCAGAAAAACATGTCGGTATACAGGTGCTTTCTAAATCTGTCTGGAAAGCTGGAAAGTCACTTGGAGCAGAATTGGCCTCAGCTACATTTACAGGGCTCTGGGCTTGAGCCCAGAAGAAAGAAGCTGGAAGTCGCAATTTTGTTTCCATCAAAAATGTCAGCCCTGAGCAGAGCATCAGCAGAAAGGTTTAAAAACAAAAGAGAATATTATTAGGTCCTTGAACAAAATCAGTATATACCGCACAGGGAATGCAGTAGCTGCAGGGATGAAGGAGACCACAGGGAAAGAGGGACGCCCCTAAAACAATATCAGGAATCCTTATTTTCTAAGCCTAAGGATGAGAGGAAGATTGTTGAGTTTCTACAGTCTTGAAACAAATGGTGGGGCGAACAGCCTTGCTCACTCATCTGGAATAATTACAGAAAGTGGGAGAGGGCCTTTTAAAATCTGGCAAGAGACAAATCTAGGAAAAGGGAAAACTGTGTAATTTTACCCTGCAGAGAGTAAACTGAGGGTACCTATTACATGCTGACAGGTCTCTACCAGGTTGTGGAAGACAGGCAGTTGGGGGACAGCCAGCCTCCTGAGGATGAAGTCAGAAAAATCACACCCACTCTCATCATGTCACAAACCTGGGGACTGAACGTCAGGGGGGTCAGGTGACAGTCTAAAGTCACAAAAGCTCTAAGAAGAAAGTCCATCTATGTCAGGGCTCTTTCTGCTGCTCCAGCGGTGAAGAGAGAAGATCAACGACCCTACGCATGATAAATGAGGCAAGGCTTAGGGGAAGTAAAAATTAATTTAGAAGATGACACATCTGATGTCATCTAACAAGAGGTGAAAGAGAAAATGGAATCTCATTTTCCATTTGAAAGCTTACCAAAATTTGGCCACAACCTACCTTTCCAGTTTTCTTTCCCTAGAATCAGTTATCACCTCAGAATCAATAGGCTCAGCAGGTCCCAAAGGCTTTGTGCCCTCCTCAGACTGCCTTTCCTCTTCCTGTCATCCCTGTTTCAGTTAATGTGACCACACCTTCTGTCCATCCATGTGCCTCCTATCCAGGTCAAGAAGTTCTCACATCTACCTGCTGGCTTCAGATCTCGCCTCACCCCACTGTTTCTCTACACTGTGGCTAGATTCATCCTCCTGCAGCATAAACCTCATCATAGGTTCCTTCCAGATTTCACATCCTGGATGCTACCATCCTACTCAATGCCATTCTTCAGACTGGAGGGCAAAGCCTCAGTCCTTAGTGAAATATTAGAAAGCTAACCATAATTTTTGGCCACAACTCGCCTTTCCAGCTCACTGTCCCTGGTCCATCACGTTGTGCTGTTTACTGCACCCAGATTTTGCTGTGACCGTTTTGGCCTCCACAACTCCATTCAGATAGGTCCCTCTATCAGAACTCCATCCCCCAGGTAACCCCCTGCAATAGTCCTACCTAACATTAAAGGTCCAGCTCAAAGCTTACTCCCTCCACAACTCTTCAGAGTGAATTTCCAATAACAATTATGGATTGATTCCAACTTAATTACTTTTCAAATGAGTAAACTGGGCCTGGAGTTTAGGGTCAACTCAACCATGGTCACAAATTCCCAAAGTCAGCCCATTCTATACTGGAGCACTCTAGAGTCCATACTCTCAGCTGTCCACCCTCTCATTCCTTGTCAGTGCCTGCAGCTCCCTCTGTCCTGACCCCACTGTCCTCTCCTACTTACCTCTCCTCATCTTTCTCCATAGAAATCAACGGGACCCAGATTTGCCCCAACAACCTCGTCTCCTTCCATGACTTCTCCTCGGATCTGGAGAATGTGCCACACCTCCGCTACCTGCGGCTGGATGGGAACCACCTGAAGCCACCGATCCCGCTGGACCTCATGATGTGCTTCCGCTTGCTGCAGTCCGTGGTCATCTAGGTCTTGCTCTACTCTGGGCCTCCTCTGATAGCACTTGAATGCTGGTGGCCCAGGGACCTGTGCTCACCATTCACTTTCTCTATCTTTCTGCCTTACTCCCAGCTTTGCCCTTCTTATCCCACCTTCCTGAGGCAGGCCAAGCCACACACTCTGCTGCACCTATGGCCTCTAGAGCGAGACTTCCCAGGCCTTGGTTGGGTCCACTCAGCTTAAAGACACCTACTGCGCACCCAGACTTCTGGCCCCAGAAGCACAGACATCTGTCTAAAGACTTCATAGTCCCTTCTCTCCCCTCCTCCCCCTGTCACACCTCGGTAAGTCTGGGCCTGGACTGACATCTGGATCTCGGTCCTGGCAAAGCAAGAAAATGGTCAGGGGCAGCCTAGAGGTGAGGCTCGAAAAGTCCTGCAGGGAACTCCTCCTTCAAAAGCATCTCTCGCTCCAAAAGGCCAAGAAACCCAGGTCCTCTTGGCCAAGGATCCATCCTCCAAAACTGCTGCTCCACCACTCTTTTGCTGACACCAGACATGACGCTGGCTCTCTGCCAGCCCATGTTCTCCAAAAAGGAAGTGCAAAGGCACAGCCAGGGGAGGGTCCGGGCTCCCTCAAGGGCTCGCACTGGCCATCTCTTCACAGGGAGGAGCCGGGGCCCTCCTCCTCCAGGATGAACTCAGCACACATCCTCCTGACTGGGCCTCTCTAGTCTGAGAGAAAGAGCAGGGAGGAACAGTACAGGAAAAGAATGGCTCAGGAACTAGGGATGAGCCAGTGGGAGAGGGGTGGGCCTGTGCGAGTAGCCCCCCTTGGCCACTCTGGACAAGAGGCCTGATGCCTGAGGAACAGTGTGCATAGTGGAGGGTGCAGAGCCACCAGCCCGGCCCCGCCGTCTGTTCTCTATCAGTGTGGATGGCCCAATCCTTTCCACCCCCAGAGCAGTTGCTGCAAAACTGGCAAGAAGGTGTGGGGCACATGGAAATCTCCCAGAAACCTTTCCCACGTGTGCAATTTGGCCTCCCCTCTAAGACAGACACATCAGCGACACCTGGTGGCTGGTGCAGGTCACAGCAGGCGCCAGTGTTCCTCTTCACCTCCCTCGGGTGATTTTCCAAAGTCAAGGAGTTTCGACTTAAAGAGCCAGGGGCTGTGTGAGCAGTCTCCATCTCTCTGGGGTCTACAGGGCACAGAGGTACTGAGGCCTTGGGTTGGGGGCTGATTCCCATCAAGGGTGAGCACCCGTGGGAACCTTTGGGAACCCAGGTGAGGATGCTGTCTGATCCATTTTTGCTGTCTGACCTTACTATCCCTTCTGCTTTCAGTTCCCACATCTGTTAACCCCTCCGAGGCCCCTCCCACACTCAACATTCCAGTCTGCGGCTCCACCCTTTAGACATTGCTCTAATGCAGGACAAGTCCTAAATATTAACCCCCTCCCTTGCAGTAATTTATTCCCTGTATGGACTGTCCTGCCCCCAAAGTTCCCACCCTCTCTGCCTGGCCCCGGTGCAGCTTGGCAGGCCTCCAAGGGAGCCTGGGCCCCAAGGGCTGATTGACCTTCTCCCTCCTTTGACCTGCCCCTAAGGGATGCTGCCCCTCCACAGCCCCCGAGTGTATATGTTGGTGGGAGTGAGGGGGTATTCTAAACATGAGTAGGAGACCCACCCTCAAGATAGGTTAGAAAAGTTGCAGAGATTTTAAGAAATTGTACTAAGCTAGGTTCCTAACTTCAAGAAGTTCCCACTGTTCTCTTTCTCACCCTTCTCTTTTGCTAATTTATGAAAAATGGGGCCCATTTTATCCTAGCCTCCTTCCCCATGCACCCATAAACTGCCTCATTCTTCTTAGCTGCAGCTGGTTTCTCCAAGGCTCCTTTTTAAAGTCAATGTAGTATTGTGGCTGTAAGCAACCTGGTGCTCTGGCCTGGATAAGCCCTCTTCTGCACCTTACTCACACCTTTCAACCTCAGCGCCTTCGCTGATGCCCTCAGGAGCACAGCTCCTGTGGCTGCTGGGGGGCAGGGGGCAGTCATTTCCCTGCTTCTGCAAACCCAAACTAGTTTGTTTCAGTAGCAACACAATCACCACCATCCCATCAGCCCATCTAGAATGTTTGCGAGGATTCAGTTAAACTGGCTTTACAGCACCCGCCCCTCACACACACACACAATATGCTGACTTCCCTTGGGTTTCAGGAAGCCCCCTCCTCCATGCACAAGTTCATCTCTCAGTGCTTTTGGCATCTACATACACGAGTGTGTGAGCAGATGTGTATATGTACTCTATTCATATACCTATTCTTCTGGAAGACCACGTTAACTTTGTGAAACAACTTTCACATTCCAACATGCTTCACAGCAAAGGAAATAAAGTAATAAGAAAAACGTCCTGCTTGAACCTGACACCATGAACAGGTCAAGAATAATACCTTAAAGCCATCTTGCCGCCCCTCTCCTCCTGCTGCCGCCTCTCGCTTGCTCTCAGAAGATGGGTGGAAAGGGTCCTATTCTTAAGAAATTCTAAGAATATTATTCCAACGACTTTTCTCTGTGAACTTCCCTAAAATCACAGCTCTTGTGAAAAATTATTCCTAAAGTCAGACCAGAAATCTGACAGCTATGTTTGAAGTCCAAAGCCCCCAGTTCTTTCAGCCACGGATACGAAATGCTCAGTACTGAACCAGCTACAAAAAGACACAAAGCAGACACCGTTCCTGACCAAACGAAGCTTACAGGCTAGTTGAGGAGATGCAGTGTAAGAACACAAAGCAGTGGCAGAGTTGCATCAAGGGCGAGAACAAAGGGCTACCTCATCTGGAAGTGTCTACGGGCTATGCAGATGTCCACAGAAGGGTGAGAACGGGTGCCCTGGAACCTTCCTTCAGATGGAAGGTTATAGAAGTGGACTTGTGATCCTCCCAACCTTCACTACCTTAAGGTGAAAACTGCCAAATGCTGTCCCCATCTCTCCCACCTTGCCTCCTGAAGACCTGCTTCAGTTCAATTCAGCAAGTTTTCAGTGGACATCAACTATGTGCAAGGTTCCCAGCTAAGAATTCAAAGATAGGTAATATACACACCATGCCCTTGAGATATTCACAGTTTGGTAAAGGGAAAAATCCATGAATTAATACTTGCAAGTCTTAGAGTTTGTCATAACGCTGTGTAGAGAGAGCGTGGTGGGGAGGGCCTCGGCCTCTGCTGGAGAGGAGCTAGAAAGGCTCCCCTCGTTGGAGCAAGGCCTTAGGAATGAATCAGACTTTGCCAGGTGGGAGAAGTGGGGAAAGAGCAGGGAAAGGACATAAGTGGGAGGGGAAGCAGCATGAGCAATAAGGTAGGAAGCCTTGGCATGTACCCTGTGTGTGTGTGTGTGTGTGTGTGTGTGTGTGTGTGCGTGCGCGCGCGCCTGAGAAAGGGAGAGGGCCAGTTCCTGTCATAGGGTTATGTGGCTATAAGCCCTCAGCAGGGAATATATCCCTGTTGTCCAAAACTCAGAAGGGTTCCTGAAATTTCCACCACCCCCCTCTCTGCCCATGAAAGGGGCAGCAACAGGGTCAGCTGGCCAGACTTTTGTCCCTACCACCTGCCACCTCTATTCTATCAGCATGCCTTATGATTCTCTTAATGAGGGGCTCGGATTTGAAGGCCTGCCTGCAGCTCCCCCGCAGACCCCCCACGACCCTCTACCCCCACCCCCCACCTCCCTACCTCCCACACTCACCACCCCCCCACCCCTGCTCCCCAGGCTCTAAGGGCCTGAGCAGCACTGATGGCGAGACAGTCCCCACACAGGTCACTCACACACGTCCCACGGACCCTCCCTAAAAGCCATGGAGCCAGAGCGTGTGACAGATGAGCTTATGAAGGCAGAGCCCAGGCTGGGAGAGGATCTATGACATGAGACCAGTTTCAAAGTGATGGGTGGTGGTGGTGAACCGTGAGAGGACGCGGGAAAACAGGTGCATGCGCAGGGCCCTGGGGTGGACCAGTCACAGGGCAGGGGGCTCACTGACAGAGTGCAGAGGTGTGTGTCACCAGAAAGTAGGGCAGGAGAGTGGGAGTATAAGACAGGCAGAATGCACAGTCAGTCGCGTCTTCGTTCCTCACGGTGAATAAATGGTAAAGGTGGGAGGGGAGAGGCCCTGTCTGACTGCTGAGATAGAGGGCCTCTGGCTGTGGACAGAAAGCAAAGGACAGCAGCTAAATATGCCATCTGCTTCCAGGGCACCGCCCTGGCCCCGGGGCTCTCTCTCCCTCCACCCAGCAGAGCCCCTGGTGGTGTCTCTCCCCAGATGCAGATCTGCCAGGGCCACAAAAACACAAGTTGCCCAAGTGACCTGGTTCTTGGGCTGGTGGAAGCCTGGCCACAGCAGCTGGTGCCCAGAAGTGTTGCAGGCCAAGCACTGTCCTTTGGGCCAAGCTATTAGATCTGCCCCTTCACCTGCTGTGCCCGGGCAGATATGAGCTCCACCAAGGCCATCTGTTATGAGGGCAGCAAGACTCATTGTCTTGGGACTCCTGGGGATGTGGGGAAGGTCATACGAACAAAGGGGAACTCTCTAATTCTAGATTCCTAGAATCCAGGAATCTAGGAGCTGACCCAAGCTCTGTGTGACCTCGGCAATCACCTCACCCCACTGGGTCTTGTTTCTCCATCTGTACAATAAGGG
This sequence comes from Eidolon dupreanum, assembly GCA_028627145.1. NCBI lineage: Eukaryota > Metazoa > Chordata > Mammalia > Chiroptera > Pteropodidae > Eidolon > Eidolon dupreanum. The sequence continues at coordinate 19,479,782 of CM053517.1, read as the reverse complement.
GTTTGGATTAGATGATCCTTAGGGCGCCTTGCAGCTGGGATTCAGTATCTGGCTGGGGGAGAGAGTAGGGAGAAGGTACACTACTGAAGAATCTGGACAGACTTGCAGGCTGGCAGAATCCTGGGGAGACAACACCTTTCCCCCACCCCACCTTCAGTAAGGCCTGCCTTGCAGAGCCTATAGCACCAAGCAAAACAGAGTTTCTCCCCGTAAATACATCTTGGGGGGGATTCTTCTCAGCTGCGTGAGAACCCCACATAATGCCTCCTAGTGTTGGTGATCAGGAGTCCTCTCTAGGGTCCAACCTTAGCAGATTTAGAGAATATCTTGTATCCTCCTTGCTCTTATCTCCAGAGAACTGGAAGTTGGCTTTCAAATCCTACCTCATCCTCATTCACCTCTTTGAATGCCCTGGTCTTCAGTCCCTCCCTCCTGTGATTTTTGTTCAGTTATGGTTCCCACATTGGGGCTCCAGGTGGTCGGAGTGCAGTTGCTCTCAGCCCTTTTAATCTTTAGGTTCCATTTATGAAGTCAAAGCATCATCACTCTCTGGCTGGAGAAAAAAGCTGAGAAGGCAAGCCCCCACCCTCCACGTACCCCACTGCTGCCTTCTCTTAGAATAGTACAGAATCTGAGGGGTGGTGACCTCTGAGAGGGTAGGAACTGCCTACCTCCCCAAAGGGGATGGGACAGTTAAAGAGAGAGGACAGAGAAAGAGAGGGAGACATGAGGGTGGGAGGTGGGGAGGAACACCAGTGGGGGCTGGGAATGGAGTGGGTAGATGGAGAGAGAATTCCCTGGCATCAAGCACAGGAATGCAACCAGGACCCGCTGAGGAAAGAGGAGGGCAAACAGCTGGACATCAGAAAGAACAGAAGTCTGATTGGCCACTCGCTTGCCCTGGCCAGCTTCCCGCCCTCCCCAGGCAGCTGTCCATCCAGGCCCCACTGCACACAACCTTTCCATCAGAGTCCATACCTCTCTGGATGCTGTGAGGCTCCATTGGAACCAAAAGAGTATACAGAAGGGTAAGGTTCCTGGTTTGAGAAGGTAAGCATATTGGTATGCAAATGGGGGAAAGAGTTCTGGCTGGAGTGGGGGGTCTGGTGGGAAGAAGAAGAGAGTTTAGGCCCCTGGGCCAGACATAGGAGGAGGCTCTTGGGCAGCAATGACTTAGGACTTTTCTTAAAGATTTTTTAAAAATTATATAATGTGGTTTGGAGTCAGGTGTGGGAGGCGAGATGAAGAGACACCTCTTGCTACTGCAGGGGGCTTACCCCCTTGCCCAGCTAAAATTAAGAAAAGGGGAGACACGCCTAGAAATTCATGCAACTGGCTTTGGGGAGGGCTGAATTATCAGAAATTCACTGGGTACCTTGAATCACATGGCACACACTTCTTGACCCATCTTTGCATGCATGGGTGAACTTATATGAATAGTCATACACGATGCACATCACACATATACATAATCACCTGTGCACACACACAAAGATGTACATGTATCTAAGGAACTTTCCAGGTGTGTACGTACTCTCGCAACCACACCCAAAAAGTTCTTTTGTTTCTGCAATCATTTGTTTCTAAAGAGTGGCATTTATAAGTATATTTTATACATTAACATTCTTTTCTTTTTACAGTGTATGTCAATTTGTAAGCCCAGGTCCCCTAAATAGACTAGGCATTCCTGGAACTAGGCTTATCTTATTCATTTCTGTACCACAGAGACAAGTCCAGTGCCTGGAAAATAATAGATATCCCAAAAATGTTTGTTGAGCAAATGCATTAATTAATGAATAATCTTTTTAAAAAACACGAGACTTTTTGATGTTTCTCTAAATCTAGTTTAGTAACTAGAGTACAACTAGTAGTTGTACTCTGAGTGTGTGGTTGTATAAGAGAGAACATCTGTATAAATGTGTGTGTGTCCACTTAGTAGAAAGGCATATAGTCAAGGGGATGTGTGTGTCTGTGTGGAGAAGGAAGCAGTGTAGACGAGGGGTCATGTGTGTGTCTGCATGGAGATGAGAGCTGTGTCATCAAGGAGACACGTGTGTGTCCTTGCAGAGATTAGAAAATGAGCCTGTGTCTGCACGTGCTTGTGAGTACCAGGGCGTGGGTGAGCACGTAGAAACTGAAGTGGAGTGCCGGTGAGGGGCTGACAGGAGACATAGCCCTAACCTGCAGGGGGCTTGTACATGTGATGAGGGCGTGAGTCTGCCAGTGAGGGGGTGGGAAATGCGATGAGTGTTTGAGCCATTTTCACAAAGCTCAAGAGCCCCCCGTCCCTCAGTGGCGGCCCTTCCTCCTACCCACTCTTCAGGACTGGATGCCAAGTGATTCCCTGCCCTCCATTCTTATCCCAGCCCCACCTCCAGGATCCCATGAGGTTCCCAGCCTCCCTGAGCCTGCTGGCCCTGCTGCTACAGGAAACGAGGCAGGCTTCACTTCCAGAGAAGGAGAGAAAGAGGAGAGAAGAGCAGCCGCAAGCAGCAGGCAATTCTAATGCGGTTCTGCTTCCCGGGGACTATGCCTTGAGCCTGGACAACTACGACGAGGTCATTGACTTGGGCAGCTACCAGGAGCTCATAGACTATGGGGACCAGGCCCCTGAGGTGAGACGCACAGCACCCCGGCTGCATCCCCTGAAGGAGACTGGGAGCCAGGAGCTGGGTCGCTCTAGTGCTCTGCATGCAGGTGTCTCAAGCCCCTATCTCTTTCTCTAGGAGGAAGAAATTCTTGTCCCTCCATAGGAACTTGTCACTCGGGTGGTACTAAGAAAGAGGACAACAAATCCTCAATTTCTTTGCCCATTTGTAGCAAACTTGGTGAGACTTTCCTTAGATTTCATACACCCTCCCCCTGCCTTCTAATAAACCATAAGCCATGTTGCACTGGGGCATCAGCGACGTCCTCATAGTCTCCCTAGAAGAAGAAAAGCCACAGTCCTCTTCATTCTGAAGGTCTCGCTCAGCCGCTCCTGACCTTCACAAGGGTTGATCTAAAGTCTGTACTTGCTTGATGTGTGAGCTTGGTCAGCGCAGGGCGCGGGGCAGACTCCAGCCTGGAATATGGAATTGTGGACTCTAGCTCTGCCATTAGCTCGGCCGCCAGCTGGCTCCATGATCCCAGTGCCTCCCCCCTCTGGGCCTTAATCTCCTCATCTATGTAATGACTCTGTTGGACCAGATGCTCTCCAAGGAAGTCCCTTCCTTGCTCACTCCGTCTGCTATCCCTTCCTCCTTCTCTATGGTGACTCTTTGCAAGTTTGAAATTGGTCACTGAGGTTCCCAGAGTCCAAAGTTAAGTACCTCTCAGGCAAAAACTGACTTAAACCATGTGCTATGGGCTATGTCCACAGGTTAAAGGGACCAGCCTGGCTCCTCCAAACAGGATCAGCTCCACTCAGAGCACAGTGGCTCCAAGGACACCCTCTTCCAATGCTACAGTGACCAGGCCTGCTATGCTGGGCCTGCTGGCTTCCCCAACCAGCCACAGTAAGTTCATGGCCACAGGTCTCAGTAGCCATAGGTCATAGGCCACATAGCCACGACCCAGAGCCAGGGGCACCAAAGTAGAATATGGTCACAGCTAGGGAGTAGAGGATCAGAGAGAGGAGGGGAAACAGCCACTAAGAACAGAAAAAACAAAACAAAAAAACAAAGGGAGAGCTGGTTGTCACTAATGTTTCTGCCTGAATGTACAAATTGGATAGGAAGCTGAGAAGTGCCAGAACTCCGCTATGCCTAGCGAAGCCACCCTACCTTAATTAATGGAGTCACTGGGGGAGGAGGCTGAGTGGTAATTAGATTAGAGACAATTAAAAGCCTGTAGAGAAGAATAAATAACTTTGTGGCTGTCACTTGGCATGGGGACACATGAAGCAGTCATACTGCTTTTCAGCTTTTAAAACCCTGCTGAGCAGCCGCTCCCACTCCCAGATATCCTCCTGGAGCCTGGGATGTTGACACCTCTGGCAGTAAGGGGCTGGCACTCTGCTGGGAGTCGGAACTGAGGCAGCGGAGGGATGCAAGTTTATTCCCAACTTGCTTGCCTTCAGTCCCTGTCCTCATCTTGAGATGCTTTCCTTCGGTGGCTCTAGAATATTGGGCCTCAGCAGATAAAATCCTTCAGCCAGGAATCCATGACCTCTCAGAGCTACAGAATCCCAGCCTCACAGGGACAGTAAAGGCCTCAGCTGGACCTGCCATTCAAGGCCGTGGCATAGGAAGGGTGCTGGGGCACTCTCTGCTCCACCTGCACTGTCCCATCACTGCTGGTGAGAAGAGCTGCCTCTTACCTGTGAGGCTGTGTCACTGCTGACAGAGTCCCCCTGGAGCTGGACCAGCATGTGGTCTCCCGTAATCTCTGTCCCTTGTAACAGCAAGTAACGGAAACCTCCCGCACTGTTGAGTTGTACAAGCCAGTAAGGTCTTCCTGACTTTTTAAAGCCAGTCTGAGTTCGACGGCCTGGCCTAACTCTCATGATTACTGGCTGTGGACTGTGGACAGTGAAGGGCTATTTCCCAATGGAAAACTGGGATGCTGGCACTGTAAGAAAGGGAAATTAATTCTGGGCAAGCATCGTCCACTCCACCTTGGCTCTATTATGCTTCTGGGAGCCACACACAACTTGTCTAATTTCTTGCCCACAAGGCATCTGGGAAGACCAGCAACCATTGATCATTCCACTTAATTCTGGCTTTATTTCATCTTCATTGCACCTTGGACCAGAGAGGATGCCTATGGAAAAGAGACCAATGGATGTACTAGAAATACCCACATAGGCCCAGGAAAACCTGCACAGGCCCAGGGTCTGATGAGAGCACTAATAGATTAGGACAGGGTAGTAATTGAGGGTGGATCTGGGAGTAGCCAACAACAGTGCCTGGGTGCACTGTGGCCATCGGTAGCGGACAGCAGCCCGAGAGGATGCAGATGGCCCTGGCTGAGATACTCCTTGAGGCGAGGACTGTTGGTCCCAGAGGCTGAAGGGAGTCTGACAGGGTGGAGACGTCTCCCTTTGTTCTATCTTCCTCCCGGCCAGGCCTGCCCACCTGTCTGGTCTGCGTGTGCCTTGGTTCCTCCGTGTACTGTGATGATGCTGACCTAGAGAGCATCCCTTGTCTTCCCCAGACAACCGCCTACCTCTACGCCCGCTTCAACAGCATCCGCCGTATCCGGGCTGGAGACTTCAAAGGGCTGAGTATGCAAGGCCTTGGCAAGAGAGGAGGGTGGGCCGGCAAAGGGAACCCCTGGTTCCCCTCCCTCACCACCTGCTGTGTGACTCGCCAGACACAGTGCCCCACATGCATTAGCCTTTCCCCATTGTATTTCAATCTCTCCAGCTATCAAACAGAGACAACCCCAAGTCTCTCTAATTACCATCTCTGACAATTTTAAATGGCAGATGTGGCCTATTCTCTCATTTGTTCTCCCAAAAGCTGGGAGCTGGGAAGGGGCAAGATATGATCAAGGCTACATTTTCAGAATGTCCCAGGAACTGTAGCTCTGTGCCCTCCTGGCCTCTGGACAAGACTCTGCATGGCACTGATGCTGTTTACATGGTTATTGTTTGTTTGCTTGCTTTGCTCCTTTATGCCTTATACCTTGCTAAGATAGGAGATCTGGGCTCTAATCCAGATTCTGTACTAATTACCACAGCCTTCCGGGCCTCAGTGGTGGAGGATGGGGGTGGGATGGATCCGGGGGTTGGTTCCTGGGCCTGTTGGGTCTTGCCCTCAGAAGGTGTGTACCAAAACGATCCAAGGGGCATAGCCAGCACACAGAGCAGAGCTCCGGGGGAAAGTGCTGTGGAATCTCAGGGCTTTTCCAGGGGGTCCTGGTTTTTAACATTATTTCTTCTGGTGCGGACCCGGTGTAGGTAGGGAACTGGCTGGCATTCCCTATCTTGAGAGGGCTGGCGCAGGGTGGGGCGGCTCCCGCAGGGCAGGAAAAGATGGTGTGTCCTGTGTCTCTCTGGTCTCCCTCACACCCCTCAGCAAAACTGAAAAAGATTGACCTCTCCAGCAACTTCATTTCCACCATTGATGACGACGCCCTCCACCTGCTGCCTGCTCTGCAGGCTCTGATCCTCCCAGAGAACCGGCTGACAGCTCTGCCCAGGCTGCCTCCAGGCATCGAAGTCCTGGACATCCGCCTGAATCGGCTGCAGAGCTCGGGAATACAGCCTGGAGCCTTCAGGGTGAGCCAGGGCCTTCAGTCCATGATTGATCACCTGCCACCCACACCCACAGCCAGAGCCCCACACACACCGCCCCCTGCTCCAGCCCTGTTCTGGGGTCTGAAAATCAAACCTATTTTTTCATCTGTTCTCATTTGTTTTATTAAAGGTCTTTTTATTGCAAGAACCTGATTTCACAAAGGAAAAGAGTGTTTACAACACACCACCCCAAGAACCTCTGTGAAAGGAAACTCAGGCCTCTCGGGCCTGTTACTGGGGGTGGGTGGTGTCAGAAATCAGGATTGGTGGCTTACCCTTTCCCTCTTTGGGACACAGTTTCTTGGCTTCCTTCTGCGCACCTGCTCTATTCACCTTTGCACACCAGCGTCCTCTGCACACACAGCTTCTGCTCCCCTGAAACTTTGGCTTACACATGACTTGCATTAGTGCTGGCTTCCACCCTAACTCTACAACTCCTTTCATTTCCAAAATCCACCACTAACTAATTACTATCTTTCTATGATCAAATTCTCAAGAGAGACCATCTGCTTGGTCATTGGCTAACCAGTTTTTATGGGAAGAACTAACATATAGCACCAATATGGCCTGTAGCCGCCCACTCTACAGAGCTGGGAAGATTCTGGGGTTTAGTTCCTACAAAGAAACGGAGAGGGGTGCAGACAACATTGCCACCCAGCTCTGTCTCATTCTGCTGATCTGGGCCCTTCCTGAGCGTGCTCTCCACAGCTGCTCCAGGTTTAGCATTTGGAGACTGTTCGTTCTGGAAAATCCCTTCTGATAGCAGAGAGGTCGAGGCTGGGCTGAGATGTCCACTTGTCCTTCCTCCCTCCCTGTCCCCCTCTTCCCCACCCTGCGTTAACAGCTGGCAGCTCCTGTGTACCCACCCAGTAGGGGTAAGCGCTGCGAGCTGCTAGGAGCATAGGCACACCCTGTCGCATCTGGCATGAACCTCAGTGCACAGCTGTGGTTCAGGAGGCCCTGAGCGAATGAATGGGGTCGTGTCAGGCATTCTTTTCTGCCAGGGTCCTCCAGCCCCTGCCAGCCTCCCACACCCTTTCTCTCCTCCCCTCCTCCCCCCCCCCACCCCACCTCTAGGCCTTGGAGAAGCTGCAGTTTCTCTACCTGGCCGACAACCTGCTGGATTCCATCCCTGGGCCTCTGCCTCTGAGCCTGCGCTCACTACACCTGCAGGTGAGCGGCCTCCCCAAGAGCATCGCACAGAGCACAGAGGGCAGCGGTCAGATACAGGGAACACCCTTAGGCAGCTGTGGGGTTTTCTCTACTGAGACCTTATTGGAGACACGAATGAATCAATCTTGTCCACAGCCTTAGTTTGATTTCCTCCCTTTTCTTCTCTTTAAAACACTCCCTTTCCTTTCACATCCTTGTCCCACCTCACCTGACTCCTGTTCCTTTGTTCTTTTCCCTGTTTCTTCCTCTTTCCTTCATTCCTCTGTCTCCGCCCACCCTCCTTCGGTTCCCTCTTCTCACCCCTCGTTGGATGGTCTTGGCCTTAGGTACCTTGGTTTCTCCAGTTGTAAAGGGGAGCAGAGCTGGTGTGGATATCTGATTTGAGCCTTTAGTGCAGCCGTTGGTGTATTCTTTCCAGAATAATATGATAGAGACCATGCAGAAAGACACCTTCTGTGACACCGAGGAGCATAAGCACACACGGAGGCAGCTGGAAGACATCCGCCTGGACAGCAACCCCATCAACCTAAGCCTTTTCCCCAGCGCCTACTTCTGCCTGCCGCGGCTCCCCATAGGCCGCTTCTCCTAATGCACCCCTTCCTCTCATGCACCCCTTCCTCTCCTCCCAGGTTGGAGCCCTCAGAGGACCACCAAGGCATGGCCTCGGGCCATAGGACCCAGCCCCCATCTCCAAACCCCTTTCTTCCAGGTGTTAATCAGTCTCATTATCTAGTTGCAGAAATCAACCTGCCCCCGCCCCCACTCACTCTACATGTAAGTCAGAAGCCAAATTTGCATTTCTTCATCCTCTTTCCTTAACACCTTATGGTTCCTGGTTCAGAGAATAGCAGTCTCTACAGCAAAGCTCTTTCCCATATTACCCATCCCTCCTGCCCACACAGAATGCAGGGAAGTCACAGAAGAGGAAGAGGAAGAGGACAAAGTGAAGGAGCAGGGGGGAGGAGCAGTGGCGTGCTGGAGCCAGCTCTTACTGCTAGGTTTGCAAGAACCAATTATTAAAATTTGCGGAATTTCACAAGCCAGTTGTTAAACACAGCCATTATCAAAAATTAAATTACATAAACTCGGTTAAATATATTATGTTGAAAACAAATATAATAAATACTCAAACTCATCGTTTCCCAATTATTTTACTATATTTTACTATTAACCATGTTCTTGAACTGATTTATGCCCATGGGGTCTGTATGGTAGAAACACTATATAATGACATACAAACACTGCTCGTCTCTTCCCAACTCTGCTTGCAGTGACACCAAACAGGTAGTTTGAAATGGGCCATGGTGGAAATATTATACCATGGAAATTCATAAACCCTACGCATTGGAATTTTTTGGGGGGAGGGAGGGGTGGAGAGCTGGTTGTTAAGTATTTGCCAGCACTCCACTGAGGAGGAAGAATAGCTATTTAAACTAGCCTTCTCCCAACCCCAAGCCGCCCCACTGGGGGAAGGGTGGGCTTTCCGCGGGGCTTTCTTTAATTACTTGCTCTTCCTAGGCCAGGGCTTCCTGTTGGATTGGGAGGCAGCCACTCATAAGAATGGAGAACTGACATGACTCTTCACCTGGGTGCCCTCCTTGCAGTGCTTACCTGTTCCAGGTTTACCTGCCAGCCTCTGAGCAGGGCTCAGCCAATCATTTCCTGGCCCTGGGGGTTTCTGTTCTTCCCACGCTCTCTTCCGTGTTTAACCACCAGAGGGCAGCCTTGTGCAAAGTTAAATAAAATGCGTAGCGCAGTTACTCTGCTCTGTCAATGTTGACAGTGTGCAATATGCACTCCTTTTCCGCATAGAGCGTAGAGTCTGGTGTGGAAGACATGTGTTAAACGAACAACCACACAAATAACCACGCTATTCTACTCATAGTAAATGCCACAGAATGGATGTGCAGAACACCATGAGAACTTACTAATAGGAGAGGACCCAACGTAAGGGTCCAGAACACCTCAGAGAATCACGTCTAAGCTGAAACCTGAAGAAGTAGTAGGAGTTAGCCAGGACCTCGGTTGCCAAGGTAACCACTCAAGGTTGCAGGTGGTTACTGAGTCTGGATGGACAGGTGTGTCTTGCCCATATGGGAAGGAACCCACTCACCTGCCTCCCCTGCCTCTGTCTAGCTCTTCTCCACACACTTTGGATCCTCAGATAGTCCAGTAAGCAGACAAGCCAAGGAGTAGTCACATTCTTCAAAGGAAGAAATCAAGAAATAGAGAAGCACTTCCCTCAGCTCCCATGCGGCCGGCTGAGGTTTGGACCAGACCTTAGCACATAGACTGCCAACTGGAAGGAAGACATCTTCGAGGCCGTGAGAGGTGTCCTCACGTGGTTGCTGTGTTGCCCGTCCTCTTGGAGGTCCGAGAATTCCAGGACCCCCAGCCCAGGGGAGGGTGGTGAGGGCAGGCAGCCAGCACCTCCTTGTCTTTCAGAACAGTGGAGAACAGTAGAATTTTATGACGTTTAAGTTCTGGCCTGTTCTCTTCCTCCTTCTGTCTTCAAAGGAGCTTACGATAGCAGGAGCTCTCCCTCTCTCTCTCTCTCATATCCACCAGTCCTAACCTCTTCTATATCATTCTCTTCCATATCCTGCTTTAGTAGATTACAAGGCCAAGGCACACAACAGCTGACAGCCTCATGATCCCCAACTGCAAGAAAACCTGTGTCGAAGTAATGCAATGAAAAAAATAGAAAGGATATTTTCCAGAACTGGGTCTCCTGGGTGCTAGAAGCCACATCATATCTCCAAGCCCCAAGGTTAATCTGTGCTGAGTACAGAAAGTCATCTGACCCATGCCTTACTGTGAGAGAAGGGGACCAACAATTCCCGGACTCCTGGCATTTGCCAGACCTTGTAATAGAAGTTTACATGCATGTCAACCCCAACAATAGGCCTGGATAATAGGGGTGTTTATCTCCATACTGCAGATGAAGAACAGGCTTATAAAAGGGAAGTGGCCCAAATTCACACAGCTAGTAAGTAGCAGAGCCATGATTCAAACCCAGGTCAATCGGAACACAGGTCCGAAGTCCTGTTCTTACACCACGCTTCGCAGCTGGCCCTTCTTTCCAGGCCAGACAAAGGAGGCAGGCTCTTGACCATTTCCTCCCCAAGGCCCTGGCTGCTCCACCGGGTAGGGTTTCCCCAAGGGCCAGCTGCCTGTGCAGCTGTCTCCTGACTAATTCTCCTTTCTTGGCTAGGGAAGCCTGCAGAATAGAAAGGGAGCCCTTGTTGATGCCTCCCTGAAGAAACTCTAAAGAGAGCAGCTGTCCTTTGGCCCGCCTCGTGAGCCAGAGAGGGAGGTGGGGAGAGAACTGGGGCTCGGCTTCTAGCATCTGTCACATCTTGACATGAGGAAGCTGGGGCTCTTCTCAGGGACCTGAAGGAGTCACGTTGTGGAACTGGCAGGGGCAGCAGAGCCCCTCCTCATCCACAGTGAGGTCCTCGGTTCTGCAGACCTGCAGACCGGTAAAACTGGAGCCAGCCCCGAGAGAGAAAGAGGAAGGCGCCTCGGGTCCGGTCAGGACTGCGGGTGCCTCACTGCCATCGCTGACTCCCCAGCCTCACTCACCCAGGTCCGCCTGTGCACCCCCTCGGCAACCTTGGTGACTTAGGCAAACTCGGAAGGGCCCTTTGATCCAGGGGGCTCCCTGGTAGCCATCCTCCAGCCTTGAAGGAAGGAGCACCCTCTCTCTGTAGCACCCCTCAGCCTCCAGGCAGGCTGCCCTGACCTGTTCTGTGTCATGGGAGAGAGAGGCCAGCGTGAGCTGGCAGCGACTGCCCCTCCACCTGCCCATCGACAGCAAGGCCCAGGCCCAGGGCTGGAGGAGGCTGGAGTAGCTGGGAGGATGGGGGGCAGGGGCTGCTGGAGGGGCCGGAGCTAAGTTCCTGCAGGAGCCCGAGAGCATTTCCTCACCCTGACCTTGCCCAGACTTCTTCCTGCCTCCTCTTCCTTTTAGGCTCCTCCCGAGAAACAATCTCTTCGGCTATGCTGTAAATGTGCACTTTACAGACCTCTTTACATATGGATGAAATATGTAGTCTCAACAACTCTGTGAGAAAGGTATTATTATCCCTACTTTACAGACAGAACATGGGAGGCTAAGTAATTTGTTCAAGGGCAATGCAACTTAACACACAGAAAAACAGACTGGACGAGGGGAGGGACAGCCATAATTTTGGGGAAGAATTTCTGCAGGAGAGATGGGAAATCCCATCCCTAGTGGAGGGAGCAATTGGATTACCTTCCCCACCCCCACCCCCAAACAAGAGCTCTTTGAGAAGCAAGGAGTAGGGAGTATCTCCCAGGCTGGAGAAATGGGCCCCTCAGGCCTGCATCCTGACAGACCATGAGACATTGAGGTGATGGCGGATTCTGTGGATCTTGGCTCAGGAAAACCCCAGAGCTTAAGGACACACTGCCCCCCACCTCTGTCCCCACCCAGCGGGCGTATGCAGCCCAACACCCATAACCCCATGTCTGTGTCCTTCTTGCTTTGGCTAAAAGGAAGGAGGCAGGCAGACAGGAGGTGGACTTGGCTCTGCTCTTCCCTCCCTGTCTGGATCCCTCGCAGCTCTCTCCCTTCTCCCCCCCTCCCTCCACCACCACTAGACACAAGCTCAGCTTTGCCTCTCCTCTCTCTCAAGGTCGTCTCTCTGTCTCTCTGGCTGGGTCAGCTGCATGTCCCCAGCAGCTGCCATCTCATCATCTCACACACCTCCGTCCTGTGGCTCTGCCAGCTTGGCAGAGGGTCTTTATCTAGAGGGAGGCTGTGGCTTTTCCCCACCTCTCCAGTGTCTCACTTCTCCTGCAAGGGTGAAAAAGCAGCCGAGGGATCGCCACCTTCTTCTGTCACTGCAATAAATTCCCCAAACGCAGGCCTCCCTCCTGTCTCCAGACCAGCCCATTTACCACTCCCAGACCTGGACGCACATGTGCACACTCTCCTGACCTTGCGCACGCAGAACACGCTACATCTCCTCTCCCTTCTCTCCTCCCTCTGCAACCCCTCTGTCTCCTTTCCCTGTGTCCCCTTCTGTGCTCCAGGCACCAGAACAGGCAGCTTTCGCCTTCTCCTGGCACCACTGGGCCCAGCCTGTTTTCCAGAATCCTTGTCTGTGGTATGTGTCTAGCACATGGTTCACACACGAGAGGAAGTACAGGGTTTCATGCTGTGGCCCCCTGCAAAGGCACCGTGCTGCAAAGGAGCAAGCACTGAGTGAGAACCCAGTGCCCTGAGTTTTACTACCCTGGGCTCGACTCACTGTATGACATGTGGCAAGTCACACCAACACCTTTTTTGTCTGTCTTTTCTTGGAGCTCCCTCAGCCCAAATCCGTTGTTGGAAGCACATCCGAGCCTAAAGGGCAAGGTGTCCATGCCCTTCCCCATCCCATTTCTAGTCTAAGAACAAAGACAGACCCTCCCTACTGTCTCCTGGAACATGCAGGACAAAGAGTTGCCCAGTGGCGAAGGGGGCAAAGGGAAGCAAGGACGAAGAATGCAGATGCACATCCAGTCTCACGACTCAAGGTTCTGATCCCAAATCAACTGCACCCTGACCTAAAGCTGGTTTAGCTGCAGGCCTCCCTGAGCCCCGTCTCGTCCCTGCAGAAGAGGGATCTTTCCAAGCTCTCCTCCCACTCGGGCCCAGGAACCTGAGACAGGGACACACATCCTGACCCATCTTAACAGGAGAGGCAAGAACTCTTGATCACATCCCTCCACTAAAGGATTAAGAAAACTCAGTCTCAAGAGGGGCACTCCCTCCCCCAGAGAGTCCCCTCCATCCCAGGACAGGCTCTTGGAGCCCAGCCCACAAGAGCAGAATCACCTCTAAGAAATCCCCATGGAGCCATGTCCTGGGAGATGCGCAGGAAGGCAGGTGAGCCTCTGGTCTTCAGGCAGTGCTAGGGGTGGTGGGCAGTGGGGAGTCGGGTGGGCAGAGGAGCAGTGGGACCACTGATGGTGCCTGAGGTCCTGGGCTCTGGGCAATCCTGAAAAATACCAGCCAGAAAGATGTAAACAGCCCCCAAGCTGGGAACATTCTGCAAAGCAGAAAGTGTTGAGCACTTAACTCAATGTTTCAAGCTAAAGCACCCTGTAGCAGAGCGGGGAAAAATGTAGTCTTTAGAGATTCAAGTCTTCCAGATCACCTGCACACTTGGGTTAAAATCAGCTTACCAATGTAGATGTTTTCCCTTTGAACAAGTCTGTCTGAAAATTGGGTTCTTCTTAAAGTCAGCAGATCAGGACATCATCCCTGCAGAGATTGTGGGAGGTAAAGAAAGATGGGGAACTGGCAGAAATTAAATATTCAGAAGGCCCTGAGATTCCTCAGGGTCCTTCTGTCTAAGCCCCTGTGTCCAGGCAGGCCTTCAGGTAGTGCAGAAGGATCTTCCTGGCTTGAAGTAAGGGCCAGAGGTCCAGGCGGCAGAAAGCTACCCAGCCACCATTTGCAGGACACTGTGCCAGTCCTTGTGCTAGCCCTTTGCAGTGCATGCATTGTCACATTTAATCCTTGTAGTAGTTCAGTGAGGCACTTCCCAATTTTATAGAAAAACTCAGGTTAAGTTCTTTGTCCCAGGTCATACAGCAAGTAAGAGGCAGAACAGAAATTCAGAGTTGGGTATCTGATACACCTGCAGAATCACATATTGTCTCTCACTTGCTATAGGACCCTTGCAGGAGCCTAGAACCACCCCATAAACACCGCGCAGGGCAGCTCCATGCATGGGGAAACCCGGCCACTACAGAAATGTCACCAAAGTGACCCCTTTTCTGCTTCTTCCCTCTCCCAGCATTCCCAAATGGTGGCTCCACACACCTGGATTTCTCTTCCAAGCCTCTCCGGTCTAGAGCTCACTTCCCACACCCCCTCCCTTCCCATCTATTGTCTCTGAGCCCAACTTCTTGGCTCCTGAGTTTCTATTCACTGATTTCTTTCCGCTTCTTTCCCCCGAGTACAAGAGGTTCCTTCCCTCTTGTTGATAAACAGAATCACAACAAGAGAGGATGTCGGTGTTCCAAACCAGGTTTGGGATACCCAGGGATACCCAGGGAGCCTCTGGTGCTACAGTCTTCCTCATGGGCACAGAACTCCTGCAGAAGTGGCCTGCCCTGTCCCCTGCCTCTCTGCCCACCCCCTAATTCCTGCACACTGCAGCTTGGACAAGGAGCGCAGTGTCAGTGTACTGCCTCTTTCCTACCTGGAGCCCAGGAGCTGCTCACTCATCTCGTGTGTGTGTGTGTGTGTGTGTGTGTGTGTGTGTGTGTGTGTGTTACCATCACCTAGCAAGTTCCCAGCACCCCACACCAGGGCAAGGTCTGGTCAGTGGGTGTGTGGCGTTTTCCAAGTCATCGCTAGGACAGCCAGCAAAGGAGCCGTAATGAACAGGGTGAAGATGGCAGCACCGGCCCCCACAGCTCAGGCAGCACAGAGCCGCATGGGGATCCCCTAATTCTTGACCCAGAGATCCCCGGGCTCATGTGGATCTTCAGCGTCAGTTTTCTGAGCAGGACAGAGAGGGAACCCCCGAGTCTGCAACACCTCATCTGCAAAGAGATTCACATGGATCCAGGTCCTGCTTCAACCGTAACCATCTCCTTTCACTGATTCTTTGAACAACAACTCTTTAAGTGTCAAACACAAGGGTCATTATAATAAAGACAGACAGGAAAGGTCCCTGCTCTCAATGGGGGAGACAGGCACTAATGGGAAAACAAAAACAATAACAGATAAAAAGTATAATTCACACACAACAAAACGAAGGCGACATGGCAGAGACCGGTGCCGTTAGAAAGGTCGTCGAGAAAGGCCTCCTCCGGTGGTGATGGCTGCGCGGCAACCTTCTCGACAAGATGGCAGCAGCCACACAAAATGAGAGGGGAGTACTTTCTAGGCAGAGGGAAGAGGATGAATGATGACCCCGAGCGTCAGCGAGCAGACGAATTTGAGGAGCGGCAGGGAGGCCGAGAAAGCAACCAAAGCCGGGTGTGAGACGAGGCAGGGGCCAGAGCCTGAGAGCCTCCAGATTTTTATTGTAAGTGCGTCGGATCCTTCTCCAAGGAAACAAACACCCTTACCCCGCCTCCCGGCTAGAGATGCTAAAACCATGAGGAAGGAGGGGAGGGAAGTGTGAGTCACAAACTGGAGGGTGACAGTGACCAGAGCCAGTACAGCCTTTAAGGGGGAGGGCCTGCTGCTTGGC
Organism: Eidolon dupreanum; assembly: GCA_028627145.1. Classification (NCBI taxonomy): domain Eukaryota; kingdom Metazoa; phylum Chordata; class Mammalia; order Chiroptera; family Pteropodidae; genus Eidolon; species Eidolon dupreanum. The sequence goes on along the minus strand of CM053517.1, from coordinate 19,464,161 downwards.
TACCAGGCGTGGGTGGGGCGATGGGTGGGACTGGGAACTGAAGTGGAGAAAGCAGAGGGAAGCCAGGAGCCGGGGAGAAGCGAGTTCCGGGGAGGGGAACACAAGCAGCTCCTGGGAGCTGTAGCACTTTGAGGACAGGCAGGAAGAGCATTTTAAGGAAGTTTGGTTGGGTTTCATGTGGTGTAATTTCCCCTTGGTCATCTTCTGAAGAAGACTGCATTAGGAGCTTCACTGCCTCCAAGCTTTTAGGGCCAGATGTTGGCTCCTTTTGGACATGTCTCTAGTTTGAGAGGCCTTAGGAGAAGCAGAGGCCCCTGTGCCAAGTGCACTGCTGAGACTGGAGCACAAGCGAAAAGGGTCCCCCTACTTGGACACTCCCTCGCTGTGTGATCTCAGGCAAGTCACTTGTCTTCTCTGTTCCCCACCTCTGGCCATGAAAAGATTGAATTAGATGATTTCCAAGATACAAACAGTCTTGGACTCCAAGATGCCACATGTCCTCTTGTTCTCTTAACAGAGATGTGAGAAGATGGGACTTAAGAGACCAGCTACTGATCCTCAGATCAAATTAGCCCCACCCACCCCATGACCTCCTGGGAGGGGTGGTACAGGCTGCTCTGCTCCCCTTGGTGCCAAGGGAGGACAGTAATAGGGGCACACTCACTCACCCCCAACTCCTGCATGCTGCGCAGGCCGCCACCTCCAAGGGACTGCCCCTTTCACAGGGACAGGACTCTCAGAGTCTTGCAGATGCTGCCATCTTTTGATACCAGGACTGGGCTGAGTGCAGCCCCCAGCAAGATAGAGAAAAGCACCCAGTGTCAACACCTCCCCAAGGAAGGAGTCTGTGACCTCAGTGGGTAGATATCCCCCTGAAGAGCAGAAGGGCCCCTTCCCTTCTGCAGAGGGCCTGGGGTGACCTGAGGCCCTGGAGAACCAAGATTTCAGGCCCCTGTCGCCACTGCCTCGGGGCTGAACAGAGCCTTCTCCTTCCAGGCTCTTTCCCGCCAGCGGGCCGTAGGAGCCCAGGGGTGGCTGCTTTAATGGCCGCCTGCTTTCTCATGCACAGCAAAATGCTTCCCCGCAGAACCTGCTGAGCCTTCCACCACATTAGTAATCTGCTCACAGAACAAGAGCTTTCTCCTCCTCTCCTCCCCCGCCTCCTGTCTCTTTCCTTCCTTCTCTCTCTCTCTCTCCACCACCCCCTCCCCGGTTTACCTTCTCCTCCTGCCTCCTCCTGCCTCCTCCCGCCTCCTCCCCTCCATCAGAGCCACTGCCACCTTCTGGGAAGCTGAGAGGGTTTAGCATCAAATCAGGCTTTGTCATAAGGAAAACAGGTTTGTTTTCCTCACTTTGAGAAGGCGCTGACTGGAGCAGCTAGGGAAAGGGTGATTTGTATATTCAGAGCGTCCTCCCCTTCCCCACCTCCCCCACCCCCGTGGCTGAGTCTGGCACCAATTTTCTCATCTTCCTCAACCACTTCTCCGCTGACCTGCCTCTCTGGCCCCCCATCCTCTTACCCCTTTGCCACCAGACCCGTCCAGTCAGAATCGCTCCTTCGCTCAGTCCATTTCACTCACTCAGTGATTTGAAGGTATCGCTTATGTGCCAGGGACCCCAGGTGCAGCGGGGGGAGGGCGCACAGACGTATGAATAAACCACTGAAATGCAAAGCAGTGACCACGGCGACAGAGGCGGCACAGAGCACAAAGGTGAGGCAGCCATTCAAACTGGGGAGAGACCAAGAGAGGCAGCTGGGGGCATTGGCGGTGACTCAGAAGCAGGAGACCTCGGCCGGAATAGGAGTTGTAGGTACAAAGGCAGCCCGAGAAAGGGCTCTGGGCCCAGGCATTGCGCCACCAGGTGACCTCTGTGTTAAAAAACAGGTGTGTGGGTGAGGCTGGAGGGCGGTGTGAGCAGACCAAGCAGAGGCGTGAAAGTTCCCCTGTTGGTTTCACCTGGCGATCAGAGGGTCGGGTTGGTAGTTCAGAAGTTCTGTGAAAGGCGGTTTTGAAGGAGACAAGTTGAGTCTGGAGTGGGGAACTGGTGAGGCTGTGGGTGCCGTGTGAATCAGAAGAAAGATGTGAGTTCCGAGTGAGCACAGTGGTTGGACAGAGAGCGGAGGAGGCATCCGAGGGGCTGGTACACGTAAGAGCCTGCAGCGGTTTCCTGGTGCGGGGCTCTCCAGCAGAGGGGTGGCTGGGTCCAGGAGAGGGCACGAGTGAGCACACCTGCACGTGGGCAGTGAGAAGGCGGAGATGGGGCAGGGAGGGAGAGCAGAGTCCTGGGGAACGCCGCGTGGGCGGCGAGCAGATGGGAAAGCAGCTAGGTGAGCGCAGCGCGGGAGAGACTAATGACTCGGAAGGGCAGGAAGGGGCGGAGAGTAAAGAGGGAAGGAGCTGGGTCAGGCCTCGCTCAGAGGGCAGTATTGCAAAGGGCCCCCGGCGACGGCTTTGTCAGCAGTCTGGGCTCACTGCTGCCTCTCCATCTTCAGGTCTTTCTGGAGGCCAAGGGCTCTTCGTTCTGCCACCCCACCTTCGGTCACAGTGACCTCTCAGTACTGAGCATCAATTGGCAGCCTTTAGCGAACTCCAGCGCATGGAAGAGACCCAGCCCTCCTGCTCAGAGCTCTCAGCCTAATGCGGGAGGCTGTGCACAAAATCCTCACCCATTAAAAAAAAAAAAAGTAATATCAGTAAGGAATAATGTGAAATAAATGCATGCTGAAGGAATCCCAGAGAGAAGAGGCTGGCTCAGGGAAGGAAGGCAGGGGCACCCTCCCTGGCTCTGGAGCACCAGGCAGACTGGGGTGTGACGTCCATAATTCATAGCCAATCAATCCTGGAAGGCCTGGCACTCTGACCCCTGTGGAAACCGCTCTTTTCTCTGACAGCTGAGCCCTTCTCCTTGGAGGCCCAGGGCCAGCAGGTTTCTCTGTGAATGTACTCTGGTGCCTGCAGCCGGGATGATGGATGAGCAGGCGAGAGCCGCTCGGGCCGCTGAGGCCAGTGGGGCTGAGCAGGGAGAGAAATGTGATGCAAAGCAGCTCAGAAACATGAGAGATGCTCAGGAGCTGGACGGGGAAAGCAGGAACATGGGGCCCTCTCTCAGCCATCTCCATCCACCTGTCTGCCTCTCTAATTAGGTCCTAAGTTCTACGACACAACTGACAGAGAGGTTGAGGACAGCTGACAGGCGGGATAGGGAGGCAAAAGATTGATTGTTTAAAGGGTCATCTCTTTCCTCTCTTCAGGGCCATGGATATGGAGAGCTCTTGGAGTTCACTAGGAGTGGCTCACCCCGCAGCCAAGGCCCGTTGCCTGCCTCTGTGCCCCAGTGCCCAGAAACAAGCCCAGCCCCGGACTCTCCTGGCATAGATTCAAGCTCCCATTAACCTCACTCCTTCAGGCATAGGAGACAGTGGGGCCAGCAGCTAGCAGAGGGAAAGACACATTCCTGGGATTGCTCCAAACAGGACTCCATACCAGGGACCATGGCAGAATGGGACTGCAGACAGCCACTCTGGGATGTGAACCTGCCATTTGAGCTGCCTGGCAGGCTGGGCAGTCCACAGCATGGTGGGTCAGGTCTCAGCCTACTTCTCCCTCAGCCCTTGTGTTCCATTTGTCCAGGCCTCTGGGTTGCACTGTATCCATTACAGGCGTACACAGGACAACAAGGATGCTGGCAGGTTACCACGTCTTCCCACTCCCCGTCGGCTGCTAGGTGAGGGGGGAATCAAAGAAACAGAAAGTCATGGGAGTCCCTCTTACAAGCAGCAAATGTGATAAAATGCTGGGCACTGGGGAAGGGTATCCTGGGGCTGGGGCAGCCAGCATGATTGGTCTTGCCTGCTCAACAGACAGAACATGACCACATTATTGGTCGGTAATGGAACTGTCTCTCTTCTCTGGAGGTGAGCATGGGCACTAGGGACTGCAGAAGCATCTCTGAGCTGAGCACTCCACGCCTTGTGGCTCCCTTCCTCCCACGTATGAGGGTGAAATTGATAAACTGAAAGTATAGCCTTCTGGAGAGCTTACCCTGAAGGCCAATAGCTGTGGGTAGTAATGCTGAGAATGTGAGACACAGGAGCCCAGGAGGGGAGGTGGCTTGGGCTGAGGTTGACTGGAACACTGTGTGGAGCAGGCAGTCGTGACCTAGAACTTCCCGTCCTCACTCACTTACGCAGCAGCCCATGGAGGGCAGTGCCCACAGAGACAGCTGTTTAGGACAAGCTTCTGCATGGAAGGGGCAAGCCTTGCACACAGTCAGGATACAGCATATATCTGTACAAAGAACAACAGCGAGAGCGTGTTTTGAAGGTAAGAAACATGAAGGTGCCTCTCCTGGGTGGGCTCGCCTTGGCTGCTTTTTCTCCACTCCTTGCTGCAGAGGCACTATCTTCTCCCTGACTCCTCTCATCTCCACCTGGCCCCCTCCTGATCTCCAGGTAGGCCCCTGTTCCAGTCCAGGACATGCCCTGGGTCCCAGAGTGAAAGAACCGGGACAGGTCCCCAGAGGTCTCCCACCTGGGCCATCACTGTCCGCTTTCCCAGCCGGTCCCCTTCTGAGGGTCCTGGATCATCAAGGCAGCATGGGTTTCTCAGAAAGCACCGCAGACACCCAGCACTGACTAGCCTCCGCCTGCCCCGGCTCCATGTTGCTCTGTGCCCTGTCCCTGGAAGGCAACTCCTAAGGCTGCACCAGGCAGGCTCCCTAAACCTCCAGCTTCCAGTGGGGTCAGCCAATGGGGGCTTGGCGTGAGAGGAGAAGGGCCTGCAGTTCTTGGGCACTCCTCTGGCATGGCCAGAGCTTTGCCAAGGCAGCCCTCTCACAGTTCCAACTCTCTCCAGGCTCCAGGGACCACTCTTCCTGTGTCCCTGCAGGATGTCTCCCCTCCTTTGTTCTCGCCCTTAACCCAGCCTGCTTGTGGATGCCATCTCTTTCCTTCTGGACCTTGACTAATGCACACTTCGCCACTGCCCCCTCCTCAGTAGGAGGAAATGGGGAGAAAAGACAGCTTAGACTGCAATCTTGAAACAAGGCCTGGTCTGGTTAACTCACGGGCACAAACCTGGCTTTGACTCTTAACTGTGCCACAAGGTAAGTTATTTTTTTTCTGTTTTACTCTTTTCATCTGTAAAATGGGGATATCACTTTCTCTCAGGGTTGTTATGAAAATTAAATAATGTGCACGCACATAGTACTTATCATTTTTTGGCACCTAGAGCTTGATGAACAGACATGGGATGTGTCCCGAACTCTCCCTCTTCAAACCCTTTTTGGGGCCCAGCGAGCAGTCACGGTGACCGAGGCGCAAGGCTGCTCTCAGGCCTCTGAGAGACTGCGGGGCAGTTCTTAGAGCAGGGGTCCCAGACCCTTTTCCCTTGAAATGTTACCTTCCCAGGAGGCCTCTGCCTTCCCTCTGTGCCACGGGAACAGCCTGGGAGCAGCGGGCATGGGGGACGGGGAGCAGCGGGGCAACGAACAAAGACCTTTTGTGCTGGAATCCCAGTTGAGGAGGGCAAGACTGAGAGCAGCCTGCTTCTCCCACGCATTCCCGAGAGTCACGGGAGAAGCTCGCCGTGCTCATTGTCATGCCAAGATTACAGTGCTGACTCTTTTCATTTCTGTGGTGACACAGGTGAGGCCAAGCTGACAGCAGCTCCAGCCAGCATCAGGTCTCCCAGGTATTGCCTGACTCTCAGGCCTATCACGTCCCTGCTCCAACTAGAGGCTAGAAGGACACAAATTAGCTTCTGAGAGGAAAAGGAAATGGGAACTAGCACCAAAAGACACCACTTGTGTGCCAGGTATTTGCATTGGCACTATATACCCACATTCTCATTTGCTCCATGCCTTCACCCGGGTGCTACCTCCACTTTACAGGTAAGAAAAATCTAAGGCTCAGAAGGGTAATGTGCTTTGCTGCTGATCAGTGGCGCTCCAGCCCAAGCTGTGCCCTCCCTGGGAGGGATGTATCCTCAACAAGAGCAAGGCTGGTGCGTGGGTGACTGCCCCTGAGGACTCATGCAGGATAGCGATGGATGTCAGTGGGCAAAAGCAGAGTGAAGCCTGGTGGGCTGATCAAGCGGCCTCCAGTGGTTGGGCCTGAACTCCCGATGCCATGAGCAGCTCACAGAGCGGAGGCTGGGGCTTAGGGACAATCTGTACCAGACGCCCCCTGGGTGGGGAGCTGGGCTAGAGGTGCCTTCACAGTTCTCTGAAAGATCTCAGGATGGGGGACGAGTGGCTGGGAAAGCAGCGCAAACAAATTTACATAAAAAATAGGTTGTGGCTCCAATGCCAAAAGGGACGTGGTCTTGGGGTCTGGGGCCAACCCCACTAGAGCGGGAGCTCAGGGAGACCAGCATTGCCTGCCATTGCACCAAGCCCTGGTGACTCCCAGGAGACAGCGAGGAGCAGCGGAGCTCTCCTGCTGTGATGAGGAGAGGGACCCCCCCCTCCCAGAGCACAGGGGAGCCTGAAGGCACACCTTCCCCCCCAACCTGTCCTCTCTCAGAAAGTCGAGGGGCTGTGTGTCAGAAGATCACTAGAGCACAGCTCTGTACCCAGGACAAATCCCCACTGCGGGATTTCTGCACGCTTCCAGTACAGACCCACAACAAGTGTGCCCTGGACACTGACCATCCTGGCCTCTCCGACACGAGTGGGCCATCAAGGGAAGGGCCCAGAATTCACCAGTGTCAACCACAAAGGCCCACAATCATTTTTAACGGTTAACACCTAATCCACTTAATATTGCCAATAGAACTAAAAAATGTTCACATTATACATCCATTTGTTTGTGGGTGTATGAAATCCACTTTCGTAATGTTTAATATTTTTGATTTATTGAATTTTCACTTGACTTTTATCGGCCACGCTCTCCCTTTATTGCTGCAAGGGCTGCACATGGCCATGACTTGCACAAACCCAGCCAGGAGCGTGCCAGGCACCAGTCAGCAGCAGGACCTTGGGACCACAAAAGCCCTCTAGACAGCAATGGCCAAGGGCTTCAGCCACCAAGTTAGCCTTGCCTTTAGCACATCAAAAGAGAAGGGGACCTGGAGGGCACACCAGGAGCCAGAGCCGAAGCCCAGAGTGGGGACCACAGGGGCTCTTCCCAGCAGCCCAGAGCCATTGCCCAACTCCAGGGCCCAGACATGTTTCATTCTCCTGGGCTCAAGTGCATGGTGGCTCCAAAGCTCAGCAAGAGAGGGTTGAGCTGAGCAAGGCTGACGTCCATGAAGATCTAGAAGATTCTGCCACTACCGACCTGCGAAATGAGGTTTTTCTCACCTACAAAGGCCATCAGAGATGAGTCCAATCCCAGTTCTGCCCTTTCCTCGCTGACTGACCAAATCACCTTGATTCTCTGAGTTCCAGTTTTCTGTGTAAAATGGGTTTAATACTATGCCTTTGGAAAGGTTGATGGAGGATTAAAGGAAATAACATGGGCAAAGCTCCTAATATGATGCCGAACACATAGCAGAGGTTTCACAAATGTTCATTCATTCTTACCCTCACCCCTAAACCCAGATAAACAGTTGGAGTGTCATGGCCACCCCCATGAGGCTATTCCCACTTCTGCAGACACCCACATGCTCTTCAGTTCACCCCTCTGCACCAGCTGGCAGAGGGAAAGCTTGGTGATTGAGGAGGAAGATGGGAAGAGAAAGCACTCTGGTCAGGGAAGAGGGTGGTGGTGTCAACAGCAGAGCCTGTCCCAGCCAGGCCCCAGCTGGAAAAATCTGTCAAACATCCTCTGTAGAAGGAAGCCCAGGGTGGTGCCATGTCCTTCTGTGCCCCGTTTCCCTCCAGCAGGCTGAGGCAGATGTTTCTGGGTTATGTGCTCTCTGTGACTCTAGAACCCTGGGGACCTCCCCACCGGGCTGAAAAGATCCCAGTGCCCAGCTGTGGGCCTGTCCTGGGGTTCTCAGAGGCTTGTAACTAGCAATATCTGTGAATCCTGGCCACCACGCTGCAGCAGGGAGAATCAATAACCGTTGTCACTGAGCCTCTAATAAATGTAATCATCAGCATTAAGGGAAAGAGCGGGGAGTGAGTGGGGCTGGTAACATAGTGAGTGATTCTATGAACTGGCCTCCGTCCCCATTTGCATCAACACACCCTCACCTGGAGCCCAGCAGGAGGACAGGAGCTGCCAGTCAAAGCAGGTGCCCTGGCTTCACCCTGCTCCCAACCTCTGAGGGCTCGGCAGCCCCCAACACCCACTCCTTTCACAGATCTGGATAAAAGTTCATGCCTGAGCAGGAGGGGATAAAGGGAATCTTAGGGAAGGAGAGGGAGCATGTGGAGAGCTCCATGCTGAGAGAGAGGGCCAGGACTCCACCCGGGTCTGAGTCTGTGGTTTGATGTTCAGACTTCAAGAATCTCTTACTCCATGAGCTCAATTTACTGAATATCATTTAGTAGAAGCTTAGTAAAGTGCTTACCATGTGCCAAACATTGCTTTAAGCATGTCGCAAATATAAACTCATTTAAGAGTCTCACAACAACCCACAAGGTAGATGTTATTATTATCTTTATTTAGCAGATGAGGAAACTGAGTCACAGAGCTGGTTAAATAATTTGCCCAAGGTGACTAAACCCGAAGTGGCAGATCCAGGACATGAACCAGGTGGCCCAGCTTTACTGTCTCTGCACTTAACCTCTTTTCTGTGCTGTCCCTGAAACTCCTGTGTCTGGCACGTAGTGGACACTCCCCAGGTGTTGGCTCTCTGGAGCACTGGACTGCGGGGGCCATACCTCCTCCCTCTCTTACTCCCAGACCCTCCCAACTGTGACATTTAGTACTACCCACCCTCCTTTTATTGCATTTAGCCCCCATCCCAGAGTCTGGGGATATTTTAAAACATTTCTCCAGCAAGCATTGGTGAGTGCGCGTGAGGCCCTGGCCTGTGGAGGGCACCTTTCATCCCTTCTCCCCCGCTCCGGCTAAGTGTGAGCACTGGCCAGGCCCTCCTCATGGTCATGGGTCCACAACACCAACCCAGAACCCCCCCGAGTGTTTCTCTAGTAACCTACATGCTTGGCTGTTCCACATATCTTAACTGCTCCCAAAAGCTTAAAAACTAAGCTGGAAGCTGACATCTTCCAGAGAAGGAGTTTTCTTAGGGATAAGACAATATAGAGGGGTTCATTGGAAATGGCCAGGCTCACCTCACCCACCTGGGACCCAGCTACCTCTGCAGCAGAGGACACAGCCCCAACCTACAAAATCAGGGCACATGAGACATCACTTTGTGTTATCTCAGAGTTTAACTGGTTCCCCTAGAACAGCAACTCCCTCAGTTCAGATCAACATTGTGGAGAAAATGAGTCAGAGTCTATGTCTATTTTGTTTGTGTCTCTGTGCTTCTTGTACCTAGCACAGTGTTTGGTGTGTTTATGTTTATTTAATGAGCAAATGAATGAATATTCTCCTTTGTCTCATCCATAATCTCATATTCCAGACTACAGACAAGTTCTATTTGGGTTTTAGAACAGAGAATTTTTTAATGTCTTCTTAGTCCTCTTCAATGCACACGTTTTTTATTGTGAAAATATACATAACATAAAATTTATAATTTTAACCATTTTTGAGTGCATAGTTTAGTGGCATTAAGTACATTCACATTGTTGTGCAACCACTACCACCATCCATCTCCATAATTTTATTCATCTTCCCAAACTGCAGTTCTGTACACATTAAACAATAACTCTCCATGTCGCCCTCCCCAGCCCCTGGCAATGACCATTCGACTTTTTGTCTCTCTGAATGTGATTCTTCTAGGTACCTCCTAATTGCCTAAGTTTGGGTAGATGGCTCTATCATAACTGAGTTAACTATTTTCTCGATTATTTGCAATCTTTCATTAGCACCAGCGATGTAGCAACAGATATATTTGTGCAACAAGCTTTTTGTGTGTGTATTTAGGATTATTCCCTTGGGTTTGATTGTCAGAAGCAAGTATTACTGAGGAAAAAATAACTTAAACATTTGCAGGTTTTTGATACATACTGTCAGCAGTTTATAGATAGCATCTAAAAAATGTATAAATGTGCACATTTCTCTGTATTCTTACCACCATTGGATATATATATTTTTAATGCCTTGCTAATTTGTTAGGCAAAAATCTATATGTCATCGTTAGACTAAAAATAGTTTGCTGCAACTGAAGTTTAGTGGAAAGAGGGCCGAACTTGGAGTCAGATCTACTTTTGGAAGGTGAGTATAAAGCAAAATGCCCTGAACTAAAGAGAAAACAAGTAGGTGTTACTGTTTTCAAGTATTTAGGCCCTAAATGGGGCTGGAAGAATGAAAAGCAAGGGCAGGAAAGAGCCCCACACGTGTCAAAGCCACTAAGACAGTCTCTCAATCTGCTCACAATTGAACAGACTTTGTTAACAATTTCACCTTACAGACGAGAAGACTGAGGGTAAGAGTTAGCCATTAACTTTTGCAAGGTTAGACAGTTCATCAGTAATAATGTAAACTAAAATGTATAGACTACTAGCTACATCCTAGGCATCATATTAAGCACTTTATATAGAGTATCTCATTTACTCATTATCTTCCCAAATCCCCATGAAGCTTGGGGAGTTTAACTGGTTCCAGTACATTTCCCAAGATCACAGAACCTGGCTGCATACTCGGGCAGCTTGCTCGAGCAGCCTGTTCCTGTCATCTCTCACAGCACAGGCACCTCGTCCTGATGACACATAGCTCAGGTTTTCCTTCCTTGGCTTCCTGGAGTTTCCTCCTCTTAGAACATCCTTCCCTATCCCCAGGTTTTATTGGTTCAGCTAACTTATCAATGGGAATCAGTTCAAAAATGGTCCTGACCCTCAGAACGTGCCCTCCCTCTCCCCCTACCCCCAGCCCACGCTGGATTTAGGTGTCTCTCTTGGTGCTTTAAGGAAATATACCTATCATAGCAGTGGTCACACTATGAGTGCTTATGCATCTGTCTCACTAGCTAGGTGTCCTTAAGATCAAAGTGTGTGTATGCTCTTTTTTTACCTCCATATTTCTTTACCTGCACCTGTCTGGCACACAGTAGGTCTCAGTAAGTGCTCAGTGAATGAATACATTCTCTGCCATGCAAACCCAGATCTGGCTCATCCCACAGTCTAAGGCTTAGGAGTTGCCCGCAGAGGTGAAGCAGGGTGGGAGGAAGCAGGGCAGGGGTCCTGGCTTCTCCTCCTGGGTCAACTCTGAAATCTCCTGGGCCAGCCAAATGGTTTTCATTCTTCACACCTTCACTGGAGACTCACAGACGTCCTCATAAAGAACTTTGGGGTGCTCAGGAAAGCAGCGCTATGGAAACAGAAACTTCAGCCTGGTGGGACCGCAGTAATTAAATTTCTCTGCTAACAAGTTCATCCCGGAACAGCCTCTGCTCCAGACTGGCCCTCTGGGAATGAGACCTGGATGTTTTCTTTCTCTTCAGCCAGACCCAGTGGCTTACTGGAAGTGCTGGAAGCCCAGGAAACTGCTAACACACAGGAGAAAAGAAAGTGGGTCGAGATTTGGGGGAGCGCTCCACATGGCCTAAAGCCTGGGGCTGTCAAGTTCTCCAGGGAGGCTAAGAAGCCTTAAGACCACGGGCCACCAGGCATAGAGGGCAAAGATGCCAGCCTTTTCTCAGAAATGGGCCTGCTTTCCTATCACACCCAGCACTGCAACACTTACCAGAACCCCAGCAAAGCAGGCATAACAACAACAAAATGTTAAAATGACTTCCTTCTTCATATTCTAAAGAAGGAATTATTATTATGAGAAAATCAGCACTTTTTTGGAGCTTCTTACTCTTAATTTATCTTACGTTTAATTTTCTGTTACATGAGGATGCGGGAGCAGTTGAGAAAGCACTGTAATAATTTTTAAGGCTCAGGACCTCCTAAATATCTTGCTCTATCATGCCCTTGCAGGCCCACGCCCAAGGATGGCAGCCGTAGGTTGTAGGAGAAGCAGATCAAGGAAGACTCCCTGAAGGAGTGTGAAGAGAGTAGCCCAGCAGGTCCAATGAAGTAAAGCTTCTGTGAGACTGAGTTTGCATTTCTTATTTGGTCTGGGATGGTGCTGCGACTAAATGTCCATGCCAAGAGCCCCAGGGGGCGGGGATGGCTGCTCTTTGCCCAGCCACAGCCTTGTGGGATGATGGCATCAGTCATCCTCCTATGAGCCATTTCTCCCACTTGTCAACATTCCATTTTCAGAGAGAAAGTCACCAGAGCAGAAGGGAAAAGGGTCAGGTGGAATGGGAGCAGGGAGGACCGGGCTTTGCCTTGCGGGATTCGTCTTTTAGCTCTAGAATGTTTAAAGATCAGGATGAAAAATTAAAAAGTAAAAAACAAAACCAGTAAGCCAATAACTCTAAAGAAGCTTTCCTGAAAGAAAGGGGGGAAATCAATATTTAATTCAGACTTCATTGATTTGCAATTTGGGTCCTACGCTCAGCACTCGATTTTGTTCAGGTTTCTCCATGAGAGATTATTATGGAGCCATTGGCAATGGATACTGAGAGCCGAAGGGAAAGGCCAAGATGGGAGACAGAGAAACAGGTCTTTCCCAGGCTGAGCAGGAGATGGCAGCCTCCAAAAGCTAGGAGGGATATGAAGAGAACGTATTGGGTCTGTTCCCCTTCCTCTGAGTAGAGTGGTATCTAATTCCTCCTGAAAAGAGCTGCCTTCACTTAGACACACGCACACACACGCATGTACGCACACAACACCACCACCACCATCATCTTTATCAAAAATGCCCTAGCTTTTCTGCGCTAACCAGACAGGGGCCCACACATCATTGCTCTCAGTTCCCACATAACTTAAAGGGAAACTTTCATAATGTCCGGAGCCCTGATGTCCTACAAATAAAGGAGAAGGATGTCCTCAAATTCCCTGCAGCAGGAACCCACTTAGATGGCACCAATCCCGACTTCCAAATGGAACAGTACATCCATAAAAGGAAAAGTGATGGCATCTTCATCATAAATTTGAAGGGAACCTAAGAGAACCTTCTGCTGGTAGCTCATACCATTGTTGCCATTGAAAACCCTGCTGATGTCATCTAGAAATACTGGCCAGCAAGCTGTGCTGAGGTTTGCTGCTGCCACTGGAGCCACTCCTATTCTGGTCGCTTTGCTCCTGGCACCTTCACTAACCAGATCCAGGCAGCCTTCTGGGAGCCGAGACCCCTGGTGGTTACTCGTCCCAGGGCTGACCACCAGCCCCTCACAGAGGAGTCTTATGTTAACCTACCCACCATCACCCTGGGTAACACAGACACTCTGCGCAGAGTGGACATCGTCATTCCTTGCAACAACAAGGAGGGTTCACCCGGTGGGTCAGAGGTGGATGCTGACCCGGGAGGCCCTGCGCATGCGTGGCACCATCTCCCGTGAACACCTGTGGGAGGTCGCACCTCATCTCTTCTTCGGCTGGAGATCCTGAAAAGACTGAAAAGGAAGAGCAGGCCACTGCTACAAAGGCTGTGACCAAGGACGGGTTTTAGGGTGAACAGACTACTCTAGCTCCTAGGTTCACTGCTGTTCAGCCTGAGGTCGCAGGCTGGTCTGAAGGTGCGCAGGTGCCTCTGTGCCTATTGGCCGGTTTCCTACTGAAGAGCAGAGCGCTCAGCCCGCCACTAAGACTTCTGCAGCCCCTGCTGCTCGGCCCACCAAATGCGTCAGAGAAACCACTGAGTGGTCTTAAGCCGTTCTTCAACAAACTCTTAAAATGCAGACAAGGTTGACTGAAAACAAACAATTTCTAAAAGTTAGAAAATGCCCTAATTTCTTAGAGCTACAAACTGAAGTATCTAGGGATGAAAAAAATCATAATATCTATAATCTACTCTAAACTACTTCGAAAAAGAAATAAAGGCCAAAATATTTTAGAAGAGACTGCATACACTTTCTCCCTTTTCATTGCTCAGGCCTTCTAGCCAGCTTCACCGACCTAAAGTTTAGCCTGAATCCCTGTTGCTGCAAATGAAACATGTGGCGCTCTCTTCTTCCGTAGACTGGCATGGAACTTGGCTGCTCGCCCACTGCCCTACTCCCACCTTGGACCCTCGAACAGACAAGGGGGCAGTGACGATTTGCTTGATGAAAAATTGGATATCACCACGCCCGTGCTGCCAAGCTGTCCATCAGTCAGCCACTCAGCAGATGCTGTGGCACAACGGTCCTGCTGAGCTGCTGGGGGTGGGGACAGGAATGGGAGAGAAATGGAGAGGTAGGATTTTCAGTCCTTTCCTCCAACTCAGCAACATGTGGCATACACCACACTAGTGGGTCAAACAGTGATAAAAAAATTAATATCGTTAGTACACAGAATTGTCTCCTAGCCCTTCAGAACTTGTTACAGTTTTCAGTGTTCTTTCATATCTATTACCTTAGTTGGTTCTTATTTAGAATACTGTGAAACAGTTACGGCCTGAATTATTTGTGTCCATTTTACAGATGAATACACTGAGGCCAAGAAGTTGTGTGAATGAGCAGCATAGAGTAGTTAGTGGCAGTGCTGAGACAAAGACCCAGGCCACACCCCACACTGCTGCTCGTTCCAAGGTCCTGCTGCCTGAGAGAGTTTCTGCATAGGCCACAGAGAACCTGATTCTTTGAGTCAGACACTCTCTAGGCATTCTTCTCTAGCTTTTCTCCTGTCTCAGCCCAGCAGCAGACCCAGCCAATGCCCAACTGTCCCACCCTCTTATAACTTCTCCAAAAGCTCCCAGGGATCTTCTGCCTCTGAATCCCTCATCGTGTTGGGATTTGAAGGTGCAGTATTTATAAGGAGTGTGTAGTGTGCTGACAAGAATCTAGATTCTGAAACCTATCTTCCCAGTCTGGCTCCACGTGGGCATGTCCAGATGGCTGTCCCACTGGGAAGCCTCAGGATGACTTTCAGTACCACTGGTTCCTGTGTTCTTCTCATTTCTTCCCAGCCTCTGGAATGTACCAGACACTTAGTCTGCTTCCTTTTCCCCTGAAAATATGCCACCACACACACCTCCCTTGGGGTTCACCTTTTCTTGTGCAGTAAGATGTTGTCTCCCCAGTTCCTATTTTCTTGCTACTCCCAAAATGTGCAGATAGGTGATTTTCCTTACTAGAGTTTTACCACTGATCATTTGGGAATGGATGGAAGATAAAATTGTCAAGTGGAAGTGACAGAGTTTCCAAAGTCTGTGGGCATTTACATAGTCTTGGCCTCTCCTGTCTAGAACTCTTCTCTGAGATAATAAAAAAAGATAGGGGCTCCACTTGTTTCCATCATCCGGTTGTGTCACTCCAAGGGGTCTAAGTGACCTTTACCACCTTCCAGCCATTCCTGCACATTGGCAAAAGCCGCAGTGATTCCTTCCTCCCCACGGTTCCTCTTCTTAGCACTTGGGCCTGAAAAAGCAATTAAGGCAGAATAGTTCCTGCACCTCTGGGTGACATCAGCTCATTAACTCTTTGTCTAAACCAAAAATGATTCTCTTAGCATTTCCACAGGAGCTACTGTGACCTTTTTCAAGGCTCGTCACCTCTCTAAGCCCCAGGTTCCTCACTGGTGACATGGCACCAAAATACCTCCTTCCCAGTGTTAAGATAATGGATTTGAAAGTGCCTTGTACATCACTAAGGATAATTCTATTGTGAGCTATCTAATGTAGCTAAGTAAAAAAAAAAATCAATGCCTCTCATTAATAGCCATGATTTATTGAGTGCCAACTAGGTGTTGCTTACTATATTTATTGATTGAAATATAATTCTAATATAAAAACATTATTTCTAATATGAAAATAGTAAGGAAGCCATTAACCCCATTTCATAAATAAATTGTTGAAAACATTCAACTAAGTGATAGAGATGAAATTTGAATCTTGGTCTGTCTAGCTGCACAGTTTGTATTTTTTTTTTTCTATCCTAAGCTGCCTTACAAGCTAATTCTTATCCCACGTACATACTTCTATTGCTGTATTTATCACATTGCCTTTGTAATTTGCTTGTCTATAGGTTTCTCCCCTAGGAGACTATGAAATTGTGAAGAATTGAGACTATACACCTTGGTCCTATCTCTTCGATTGTCAAATAGTAGGCATTCACTAGGTGTTTATTGATTGATTATAGAAAATGGCTATTCACTGAATCTCATTTCTACCTCAACATCTTCAGAGCCCAATATGGAGGTGGAAGGGTAGAAGTTTGAAGAATAAGGTGCACAAGCTCTTTGCCATTCTCTGCCTAGGGGCCTCTAAATCCAGGAACTGTCCCCAGAAGCCTGTTCCTACCTAAAGTTCTAAGAGCTAATACATATTCATAATGAGAGAAAATGCTGAAAAGAGATATTTATTTTGTTTATTAAACTGGCATCTCAGCAAATTTCTAGCAGAAAATGAATGTCTGTTTCTTCCTATATTTTCATAGTCTGAGAGTTGAATTGGTGGTGCCTCCTCTCCTGGTAGGGGGAGGGTGCAGGGACATGGGGGCTATCACCCCACCAGAGTTAGCCTGGAGCAGTTCCCAAGGGAGGGGATGCCCACTGGGCTTTGGGAAGCTCAATAAATATAACCTTTATATTCTCTACCCAAATAAAAACAAATAAATAAACAAATAAGAGGTAGACCCAGTAATTACAAAGTGGAGATAGCAAAAAAACTATTTTAACAAAATGTTCAGATGTGCTTGCTAATATCCCCTTTCCCAGTACTGAATTTATTCCTTGTAAAGAATTACCCAAAATTATCAAAAACTTGGAAATACTGCAAAAAGATGACTGCTGTTCTCTCAGTGTTATACTGGACAATGGTATAACAGACCCACCAAGACTGGTTTAATTCTCGAGGAGAAATGAGTCTATGCTTGACTTCTATTGACTATATATTTGGACCTAGATTCATTAACATTACCTGCTAACTTGTCTGATAGAGATGCAAATGATATCTGTTTGATGGAGAAAATAACTACAAAGGCTACAGTCTTATTGCAGTGCAGGATATTAGCCAGTTTTACACCTAATTTAATAAACTTATTTCAGAGTTCCTTTCCTGACTAACTGTAAATCTCTTCACCAAATGCACTTAAGAACCAGCTTTAGCCTTTCCTCCTCAATGAGTTAAACAGATCTTCAGCACATATTCATTCTATATTTGTATGGAAGTAATGTTTTTAACTTTTTTGAAAATTGTACTTTGACTCACTTCCAGCCCGAACAGCAAGCCTGCTCTAAAGAGCCAGACTGCGTTCTGCCAGGCTTACCGCAGAGTGGGCACAGCAGTTCAGAGTGCAGATCAAAAGACAGAAGCCAAGGGGGCTCATCACTTACATTCAGCTCCTTCTTCTACATCACTAATCCAATAAGTCATTCCCTTGCTTCTCTGGTGGCGTGAGTGTGGGCTGGGGCAAGAGACCAAGAGTGTTACCCTAGAGGAGTCCTTTCCCACGGAAACAGGAAGAGTGGAGAATGTGTCCCCACCTTACTGGGCCCATGTGAGGAACAGCCACAAGCCCAGTGGGAAACCAGCCACTTGGCTGGTGACCAGTGGAGGAGTAGAGGCAATGGACCTTTCCCAGTGAGGTCACTAGGACTACAAGTGCTAGGTCTTGGCCAATGGTTATTAAGGCTCCATTTGCCTAGACGGTGAGTCTTCTGTGACCCGGGGCTGGGTGGGCTGGGGGCACCAGGAGTACATGGAAGTTTCAGAAGGAAAACAGAGATTTTTCAAGCATCATCACTGCCTGGAGGACCCTGACTATAACCTTGTCCATTGTGTCATCGGGGTCACCCTCAGGTCTTGGGAACTCTCAACATGGTCTCACGTCCTGGGAAAAGAGCTCAGGAGCGTCTCACATGACTGTGGTCTTTTAGTCCCACCCAGGACAAGGCTGCATTTCAGCATAAATCAGCAAAGGAGAAGAAAATGATATTAATTTAGGATCTTTCATGTACCAGGGACTGAGTAAATGTTTTTGTATATTTGATATGTTGTACTCCTCATGATAACTCTGTGAGAACCTATTATCTGCTAGATGAAATAAAACTGAAAGACTAAGTGACTTGTTCAATGCCACAGAACTAATTAACATAGAGATGAGATCAAAATTTAGGTGTGTGGCCCCAAAGCCTGTGTTCTTAACACCATGCTGCTTCATTTGAGCAAGTAATGCAACATCTCTGGGGTCAGAGGTCTGCAGATCCAGGCCACAGTCTCTGTTCACTGTAAGATCCCAGATGAGGTTTCTCTTTTATAAGGTTCACCACCTCTGACCTCTCCTACCACTTTCATGGAGAATGCAAAGTTAAATGTGGTCCCAGAAGCTCAATCAATTTCCATTGCAGCTTCGGTTGGAATTGACTTTACTTCTTGCTCTGAGAGCTTCTCATGAGAGCTAGCTGCAGTCACAGATAATTAATGATTAGAGCAGACTGAAGTTAAGACAGTCACTTGAGAAAACACAGACCAGGCCGTGTCACTTCTTCAGCAGCTGAAAGGTCTTGGGTGATGACTCCCCACGCTCCATGCTCTTGGCTGTTGGGTCCACATCTGGCAAAAATCCTCATATAGACCATTCCTACCCTCCACAGCCAAGTAAGTGTTACTACTCCTCAGACAAGAGGCTGCAAATCCTATTCCCACCAAGGAGACAATGTTTGTATTGGAATAGTGTTATCTTTCTTCTCCTTCCATCGACCCCAATCTAGGAGGGGCCAGAAACAGAGGCAGAGAGTGAGAGAGGATGAGTAGAGGGAAAAGATTAACATCGCTCAGCTCCCGTCCCAGATAGCCCACTTGTTGCAGGCCCAGCCAACAAGGCATTATAACTTAAGTTGGAAGCTTTAATTACTATATTAACTTCCAA
Organism: Eidolon dupreanum; assembly: GCA_028627145.1. NCBI lineage: Eukaryota > Metazoa > Chordata > Mammalia > Chiroptera > Pteropodidae > Eidolon > Eidolon dupreanum. Next base: position 19,445,298 of record CM053517.1, on the reverse strand, counting down.
GTGGGACAGAATTTGACAATTTAACATGACCCAAAAGACTTGCTACCTAAGAGTGACCAGAAAATCATAAGACTGCATGATTTCTTACATGAGAACTGGGAGGAAATTTCCCCGCTGAGCAACTGTTAAAGGGGAGTGGGAGGCATAATAAAATCACTTTGTGATTTTAACCTTTGCGTCCTGTGTGTACATGTCCAGAAAGCACTTTGCCGAGGCCAAATGTGATCCACAGGCTGCTTCCAGCTCTCCCCTGATGGCTTCTTGCAAAGACTGCCCACTCCACGCCCTTGCCTGGCCTGTAGAGGTTTGGACACCCACCTAGTGACTGGCTGGGTCTTTTTTATATCAGTCTCCCAAACCCACGGTGTAGTCCCAGACAAAGAATGAACCTGTTATGAGCCCAATCATGTCCCCAACAAATTCATATGTTGAAGTCCCAATCCACCACACCTCAGAATGTAACTGTGTTTGGAGATTGGATTTTTAAGAAGGCAGTTAAGTTAAAATGAAGTCATTAGAGTAGCCCTAACTCAATATGACTAGTGTTCTTCTAAGAAAAAAAATTAGGACACAAACACAAAGGAAGGACCATGTGAATATAAGCTCAATATGGTCCTATTTCGTTTAATGAGATACTGACTTGCTTTTCAGAGACACAGACCAAAACGACAAGGCGTGAAGCCAGAGCATGCACAGAGGAGAGAATTTAGAGCTCCAGCTGCCCCTGGAATGAAAATCTAAACCGCCCCTCTAAGGAACCCAAAGATCAGAATGTAACTTGAACTTAAGCAAAGGGTGGGTTGTCCGGGAAGATCTTGTGTTGACACCCCTACCATAAATGGCCAAGCTCCAAAGTCTTCCAATTGGATCTTACCCCACAGGCTCTTAGCATACCTGTTCCCCCTCTACCATTAAAAACTCATGCTGAGCCCTGTACCAGGAAGTTCAGGCTGTTGAGCATTAGCTTCCCATTCTCCTGCATGGCGCTATTCATAATGAAATAACCAGTCTTTTTCCACTTCAGTTCTTGGTGTTAGCTTTTGGCTCAGCTAACGCTGAGTGAAAGAACTCTTTCTTGTCCATAACGTGAAGATGCAAGGATAAGATGGCCATCTACAAATCAAGGAGAGAGGTCTCAGAAGAAACCAACCCTGTTGACACCTTGATCTCAGACTTCTAACCTCCAGAACTGTGGAAAAAAACATTTTCTGTCATTTGAGCCCCTCAGTCTGTGGTACTTCGTTATGGCGGCCTCGTGGACTAAAATGGTGCCCTTCATCAACATTTGCTAAATTGTTTTTGACCAATACAAATTTTAAGTATCATTCTTAATGACTTCTTGACACTTCATTATATGGATATTTTATATTTTATTTAACCAGCTCCTATTGTTGAGCTCTTGATTGCTTCCAAATGTTCTCTACTCTAAAGAATGCCTCTACGAACACTATTGTTCAAAGAGCTTTTGGTGTTCTATTGAATTATTTCTTTACACATAAATTTTTATAAGCAGGATTACTTGTCAAAGATGTGAACTTGTTTACAGCTCTCAAAGACTGTACCCATTTGGAACAATATCACTATTTCCTGAAAACCTTACCAGGCTGGAATTTATCAACTTTAAGTCACTGCACTCTGAGCCAGGGACACTGTTTTTTCTACCTCTTAGCTGTGGATGCTATACTTGCATGGCCCTCCCAGCCCTGTTGCCAACACAATCTACCTGCCAAAGTTCTCCAACAGTTTAAGTCCTGATGAAAATTCTCCTCCTCCAAGAAATCTGTCCTGATTTCTTTAGCATGGTTCTCATCTTTCCCAGACTTTCCTTTTCTCACACTTATTATTCATTTTCTTTGGACTAAGTAAGCCCCAAGTTGCTAGGCAATTGTGTGCAGCAGAGTTGTGGGAGATGAGAGGCCCTTAGGAGGAAGATTCTGGAATTCCTGCTGATAAGAGCACCTTAGGCTGAAATGTTCAGATGATATAAGTAAAAAAAAAAAAAAAAATGTGATTGGACTGTACGTAAGCTGGTCCAGAGAGTCATGGCAGTTGCAGAGGTCTTTGAGCATGCTGGGGTAGGGACTAGGAATGGCCATGGGACAGCTGGTTCCGAATGCCCGAAATGAAGGATGCCAATGAGCCATGAAAATTGAAGCCCTTCAAGGCAGGCAGGGACCAGACAGCAAAGTGTTTGGTATCATGCTAATGAGTTCAGATTTTGACTAGACAAAGAGAAGAAGCAGTCAAGGATTCAAAGCAGGTGAGTGATCTAGTTAGATTTGGCTGTTTGTCTATCTGGCAGCCATGTGGGGGATGAACTAGCAAGGGCAGATCCTAGAAGCAAGGAGGTCTGTTAGGCTGTATTCTTTTACGAGAGAGCAGCACAGGGCCCGAACTAAGGAATCTCAGTGCTTTCACGTCTTACCTTCCTCAATGAGTCGAGAGGATAGGACCCCTGGGGAGAGGGCTGTTTTATGTCTCTCCCAAGAAGGTAGCACCACGCTTCGCTTACCTAATCATTCCATGAATGTGCAGAGCCCTCTCCCAGACACTGGGAGTGGGTCGGGAGAATCCAGGGGAAGAAGCAGCCACAGTTCCCCTATTTTCAGGGAGCTTCCAGTCTATGTGAGAGATCTAAAAACCATAGAATACATTGTTCAAAAGGACTCTAGAGATCATCTAGTCACCTCCCCCGTATTATACAAATGGGAAAATTGAGGCTCAGAGGGAGAAAGTGACACAAGACTAGAATTCAGATTTCCTGGTTCCTGGTCAAGGGCAGGAGCCACTTCATAGCATTTTTCGTGGAGGGCATGTGGTCCCTGCTTTTGGGAAGCTTCCAGCCAGGCCTAGGAGACTCCAGATGTAGCCGGTTGTGAGGGTGGGATGCCAGGCACAGGTACAGAAAACAGACATCAACACTCAGGTGTAGGCAAATATAGTAGCTGCAGAGAGCGTAAGGGTAGGAAATGGATGGGCTTTGAACACCTACTGTGAGCCAGGCACCAAACACACACACAGTCCTCACCACTCATGTATGAGTTGATGTGCTTACTCATTCCCATGTAAAAGATGAAAAGACTGCAGCTCAGGCTGGCGAGAATCAGAGCCCTGACTCAAGCCTGGGCTGGCTTCCTCCAAGGCGTGCTCTCAGCAGGGCGTCACGTTGCCTCCGCTAAAGAGGCACAGAGTTTGGGGGCGATGGGATTTGATGTGGTGGCAGGATAAGTTCATGTAGTGCGGCAGAAGGAACATGGAACTGGGAATGGGTTTATATCTCAGCTCTATCCCTGCTATATAGCACATGTGAGAATTTGGGAAATTATTTAACCTTACTCGGGTTCAATTTTCTGCAAAATGAGGTTAAATTTGTCCCACCTACCTTACAGGGTAGTTGGGAGACTCAACCAAGATAACATATCAGAAATCTGTTTGCAAACTGTAAAGAAAGTTCTGTGTCAGTGACAGGGAGCCTAAGATTCAGAGCATCTCCCAAGGACTGGTGGCCACAGTGCCACAGGGATAGGGGGGCACAGTTGTATTGAAAGGAAACTTATGCCGAGGTCTCTGAGCAGGACCGACACGGAGCCAGAGCCTGTGCTTCTTGGCTCCTTTTTTCATGCAGTTAAATATCCCTATAAATTAAAGCATTTTCCAGATGAGTAACTTTCAAGACAGCATTTGCTACTTATTGTTTGTATAAGCCTCTGAAAGCCAGAACTGGCTTCTGCATCAGATACAAAGATCATGGCCTGTGTGTCTGGCTCAGAAGTCTCAGAGCTCCCAAGAGGAATGAAAACCACCACATGGGGTAACAGTGGAGAGTTTGGGAGTCTGGAGGTGGATTCTGGCTCTGCTACTTGCTAAGCACCTGATTTGAGAAGTCATCTTACCGCCTCAAACTCTAGTTTCCTCATTTGTAAAATTGTAGAACACTGGAAGGAGTGGGACTTGTGGTAAGTCAGTCAATTAAAGCAAGAAATGATTTAAAAAAAAAACTATATGTATTTACTTTAAGCATTTAGTTTCAAGTGTATGTATAGGTCAATTTTTTTGATATAAAGTCAGGTCTTTGGGTTTGCTGATTGGATCTCAAGATGATTTTCTTGCATGAATCATGCTAATAATGCATAATCAACGATTTCTCCAAAATGGAGCAAGAGTTTAAAGACCCTTAAATAGAAATATGACTATAAAATTCTTGTAGATGTTTATGACTTCATTCCCAATATTTTATCATTGAATCCCCCACACCTAATTTAATGGCAAATTTTGAGGGACTCACTTTTACAAGTATTTCCAAAGTCTTCAACCCAGTTGTATTAGTTAAGGAAACATTATTGACTCTGTATAATGGTTTAAAAACAATAGAAGTTTATTTTTTTATTTACATAAAGGCCAAAACAGTTGCTCCTAATTAGTGAGTGGCTCTCCTCCAAACATGATTCAGAGATGCAAGCTCCTCCATTTTCGGCTTTATAATCTTCAGTATGTGCTTTCCAAAGTTACTGTTTTAGGCTTAATCAAGTGAGAAGCAGGAGAAGAGTGAGGTGCACCCACTCCTTAGTGACCTAGCCTGGAAGTGATAAGAAGTAGAAATATGGCCCCATCCAATGCACAAGGGTCTGGGAAACACAGTCCAGCTGTGTACCAGAAATTAGAGAAGATGGGTTTGTGAGGGCTAGGCAGTCTCTGCCATGTCAGCTACCATGGAAACAATGCCCTTTGCCTTTGCATTCATATTTCATTGATTTTTGTCAGTGCCAAGATTGAGAAACTCTGATTTATGTAGTGCACGACTAAATTACATAATTACAATAATAATAAAATTACAAGGTCTAGTAACAAAAGCAACTTGGTAAGCACAACTCCGTTGATGCAGCAGAAATGCACAAGTGTTCTAGTCCAGGGGTTCCCAACCCCCGGGCTGCGGACCGGTACCAGAATGGCCTGTTAGGAACTGGGCCACACAGCAGAAGGTGAGTGACAGGTGAGGGAGCAAAGCTTCATCTATTTGTAGCCGCTCCCCAGCACAGCATCACCACCTCAGCTCCGCCTCAGATCATCAGGCATTAGATTCTCATAGGAGCACCGGTTCCTGGTGCCAAAAGGGTTGGAGACCGCCGTTGTAGACAGTTGCCAGCCTTGAGCAGGTTGTGTGCTATGGGCATCATTCATCGTGTTTTATGGAGGAAACGAAGAATATCAGTTAACTGCGTTAGTGAGTGGATTTAGTGCAAGTCTGCCAAGAGACTTTTTACTGTTCTTGCCTCATAGGGTTGTTGGGTATATTAATGAAATAATTCATATAAGATGCCTTACATCACTTTCTATCAATAGTCACTCTCAAGACAATTGACATTTTGGGCTGGATAATCTTTTGTTGTGAGGGGGCTGTCTTATACACGATAGGATGTTATTCCCAGCCTGTACCTACTAGGTACCAGTAACAGCCTCCTATTTGTGACGACCAAAAATGCCCCCAGACATGGCCAAATATTCTCGCAGAGTAAAATTGCTCAAGGTTGTAACCCACTGCTTTTTATGGTGCCAGGCACTTACTAGCAACTTACCATATTTTAGTTCCCTTCTCCTCTGCATCCCCCACCTCCATGCCTTCTAGCCAGGATTCTTCTGCCTCAGCACTGTGACAATGAGTCCATAGGAGCAACAGCCCTCTTGACTCAAAAGTGGGAAAGGAAAGTTAATAATATATTGAATCATGCGGCATTTTCCAGTTTTCTCATTGCTCATACCTGGGTGCTAGAAAATAAGTTTGCTGTCTGAGTAAAAATAGTAAAGCTCATATACACAGTGAATGTGGGAATGAACCAAGATGTTTTCTGGAAAGTATGACCGAAGAGTTTGGAAACGCTCTAGACTCCAATAAAAATAAATTGGGTGTAATTTCAGAAAGATAAAATTGTAATTTGTTGACAATAAACTTAATCAATTATACCCTGTTCAAAGAAAGACTGTGTAATAGGAAATGACCTAGTTTTGTTTTGTTTTGGTTTTTTATTCTTATAAACTGAAACATCCTTGTACTCATCTATTATTTATGACTGTACATCATAGGTATTTTCACAGGATGAATTACTAAAATATGAATTAGAATGTAATAAATACTACATGTTACCTTCCAGAACCTTTGCATAAATTTAGATTTCCACTCTCACCAATGATATATGTGATTGCCCATTTCCAAAGAGTATTAATTATATACTATTTTGCCTTTTAACTTTAGCTAATGTGATGGGTAAAACATAGTAAATTGGTCTTATTTTAGTTTGCTGCTGAGATGCGTCTCTAAGTTGTTATATTATTTTATAAATTACCTTTTTAAATAATCAGATTGTTTTTCTTATTAATTTGCAAATTTTTTATACATATAATGGATAATAACTATTCTCTGCCATACATGATGCAAATATTTTCTTCCAGTCTACTTCTTGTCTTTTGATTTTGTTTGCAATGTCTTTCTTCAAAAAAAAAAGTTTAACATTTTTATAGTGTCAAATTTGATCTTTTCTTTTATGGCTTCTGACTTTTAAGGCTTACTTTTTAAAAAGCTTTTCCTGTTAACAATGTTATTCTCTTGTACTACTTTTATAATTTGGGGGATTTTTACCCCTTATATTTAGATCTTTGATTCACTTGGAATCTTATCTTATGGTATGAGATATAAATCTAATTTTATTTCTGAATTAACATATAATAATCTCAATACATAATTCCCAATGATTTGAAATGCCTCCACGATCATTTAATAAGTTTCCATTTATATTAAGTTTCTGGACTATTTATTCTATTGCATTTATTTATTCATATGCTAATACCATACTGTTTAATTACTGAAGCTTTGTGATGTGTTTTGAGAGCCTCTGTCTCTATTCTTCTCTGTAACTATTTCTTGGCCATTCTTGTATATATTTCTGGCAGATAAGCTTTAAAGTCTAGCATTTTAAACAAATATATCGCTGCTCTACTTCCACACTATAGCAGTCCACTTCCGGATTACGGCAGCTGTTGGCAGAGAAGACTCCCTGCCAAGTTTATTCGCAACAAGCACAGAAGCATGTTCTTTCCATTGAAACCTGGGGCTGCCTGTCTGTTCTAAGGAATTCTATTGGTGATTACACCAGTGACCGAAATGTGTTGCGTCAGACTGCATCCTAAATGTCTGGCCTGCTAGGTGGTTTAGAAACAGCACTGCAGTTGATCTGGGGTGACCACTTCTGCAGGGGCTCTAATGCTCAACAACAGAGTTGGGCTACACCTAACTCTCCTTTTGTTACTTATTTATTCTAGTTCAGAAGGAAAAAATATACTGGGATTCAAAACTCAATGTTGCTCTCACGTTTGAGACCCAGAACTCGTTATCCATTTGTCTCAGTCAGAGAATGCATTTTCCCATGCAGGGCATCACAACATTTGTTTCTAGGGGACGCAGTGGGAAGCTCTCTGGAGGGTCCCAGGTTCCCCATGTCTCAGTTATGCCAGTTCCCAATTATCAGGATTCCTCTCTTTTCTAATCAAAGCGTTTAACTAGAGTCTCAAAAAGAGCATGGCAGAGAATTCAACCATTAAAACTTGACAAGGTGAATTAATAATATCTTGACATGGCCCCCTAGTAGCTCAGAGCTCCTTTTATTGGCAGAGCCTAAAGGGCCTCTCTCAAAGGGATTAACTACATAATTGCCCTGTGTGCTTTCAGCCAGACAACCTAGACTAGAGTTTGTAATTTCTTGCCCTGCTCTATGCAAGACTGCACGAAAGAATCAGCACAATCAGAGTTTTGCGGTTATGCAGTCCCCCAGAGCTTTGACCACAGTGAGCCACACTGTATAATGTTCCAAGAGCCTGAGAGTGACAGTACTACTGGTCACCATTCCTGGAAAGAAGGGATGTTCACACACCCATCTCACCTCAACATAAACCCACATCCCACCTCAACTCCACAGCCCATTCCATATTTTCTATGTCAGTCCACTGCTTACAAACCCTCTTCCTTATACTATTTTATATCTTAGTAAAGCAAAGCCACCAAGATGTGGTGCCATGAATGGTACAGGTGTGCTTGTACTGTGGTCTAAGATCGTGCCATGCAGGTGTGTTTCCACCCTCAGTGAAAAATTTTGGAAGCACTGTAGTAAAGAATCATTGGGTTGGAAGAAATAAAATTCATTTAAACTTAACAAAAAATGGGGGAGAAGGGAATGTGGTTATATTGAAAGACTACAGAGTCGTTTCATAAAACCAAGAACAGGAAACACAACTTGGCCTCAGAAAGGATGGGAACTGGCCGCTCTTCTTTCCCTCTCCCAGTCCTACTCGCTTATAGACCTTCTCTGTTCTATTTGCTTATTAAACCAAACATAGCTGCCTCAAACCTGAATTCATATAACTTCTCGATTCCTGAAAGTTTAGGGTCTCTGAGCCCCCATCACAAAATTCTGAGAGAGTGGCCACTCTCAGGTGGCTACTCTAGCCATGCCTGACCTGATCCAAAATGCAATGACAAGAGTCATGGGGTTTCATACCATACCAGCTTCCTGTTGGGGTGATTAACGAAGACAAAAGGAATTATGACAGGCCTGGGCAGGGCAGACAAACTGACCCAACTCTCTGCCATGAAGGTTTCGGAATCTGCAAAGTTGGGCTCTCTCCTGGGCCTCCCAAATTCACCAGGACAGAGGCACCTTTATGAAACATCTGAGTAGAGAACCATGGGTCTTCCCGAAGGCCATCCTATGACGTCAATAAAGAATAGAAAGGGGACAATGATAGTGGTCTTAGAAACCCTCTGCTGGAGGTGGGGTAAGGATTAATATTGAGTAGGGGGCATCTTGATGGCATCCGTCCTAGAGTATCCAATGATTTAAGTATTTCCATTTGGGAGAATTTGTTGAAATTCCTTTTAATTTGTCCTGATTATCTGGATCTCCTCTTTCTACAAATAATGACACTGATATTCGTGGACAACATCAAGCATTTTTCATGGGAGGAATGGAAAAGCCTAGATCTCTTTCAAAGGAATTGCTACAATACAGTCAATACAGTTGTGGGGGTGACAATAGGATCTAAGGTCACCAGGAAACTGAGTGGGGACTGCAGAGTAAGGCCTCCTAGAGAATAATTCATTCTCTGAGGGAGGTATGTATCCAGATCTCTGGCAGCACAAGCAACTGAGATACTTGATAAAATGTAGATTCCTAGTCTGGCCCCAGATTTACCAGGGCCCAGGAGTGGGCAGACTTCTGCATTTTAACAAGCTCCCTAAGTAAGATGGAGACTCGTGAATGTTTGGGAACCTCTGTCCTAGAACCTGAAGCTAGAGTTCTTGGAATGAGCCAACCCACTGGAACACTCACGGTCTCATGTCCATTTGAGAATGTGATGGAAGTAACGGCACCTCTTCTGAGGAACATGTACGTAAATGTTTACATGTAAAAGGTGCATATGGTTCAGGGGCTTCACTGATTCCCTGAAGCTCTCTGCAAACCCAGATTAAGACCCCTTCACTAGAGATTATAACGACCTTGAAACGTCCTGAGGAAAAAGGAAGAGAGTAACAAGCAGCTTGGGGAAGTGGATCAGGGAAGGGGGCCAGTTACACAAACTCATTAAGATTCTGGACTCAGAAAGGTTTTGATCTTCAGCCTGGCTTGGCTAGTTGTGTGATGTCAGGCAAATTAACTTCTGTCACTAAGACTCAGTTTCTTCATCTGCATCTGTGAAACGGGAATAATAATATCTCCTAATTGGATTGTAAAAAAAAAAAATTTAATGAGATAATATATTTGAAAAACTTAGCATAATAAATAATCTAGTTGATGATAAAGAAGTGATAACTTTTTTATCAATAGGTCAGTAAAAGATCAGCGCATCTTCTGAGGATGAGAAGCCTAGAAGCTCCCCAGCAGGAATACACTTGTGAAGGTAAGATAGCATTTCTGCAAATCACAACTGTTCTGTTCACCCATTGTGCTAGGGGCTTTCCTCAGCATTGTTTCAAAAATCAGCATGCAAATGTGATATGCATGAAAGAAACAAAACATAGATAAAGGAAATATGATAAAAGCCAAAACCAGAGAAGACAAAACAGGCATAAGAAAGAATCTAAGTCTTTAAAACTTTAGGGGCCTTGGGGATCAGCTGATAAGCCTGCTATTAACAGAACCTTCTGACCAGCCTTTTTTTTCTACATCTCTTTACATTTTGCCAAAGATAATACTGGCTTTGATGTTGCGAAGCCTTAGTTTGCTTTTTGTGTTTCCTCTCTCCATGACTGAATGTTAAGCCATCCTTTTGTGTAGGCAAATTGGTCTGACGAAAAAAAGCATTACAAATTGGGGAAATATAAACAAATTCTCCCAGCTCTGAAATTATCCTTCAACTCAAACAGATGACACAGACAATTTAGAGGTGACGGAATTCCTCGAGGAATTCCCCGCTGCAGCGGGGACGGTAGTTCATTCTTCCACTGGCAAAGAGAAAGAACTGTCTACCTGCACATTTTGGGCCACAGCTCTCTAGGGAGGGCAAGGTGCTCCCTGGTCCCTCCTCCCAGACAGCTTGGCACTGGAGCTGAAAGCTGACTCCTCTTTCCTGAAGGTCCTGTAGGGAGAGGCGGAGGTTTGCATCAAGGTGCCCTGCCTCTGGGTAACCTGAGACCTTTGAACTCTGGCAACTAAATTCCAGGCTTTGGAAGGTTCTAAGCCAGGGTAATGCTTGAAGAGCAGGAGCCCAGGCATGAAGTACTGGATTCCACACAGCTGTTCCTGATCACACCGCCAGGTGCACCTTGCAGGAACTCTCTCCTACGCTTCCCTGCTGCCTGGAGCATAGACCACCTTACACTGCCCACCCTCCTAGGGCCTCTTTAGGAGGGCCCAACAGGACTTGCTTCTGTTCCATTCTCATCTGTCTAGAAAGGAAGAGAAATAACTGCAGAATGCAAGGAGGCTAGCTTTTGAAGCCAGGTTGTTTCAGCAGCCACGACTCAACATAGTCTTGTTCAGCCCCCATTCGGGCCAGCTGTGGTTGGTGAACGTTCTGTTTCAGGGCTTTTCAGTGAGCTGCTGAGAAAGGTTCTTGGTGTCAGTACCTTTCTGTCAAGAAACAAGATCCAGCGAATGTGCATTAAGCTGCTGATCTCCAAGTCCTGGAGTCATCTATTAATTTATTTAGAATATGATAGAACTCCTACTCTATGCCAGATGCTGGGCTAGATGCTGGGGAGGCCAAGATGAGTAAGACATGGCTCCTACTCACATCTGGAGAAGATAGAAACTTACCAGCTTATTCTAATACAACAAAATAATGGTTGCAACTTGTATTAACTTGGTTTCAACTCTTTGGCAAAAAAGAACTTAATCATAGAATCTAAGAAAGATCAAAAATCAAAATCTGGCTAAGTCAGGAAAGCCTTAGGAACAACCAGAACCTGGAATCTGAACACTGTCAGAATTGTCTTCTCCCTCTCTGCTTCTGCCTGCATGTGCAGTTCATTCCGTCTGTAGACACCAGTCCTGTCCATGTGTAAGAAATCAAGGCTGCCATCAGTCCCTGAGTTTAGTGCTTTCCAAACTCCAACACCCGAGAGCACTTAATTCTTACTTTCTGTTTGAAATTCCTGGGAGCCACTTTGATGCATTTTGTATCAGGTACCTACCCATTAAGCCAGTTATCTGGGAGGTAACATGCCTACTCCTAAAGACATTTACATGTCAGGATAAGAGGAACAGAATAGGGTAAAGCAGGGTGCCTTTAAATCAATCCCAAAAGATGTGACATAATTTTCTTCCCTGGGTAGTGTTGCCAGATACAATACTGCTTGGGACATACTTATACTAAAAAATAATTCATTCATGTTTATATGAATTTAACTGGGTGTCCTGTATTTTTATTTTTGCTTGTTTGTTTGTTTCTGTATTTACAAATCTAACAACCCTGCTCCTGGGGCACTTTAAGGAAAAGGGAAACAGGACTGGTTGCTGGGTGGTTTGAGAGCCATGTGGCTCAGTGGTGGGAGAATGGCTGAACTTTCCAGTTTAGTTTCTTTGGTTGTAACCCTCAAAAATGGACCTGGGCTTACTTAAGCAACAATAGGAAATGTGTTGGAGGGTGACTGGGCAAGGCCACCTCTTAGCAAAATTCCAAAGACGGCGCAGGAATGGTGCTTCCTGAAGTTGTGCCGTGTGGCCGCTCTGATTGCAGTGGACCTCGAGAAGGGAAGGCGATTTGAGCAACTCTCCTGGGAAGAACGGGACCTGGGGCCACACTCATCGTGCAGTTTACATAGCATTAGTAAAATCCAGTGCAATTCTCTCACCTCTTCAAGAATTTATACTGAAATGTAAGAGAGAGTGACAGCATTTAAGAATAATCTTGAATTTGCTCTAATTAATTACACAAACTCTGTCAATATTCTAAGTGGTAGGAACTCATAGGTCAAGATAAGTCATTCCTAACTGCCATATGTCTTGTTGTCTGAGACACAACATTGGATTCCCAGAAGAGACACTCTAGTCATGTTTGGGTCACATACCTAATCTTTGGAGCTGGCAGACATTGATCACATGGAATCAGCTGTAGGCATTTCCCTGAAGGGAAAGCAAGATGCTCTGAGTAGAAAAAGGCAGAAGGGATGCTCAGGGAGGCAAACCAGCAGATGTCTATTCCAATGATATCTGTGCATTCCGTCCATACTGAAGAGCTGGCGCTCTATTGTCCTTGCCCTGCGGTGCTGCAGACCATGGGAAGGAATGGTAGCCAGCTGCCCCGTAGGCTCATGGTTCTCCACAGCAGTGTCATGACAACGAGGCCTACCACAGTCAGGTGTGAGGGTGAAGAAAGACTTGTTACTGATAATACTCAAAATACTTTTGGAGGAATCCACCTTTAAAAAAAATTAATTCGAGCAAATTCAAGACTGTATTCTCAGTAATATCTTGCATCGCAATAGGCATTCCTAAGTGCAAAGGAAGGGTGCAGGTAGAACCGGTGCACAGACCATCGCAAACAACCTGCTACCACAGCCGTCCAGATGTGACCGCCATGCCTCCTGCTTACTTCCCTGTGAAGGTGGGGTGGGCGAGGCTACATCAGTCTGAGTGAGTCCTTGATGTGTGCATCATCTGTTGCCTGGTAGGTGGCAGATACAATGAGGGTCTTGAGGGCAGGTACCTGGACTTGTCCCCAACAACCTGACTTTGCAGAGAGAGAAAAGACAGATCTGGAGTGTTAGAGAGTCCAGACAACATGCTGCTCACCAACTCACTGGCTTATGGTGAAGATCACTGCATACAAAAAACTCAGAACAGTGACAGACGCATAGTAAGACCTCGGAAACTGCTCGTTGTGTCACATACAGTTAAGATACAAATTCAGGTGCTGTAACAAAGATCATATAATAGTGACTTAACCAAGAGAGGGGTATATTTTTCTCTCAGTAATAGTCTTAGTATAAGTAGTCCAGGGCTAAATTTGGCAGTTTCATGGTGCAGGAGACCCAGACTTATCCTTTCTGTCACTCTACCATCCTCAACATGTGGCTTCTATCTCTAGGCCTAAGATGACTCCTCTAGCTCCTGTCATCACATCCACATTCTGGGCAGGGAAGGGGAGCATATGCCTTTCCATTTACGGTACTACCCAGAAGTGGCACAAATCCCTTCACTCACATTCTGTTGGCTAAACTTCATCCCAAGACCGCAGCAAGGGAAGCTGGGAGATGTAGTCTTGAGCTGAGGAGCCAACTGCTCAGAGAATTCTGAGTTTGATTACTAAAGGAAAAAGGAATGGATATGTGTTCAGGGACAGTGATCACGCCCTGCTGTGTTGTTTTTTCTGCTGTTTCCCTGCACAGAGAGCCAGAACTTCCCAGAGTTAGCCCCCAAAACTCTCAGATCTCTATACGTAGCACAGAAATGTGGGGAAGCTTGGGGCAGTTGACTGGGGACAAGAACACTGGGTGTGGGGCTGTTATAAAACCCCTCCCACCATGTTCTTTGAGCTTTGACATGTGCCTCCTCTCCCCCCACACACACTGCAGCGTGCCTCTGTGGCCACTTCTACCCAGTCTCCTTTCTACTCCCACCCTGTCTGTTCACCTCTAGGCCATACCCCCAGTCCTACCACAATACTGGATAATCCAGAAATCCAAATGGCACCCCAGATGTTCCTATAGTGTTATCAAAAGCGCCCCTTGAAAAGAGACAGCCTCCTGCAATTACCAAGACACTAAAACTGAACTCCCCAGCAACTGGCCCCCAACAGATGCAGGGCCCTCCTCCTCACAGCTGCATGGCTTCCTGGCTTTCTGGCTTCCTTCCTCTTCCTGCCTCGACCCAGGGAGCAGGAGAGACAGGAGGAGGGAGCAGTGGACTTGGCCCAGCATCTTCCAAGAGACAACTGGACTGACAACTCACATAAAACAAGTCACTTCCTTTTGGCCTTCCCTCGTGGCCTGGCCAGACTAGGACAGCGACCATAGCCACCCCCAACCCCAGTATCTCGCCACCCTTTAATATAGCTCTCCCTGCTCCTGGCAGGCCTTTCCGCCTGCTGAAGCACACCCCCACCTCTCTGGCTGGGGCTAGCCAGGGCTGGGTCACACCCTTCCCGAACTACGCCTTCCTAATGACCCTCAGAAAGTGGAAAGCTAACTAACAACCCCTGTTCTGCTTTGATGAGCTGATCCTGCTTTTTCCAGTCACAAGGGCAGCCTGAGGCCAAATTTTCCATCCGGAAGAAAGGAGGGAGTAAGGGCAGGTGGGGAGTGAGGGGTGGCCCCACTGGCGTCTGCCACCGCCTTCTTTGGTTTGAATTAATGGGTGCCTTAAGCAAGAACAGATGCGGCTGAGTTCTGAGGGCTGGACCAGGCATGGCTCAGGGAGAAAGGGAAAGAAGAGAACACATTTCTTTTTAATGGAAAACAGATTCGCGAGGGGAAAAATGAGAATTATAGAGGAATGAAACCCCAGAAATCCCAGCAGAGCAGCTGGAGGCTTGTCCAGGCATGGCCTCCCACGAAGGGCCTGCCCACCACCCCTCCCAGGTCCCTCCTGCCTGTCACAGGCTGCGCCTCCATGAGCACAGCCCTGTCATCCTCCCACCAGCCCTGTGAGGCGATGCGGCAAGCTGACCAGAATCTCTAGCTCACCAGGTCAAGGAGAATCCTGATTCTGAGAGGTTACACGATGGCTCAAGGCCAGCAGCAGAAGCCCTGGGGCCACGATGTAACTGCAGTGCTGGCCTCACCAGGTCCCCCAGTCTGCAAGGGATTCGCACGTATTTGCTTAAGTTATGCGTCAATGCAGATTCTTTGCCTATATTTAGCTATAATGAAATAACTTTATCCTTTAAAAACTGAGATGAGAGGGGCTATTTTAAGGTAGCCGAAGGGTCCCTACTCATGTACATGCATGCAATGCTGTATGGAGAATTACACAGTTACCAGAACAATCCTGTAACCACTCGGGCTTCTTTTCCACCACTAGTGGAGAGAGCACCCCTTCCCCACTACAGAAGGTGAGAAACTGTTCCCTCTCTCACTAACAGTTAATTTAAACCCCAGGGCTTATTGTAGTTGCCATTAAGAGAAGCACTGGCCGCAATTAGGAATCAAAGAAACCAAATAGGGAACAAATTTGAATCAGGATTAGTCTGCAGGAAGTATAACTGCTCCTCTTTCTCCTTTTCTGCAACTGCATTCATGGTGTCTGAAGGTGAGGGTCCACTGGGTGTCAGGTACCCCGCTGGGTGACGGGGTACAAGGGTTACCAACATGAGTAGGACCTTGAGTAAGGCCCTTGGCCTCAAAGTTCTCAAAACAGATGCAGACAGTGATCGTATCTCTATAAATTGATACTTGAGAAGACAGAATTATGTACAGGCGCTGTGGGACAGCTGAGGAGGGGTGTTTGGCCTAGGGAGTGGGATGGGAGTTCAGGGAAGGTTGCCAGGAGAAAAACAAAACAAAACAAAACAAAACAAAAAACTGAGCATGGTCTTAAAGGATGAGTTAGGGCACAGGGAGGGGGCTGCAGGACTGGGTGGCACAGGGTGTTCTGGAAGAGGGGACAGTGTGGGGATAGCATGGAGGCATGACATAGCACGGCAGAAGACAGGCCTGGAGATCCAGAGGGGGACCAGGCTGGAAGGCCGTGTGTGTCTGCTAAGAGTTTGCCCTTTATCCTGTAGGCAATGGTAGTTTTCAGGTGAAGAATGGTTTGGTCACCTTGAGCATGGGTGTTCCTGGCTACATCATGGGTCTGGCAGGCCATCAGGAGGGAGGCCAATAAAGAGGTTGAGGCAAACATCAGAAAAGTAGTGAAGCCTGAGCAAGGGTGCAGACAGTGGGGGTTAAATAGAGAGAGCAGGTCTGAGAAAGATCTAGAAGGTTAATCAGTAGGACCTGGCGAGTGGGTAAATACGGAGGGAAATTATAAGGAAGAAAAGGGGACATGTAGAGGGCCAAGGCACCTACCACTGAGGTTACTATAGACAGATATTGTCTGGATTGGAAAGATCTGGAAGCCAGAGAGGATGATGCTGTCAGGGAGATGGAGAAGGGCAGAATTTTTTTTAATGTCCAAATAGAGCTGTTAGGCAACTTCGTGGACTGAGGAGCTTCCCCTGTTTGGAGACTCCATAACTCCAGCTGCTTTCAAGCTCAGGTAATGTCTTGCAGCCTCTGGAGGATGTTATTGAACAGCTACTCCTCATAAGGGAAAGGGGAAGAGATGGCTCCCACACTCCCACAATTACTGAGTACTTAAATTGTGTTTGCAGAGTGCTAAATGTATTTACATGTAATCTCATCTCCAGTCACAGTCCCCTAGCTGGAGAGGCCAGGTCATTCACCTCCAGGGCCCAGAAAGGGCAAGTAATTTGTCCAAGTTTAGGTAACAAGTAAAGGGTGGTGCTAGGATGCAAACCCAGAAGTAGTGCTCTACATCCAAGACACATAGTTCCTCAATGAACCCTGGAGGGTGCAACTGACTGATACACAAACTATTTTAAGCAAAAAAGGGAATGCACTGGCTATTTTAACTAAAAAGCACATGAGTCAGCTGGCTCCAGGCACAGCTAAATCCAGGAGCTCAAATGATGCTGTCAGCTCTCTTTTGCACTTGCTCATAAATGAATAAATCCATCTTTCTCTTATCTTTGTTCATCTTTGCTCATACATAAGGCAGCCTAGCATGGTAGTTTTGGGGTCCCACAGGCAGGGTTCCGATCCTGGCTCCACCACCTAACCAGTTGGTGACTTTAAACAAGTTGCTTAACTTCTCAGTGCCCTTGTTCCATCATCTGTAAATTGGATATAATAATAGTGTTGCCTCGTAGGTTCTTATCAGGAGTAAATGAGATCATCCACAGTGTGCTTGGGATAAGGTCTGGCATGAAGTCAGCATTCAACATGCCTGTTCTGACCATTTCTGTCTCTGCTTATTTTGAGATAGGCCTCATTCTCTCCTGTTGTAGATAGTTTCCTCCATGTGGTCCAGAGAGAACTCTGATTTACATCAGACTCCCAGTTTCTGGTCTCAAAGGAAGAAAGACCCTTCTCAGTGTACACACATAGAGACTCCCAAGGCAGACTCTGGTTCTGCTTAGGTTGTGTGCCATCTTGGAGGCCAGGATGGAAGGTTCTCATTGACTAGCCTGCATCTGCAGCCCCACTTTGTGGAGTACCATGGTTTCTAGCTCTGCTTGGATCATATAGAAGTAGAAAAAGGAAGGGTCCTTAAAAGGACCTGTTCTATGCTAGGTGCTGGTTTGAAGGGGTATGACAAGCAGATGAGCGAGGCACAGCTTCCTCTCTGTGAGCACTGACATCAGAATAGAGAAGATGAGCAAAGACACACATATCACTACTAGAAGGCAGATGTTAGGAAATGAATGTCTGTGTCCCCACAAAGTTCATGTTGAAATCCTAAATCCAATATAATGGTACCAGTAGATGGGGTCTTTGGAAGGTGACTAGGTCAGGAGGTTGGGGCCCTCATGTATGGATTAGTGCCATTATAAAAGAAGCTTGAGAATGCTCCCTCGCCCCATTCTGCCCTGTGAAGTTATAGCTATAAAGCACCATCTATAAACCAAGAAGCAGGCTCTCACCAGTCACCAAATCTGCTGGTGCCTTGATTTTGGACTTCGCAGCCTCTAGACATGTGAGAAATAAATGTTTGTTGTTTAAGCCACCCAGTCTATGGGATTTTTTGTTATAGCCGCCTGAATAGACTAAGACAGCAGACTATGACAAGTACCATAAGAGAAGGACAACTGAGATTCTCTATGCTATTCAGGAAAGATGTCACATCTGATTGAGTGAAGCAGCACAAGTCTTATGAAGAAAGGTGAGCCTGACTGTGCAGTGTGGGTGAGATACTGGTTCATAGGAATGGTGCTCATTTAATTTGAACAGTCATGTTGGAGAAAAGGGACATCTACTTTGACAGTATAGAATATAAAAAGTTATCTTGAGAGGTAAGGCTGGAAAGCACACAAAAAAAGCAGGCTGAGGTCAAGAAATGTTAGATCAAGGGGTTAGAAAGGAAACACCAATACATAGAGATTGAATTACCAAGAATGAGAGCAGGGTATGCGTGGTGTGAAAGAGGACTGCGAGTCAAATGTTCAGGTCACTTTGAAAGTGCTGGAATTATGAGCATCCTCAGCCAGAATGAGGAGAAGCCAGGATAAGCAGATGGCCAGATAGCAAAGAGTTTTAAAAAATAGTCTTAATTCTTGATCCCAAATGCCAGAGACATTGTGACTCATGTAAACTTCACTTAATCCAAGAGAAGTTGGCTTTCTAGAAGTAATTTTATACCCATGATAAATGTGCGACCATTCATTCATTCATTTATGCACTCATGTACTTACCACTTGTTGGGCCTGGTCTGGGCTCCCATGACACAAAGAAATAAGACTTGGTCCCTGACCTCAAGGAACTCACTCTCTGATGCAAGCTAATTTTGTTCATACCTGCTGGTCACACAACCCACACTGATTACTAAGTAGTTAGGTCCCCACTGTACTGGGTGTTCCAGTCAATAAATATTTATTGGCTGATTAATTATATCTCTGTGCTCAGCCTCCACTTAGCTTGAGAGACTAATGAAATAATTTAATTTCAATTATATCTGTTTTGTGCAGAGTCTGGGAATCATGATAGGAAGCAAAGAGGAAGCTGAGCCCTCTTCATGACAGAAGCAGCAGCTGCCATTAGAAAGTGCTAGTAAAGATCTGGTTCTGTCAAAGAAAATGTTTAAATCCATGTGGGGAGAGAAAGAAGAAGGGTTATCCACGATGAAATTCACATAGAAAGGGGTCCAAATGGCCCTGTGAGAGGGGCTAATAGAGGGGCTGAGGTGGAGGGGACAGGGAAAGGGGCTGGGCCCTGACTGCTGAGACAGAGAGCTCAGAGACGGAGAACGGAGGGAGGAGATTTAGCTTAAGGCAGATGTGAAGAATGCAGTTCAGGTTAGGAGCAGGAAATCAGGCAGTGGGAAGGGAAGGGTTGAGAGGGAAATTTTTATTGTAGCAAGTATGGAAGAATAAGACGACCAAGGGTTCATCGACATTCCACCCATAAAGAAATGTGACTACCGCTACTTCCCTTGCATCTGGGCTGGCCTGTGACTGCATTGGCCAATAGAATACAGCAGCAGTGATACTATGCCAGTGCCAGGCCTAGTCATAAGGAGATGGGAAGGGGTGGGGGGAGACTTCCTCCTTGGTCTCCTGGAGCCCTGAAAAAGTCTGTCTTCAACCCTGAATGCGTGTAGTCCTAACTGTCCCATCACCATTGATACTGGGACACCCAGTATCTCTCAGTTAAGCCTGAATAGGTTGCCACAGACCTCAGCCTTGGTGTACTCTCCCCCATCCCTCCCCTCCACCCTCGGTTTCCCAGAGCTGCTGACCTTTTCTGCTAGAGCAAGATTTACTTTCCAAACACCACTCAATAGTAATTTTCTTGCAGCCTGATTAGGAACCCATCCAGTCCTGCACTCACTCCTGGTGTCCCACTTGAATTTTCCTAGTGTAGCCTGAATCCATATGGTTTTCCTCCTCAGCCACCTTACCCCCTCCTTGAACAGATATCTCTAGGCAGACTGTGGCAGGTTGCCCTGGATCAGTCCTGATGTCTGTATTTTGGAGGTGACAATGAGATACGGTTTGCCCTATTTCTTCTGTCCTCCAGCTGATTGCCCATGAGTAAGGCATCCCCTGAACTCCAGCTGTGGCCCCAATTACCACTGCAGGCCTTTAATCTTCCTTCAGTCATTACCTCCTCTTTCTTTGTTGATTCATATTCTGGATTTACCCAAGAGAGCCCTAATCCCTCTGTGGGCCCTATGTCTTCAGCGATGAATATTGTAGACATGGGTAAAGCTAAACTGCATGGATGATGGGGATAAAGGAACGAGTCAAAAAGGGAAGAACAGCGCCTCCCCCAGCTGCGTGCCTGGCCCCGTCTTTCCCTAGGTCTACCTTCTCCTCCAGCAGGCTTCTCAAGTGGGAAGTGAATGGTAACGCTCATCATCAACCAGTTCATAGTTTTCCTGGGTGCAGGCTAGGAATGAGAGCCACTAAGCCCCTCCTGTTGCACATAGAGGGGAACTAAGGCTCAGAGGAGAAATTTGCCTTGTCCAAATTTGGAAAACTAGTCCTACGGCACGCAGGTCTGCTAATCCCCATCCTGTTAACTCTTAACTCTGCTTTCTTCCCATGTCTGACGAAGTCATGTATCATATCCAAGGAAAGCCTATTTAAGACAAATAGTTTACGGACAGTCAGTTGAGATAAACAAAACACAGTTAATCTTGCTCTCGAAAAATTAACATCCCAGTGGGAAAGGAGATGTTAATTCAGTCTATTAAAAATGTTTTATTAAGCACAAACTATGCATAAGATATATGTCTATTAAGAACTGTGAAGAATATGAAAATGAGTAAAACAGGATCCCTAACCTCAAGAGTTTATCATCTAACAGGAGAGATAAGACATGTACAACTAAAGATATAACTAGCAGCAAAAAAAAAAAAAAAAAACAGAACAAAATCATGAATATAGGTTATAGAAAGTAAGTGCGAGGAGAGATTGAGGGGATGGGATATCTCTGTATACCCTGTGGCCTAGCACCCCCAGCCCAGACAGACAGTCTCACGGATCCATAAGGAGATGTGTATGAGATGTTCATTGCAGCACTGTTTCCAGAACCTGGGAGCTGAAAGCAACCTTGAAGGAGATGGTAAACATGGTGCATGCGTACAATGGAATGATGTGCTGTAAAAAGTACACATGACATCACAGATAGGACTTAAATAACTACCACTGAGTGAACAAAGAAACAGAATTAGATTTAGAGCATAAGACCAACTATGTAAATTAAGGACATAGATCTTTTTTCAAGAATGCGCACAGAGCTCAATCAGCATATGAAACGTAGACTGGAAGGATATATATTTAATGCACAGAAGTGAGTGTCTAGGTGAAGGGACTAAGAGGAGTGCAGGTGTGAAAATAATGACATGGAATAAAACACAGACCTCGCACAGGCCAGCAACTTGAGAAAAATGATTAGCTCTATGCATCCAAGTGGCAAAAATAAAGTTATTTAAGAGGAGTAAGGGGTCCTTCAGTTTAGGGAGAAGATTGGGCAGGGAGCTCCATGAATGAGACGGATTCTGACCCAGTAAATTACTCTTGCATATTTCCCTGTCAATCCCACATTTTCAGTGTCTGCTTGTTTCTGTTTCCAGTGACTCAGCCAGACTCCTTCCCCGACCACATGGGTGCCAAGGACCAGTCACTAGAAACCTCCTCTTCATCAGCATACTGACCACTGTCCTGACTCAAAGGTCCTTGCTCCCCACCTACACAATTTCTCCTCTTTTCACCTCATAGCTCTGGACTTTCTCAGCTTGGGCTTAAATGAGGAGAAAAGGAGAATATACTGCAAGGTGCTTGTGAATACTTAAATTTAGAGATGAGACAAACCCGAGTCCAAATCCAGACTCTGACAATGTGCTGTGTGGCCTTAGATGCATTACTTAACCTCTCTGAAATTCCTCTCCCCAATCAGTAAAATATGCATAATGACACCTCACAGAAGTGTTGCAAGGATTAAATTAGATAATATATAAAGTACAAAACAATGGTAGTTTGTTTGCAAGTGAAATTCATGGCTCTGGAAGGGACACACGGCAGCCATGGTTGGAATCTTCACTCCAGCTTAGACACTGATATATGATGCGACATAGCCTCTCACTCTTCACTTCCTTTTCCCCAGGCCCTGTTGCAGTCTCTCCTGTTTTTACCCACCCTTGGGCTCTGCCTGAGTGGGGTCTGCTCTTACCACCGGATTCCCAAAGTCTGTAAGCCTGGCGATCCTATAGATTAAAAGTGTGATGGCAGCTAATTAACCCTCAAATTACACTGTCCCCTTCCCCTAGACCACTGGCTGCCCTCATAAGCTAATGAAGAACATCTGACACTTCAGTGTGGTGCCTTTACTCCTTAACATGCCTGAGGGAGATGAATGCAGTGGGGGCTGGTGTGTAAATCTGACTTCTCCCTTCTGCAGCTCTACTTGTGATGAGAACTCCAAAGCAATTCGTCACGGTAATGATTGCTGATTCTAGAGAATCATGATGACTGATGGCCGTGCTACCTAGAGCTTGTCTTCCCGGCATTCTCTTTCACTACAGAGTGGTTGTACAGAGTGGTGGTGGGTGTGGGTGGCTAAGAGCTTTGAGGAGAGGAGAAAGTCACAGCTCTGCTTGTTACCAACCCGGGGGTGAGAGGGGCAGCCAGGGAGGGGGTGGGGGTGCAAAATAATAGTCAGCTGAGATGGCTCCCAGAGAAATCTCAAAATCTGTGCATTTAGGTTGATTGTTTCATCCGTGTGCCTCTGACACACCCTCTTTAGGCAAAAACCTTCCCCACCCAGACAGGGAAAGACATGATGATAGCTGCTGCCTGAGCATTAAGGGAGTGCTAGAGCCTGAGGAGGCTTCTGCATCTACCTCCGGGACAAACGGGGAGGAAACATGGTCGAGCTGCTACAAAATGGATGAAGGGACGGTTAAGAAAAACATGAGTCTAGCTGACAAGGAGGAGCCCAGTGTGCAATTTATTTTCCAAGGGACTATCCTGGGCATCTGCCTCTCTTTCAGATGGAGGAGGAACATCTCTGCCCAAGATAGGGATGGGGTCCAATAGTTGTTGCTTTGCTACTGTCTAGGAAGCTTGGGATAACAAGGAGTTGAGGAGATAGAGTCAGGTCCTGATGTATCTTCTGATCACTGACCTTGTGACATTCCCACAAGCAGGATGGTGAATAAACTTGTGCAAATGCTCTCAGCCTCTTTTGAGCTCTGATATAAGGGTAGAATCAGGGGATATAGTGTGTTGAAGAGCATCTCCCCAAAATTCCCATTCACTCAGAACCTCAGACTATTGACTTTATTACAAAATAAGTGCTTTGCAGATGTACTTAGTTAAGGATTGCCAGATGAAGTCATTCTGGACTTAGGGTGGGCCCACATCTAATCCTGATGTCCTTAAAGAAAAAGGGATGACATGTAGAGGAGAAAGTCTTGTGAAGATGGAGGCAGAGCTTGGAGTGATACATCTATAAGCAAAGAAATGCCAGTTGTTAGCAGCCACCAGAAACTAGGAGGGAGGCCTGGGACAGACTCTCCCTCAGAGCCTCCAGAAGGAACCACCCCTGCCCACAGCTCGATCTCAGACTTCTGGCCTCCACAGCTGTGAGACAGCACATCTCTGTTGTTTTAAGCTCCATGTTTTTGGTAAATTGGGTCATTAGCCCCAGGAAACTAAGACAAGGGAATTGGGCAGAAGGGTTCCAGAAATACCCCAAGTGCCCCAAAGTTCCTGGAGTCCCACCCAGTTTATAACCCAAACTTTGGTGTCTGCAGGGCCTCTCAGAAATAGAGCATCTTCAGATGTTAGAGATTCATTACACACTCCCTTCAATTCTTGCTCCCTCAAACCCACCCCGGGAACATGCAAACCCTAACCTGAATTGCCTTCTGCACCACTCACTGTGGGCTCCCGGCCAAACCCAGGAATTGCCCACCTCCTTTCTGTGTCACCATACAGGCTCACATCTTCCAGCCTCATTTGCTAGGTCCTCCCTCAGACAGACCCCTCAGAGGCTCAGTGTGAGAGATGAGGCCAGATAGCGACTGTCCACCATGGATCCCTCACCTGTCTGACCTCAAAAACCCGCTTCTCATTCCCAGCCAGGTCTGGTAGTCACAGAAAACATCCAGTAGTCTCTTTACTGGGAGCCCTCTACTAGATGTAAGGTTAAGGGAAGTCAAAACCTGCAGAAACCAAGATCCTAATGCTCAAAACAGGAACCTCAGACAACTCTCAAAACATGGCAACCATGGGGAAAAGGTACTCTTATCCATTGTCCTCAGTTCCTCCCCTTAAAAAAACTGGAAAAGATCCTTTTCTTTAAACAGGGTGTGTGTGCATGTGTGTGTGCGTATATGAAGCTTGACAAGAACATTCGAGACAAAGGTCCCAGTGCTGGAGCCTCTCTAATGGCAGGCCGCATGGTTACACCACCACTTAGGAAAAAGCCAGGGCCTGTTGAGTCATTCTCCCTCCTACCTTATTTTCTATTCCCTCCTCTTAGACACTTTTCCCTTCTCTTAAGCAGTTCTTAGCCACCTACTGGAGCATCGTAAATTTATCACATTCTCAAAGCTGCCTTGCCCCTCCTCAGAGCTGGGGGGCAAGAACAGTGGCAGGTGGCAGCTCTCAAGACTCAGTCTCTGTTTTCCTGGGTGGGCTTCCAGCTCTGTTGCCTCCCTGGAGAGCCAGAAAGAGGTAGACAGCTATCCTGTCTTCCCCGGGCTTGGGCTGGAGTGCAGAAATAGGGGATCTGGGCTGTGATGCTGTGCTGTTGTGGGGGTTGGGAGTGAAGGGGTAACCAACAGGGAGGAGAAAGAAGGACCATGCCCCAGAAACTTTGATTCCCTGGAGACAGAAAGCCAAGCAGATCTTGAAAAATACACCCTGGGAGGGATGGGCTAGGCAGGCATGGAAGGAAAGGAGAGAGGCCAGACTCAGGCAGTGATGGGATCATGGTCATGGACAACCATCTGCTCCATTGCAAATCTTCTGCTTCATTGTCCCTGCTCACCCCCAAGTGTTTGTCAGACTGTGTGTCCCAATGTTTGGTTCGGGACTGTGGCCACCAGAAGCGTAGCTGTCTTCCTCCCACCCCCAGCTGGTCCATTCCAGTCCCAGCTGGAATCCTGGCCTTGTCATTCCCAGCACAGCACCCCTTCCTCTACTTAAGCCCCAGACTGATTCATCATGGGAGACTGTGATCACAAGGCTCAGGAACCCTACACTCAGCTCTCTTCTCCCACCTTCCACCTGCTCCCTAAATATGTCCGACATCTCAACAAGGAAGGGCTGCCCCAAGAGTCCAGCAGGAGCCCCTCCCTGGTGTCTGGGCTGTGACAAGAGCAGGCTGAGTGGCCACCACTGAGTTTAATGTCAGTGCTTGGGCAGCATCAGGTTGCTTGGTTTTGAAAACGTTCGCAAAAATGTCTTCAGAACCTCCATGATTCTCAAGAAATTCTAGTGACCTAGACAAGTCACCAGGGATCAAGGACAAGGCTGATTAGGTCTAGATGCTTACAGTTTTGAAAAGGCCCAAGGGCTGTTGAGAACTGCCAGTGTGGGTCTTACTGGGGCCCCAGAGAGCTGGATCTAGGGCAGGCACTGAGAGCATATCCACTTGGGAGGGGACCTCGCAGTCAGGGAGACACTTTTACTAATTGCTAATAAACGTCTTTTGTTCTTAATGAACAGTCTCAGTTTTCCGCCTCCTACTTGCTTCAGTCTCCTGCTTTCCAGGAATGGAGCAGTCCCAAGGTTCAGTGGGAAAGGGGGCAGGACCGACACCTACCCCTCGCCTCCCCCAGGCAGAGAACCCGGGAGTCAGGGATCTGGTTTTCCTGGAGTTAGTTTCGGAGGGAGTAGCAGGTCTTTAAAGCTGCCAGGATAAGAAAGTGAGGGAAGTGGATGGTAGAGGAAGATAAGTCACCTTTGTAAGGAGAACTGAGGTGCCAGTTTCCTCCAGAAAGTGGTTCTGGAGCCCGTCTGTCCTTCCCTGATTTGAGGGGCACCTCTGGTCCCTCAGTGCTGCCTGTGCTTCCTCTCCTGTCCCAGGGAATGCTGGGACCACCCTGAGCTACTCTGAGGAAGGCAGTGGAGGAACAGAGCTAGGGGGTAGAGCCAAACACCCGTTTTTCTCTGGTTCTCACCGTCCCCTCCCCCATCTGCATTTTAGGGTTGCCAAGGAAACCACACAGCCTATCTGCAGCTTCTGTTTTGTTCCTGTCAAACCCAGGAAACTTTCTGAGGCCAATTCAGTGGGAGCACTGTCAGAGCTGAGCTGGTTGGCAAGGAGAGGCCACGCCGTCTGGAAGCCTCCCTCACAGAGGCCCTCCCACACAGCTGTGCGCACACACGCACTCCGTACACACACACACACACACACACACACACACACACACACACACACACACACAGGCTTGCACCACCCACACACACCCACAGCTCTGACTGCCCAGCAGAACCTAATGGGAGGAGAGAAGATGAAAAACAAATAAGGAAAAACATCTCTCCTGCCTGCCCTTCAGTAGCACCACAGACCCCAAATGCCTCCATCCCCCTTTCTTCTGGGTCCCCAGGTGGCCCACTCACTCCAACGGCCCCCTCCTACCACAGGAGTGTTCAGTTCAGAGGGCTGCTGACAAGTCAGGCTACCTGAAAAGTGAGTCCTAGGGAACAGGATTTGGCACCAAGCAGAGAAAAGGACATGCAGGAATGACCCGAAGCTCCATGGCAGGAGTCCATGCTGTTCGACCTTGAGACAGTCACCTAAACACATCACCCTGTGTGAAGCGGGCCCCCGGCCTCAGCTTCTCTCAATGTTCCATAAGTGAACTGAGATACTGTGAAGGTAGGGAGGTCAGGCCACAAAAGCCTGGTGAAAGGCAGCTGGTTGTAAAGTGGTCATGTTGCAGCTTTCTATAGCTCCAAAACCCGAGAACTGAAACCAAAGTCACCATAAAAGAAAAAGTTCCTAGTGATTTGAGCTGTCCAGCCAAGGAACAAGCTGTTACACCGAGTGGTGAGTTCTTTATCACTGGAGGTGTTCAGGCAGAGGCTCAGTCTTTCTGACAGGGCTTCTATAAGGGTGACTCTTACTTTGAGTGGGACCTTAGACCAAATGACCTCTAAGATTCTGTTGACAGGAAGAGTCCATGGCCTTGGGGCTGAGGGCAAAGGGCTCAACTCTTCCTTCCATCCACTGGCATCCACTGGTACAGCCAACCTTCCCACGGATGAGCTAAGTGGCCTAGTCATTGTTTTTCCTGGAAGCCTCAAGTAGATCAAAGAGCAAACACCTAAGGAAAAACCCAATAGGTTTAGGAAACAGAGAACCATAACCAGTCAGGGGTAGAGGCCCTGACTACAAAGCCAATTTCTGCCTGAGGTGAAGGGTCATGTTTTGAAAACCAGATAAAAAAGTGGTTTTGTTTTCTCAAAGATCAGGGACAAAGAGTAGCAGTCTCTCTGGCAAGGAGAGGAGGAAGGTGTCAGGAGAAGAGAGCAAAGAACGGGCAATGCTGGAAGCTCCTTAGGGTCAGGGATGTGCTCTAAGATCCAGGCCACTGAGAACTGGTGTAGCACCTGTGCTCCGTACGGAGTACCCCACGGACAGAGAGAATTGGATGGAAATCCAACCACTCTCTGCTAGCCAAGCAGTACATCCCGCAGGATGCAGGCTGCCTGGTGGAGGTGGCTTTTTGCTAAACTCCCTCAGGTGCAGCAGCAGCCCTGCTCTAATCCATCCCAACATTGACCTTCTTTGACCTTCCTAAAGTACAAGTCTCATCGTGACCCTCCCGACTTAAACTCTTAAATGGCTGCTCCTATGGTGAAAACAGCAAATTCCTTAGCCTGGTTGACAAGGCCTTGCCCTCTTCCCAATATCTTTAACCCCTTTTCTTTACATCTCCCTGTACTCCAGCCGCTCACCTTACCTACCTTTCCCCAAACTCTACACTTTGTATGTACTTCCCTGCTTCCTCAAGGGTCTTTCCAGCCTACACCAGACAGGGAACTTGGTTGCAAACAACAGAAACTGACTCTGCCTACTTAAGCAGATAAGAAATATTCTATAAAGCAAAATTCTGGTGGCTCAAGAGTTGACAGCAGGCTGGAGCAGAAGCTCCCACCACAGGCAGGAACCAAGGGACGCTAGATGGCAGAGAACACTCAAAGGTCAGTGACAGGGATCTCTGGTTAGAACACTGCTGCTGGTTCTACCCTCCCCATTCACCCCTCACTCCCACAAACTATATACTTGCTGCTGAGACTAGTTCGGGGCCATTGCTGTGAATGATTTGCCAACTACCCCTGCTTTTCTTGATACTTTCTTGAGTTTCAAAGTCCCATTGGGGGCATCAGATTGACAGAGCTCAGGTTTCAAGGCCCACCCTCCCTCCATTCTTGCTTCGGGGTGGGGGGTGGGGTGGGCAGAGAGACAAAAAATCTGGCCCCCTCCGCTCATGGAGTAGAAAGGGTGCTCAGAAATTGGGCAATCAAACACATGATGAATGTCCACTTCACTGTCCCCTTGTCTGCTGCGTCAATTCCCATTCATTCCTCAAAGGTCACTTCTGTAAAACCCTCCTCCAGCCTAGGCATGTTCAGATGCTCCTTCTGTGTTCCCATAGCACCCTGTCCCTTCCTCTACCAACGTCTTATTTTATTAAAATTGTAGTTTTGTCTTCCTCTCCAGACTGTGAGTTCATTTGCATCTTAGAGCAGGGTGCACTCATCCATGACCTCTTGTCTGTATCCTCTGTCCTCACATCAGCATGTGGTATTCCTGGGACCTCAGTATGTTTAGAAGTGGATGACTGAATGAATATGTGTGTCCCCGAGTACTTCACATGGTAGAAGATCAACTTATAACTCGTAAAATGCCTGACTGAGTGTGAAGAGTGAAGCTAGGTTCTTATGCTTACGGGTGTTAGAGAGAAAAGCCTATTAGCAAGTGACCCTCTTCCCTAAAAGGCTGTGATGGTCCATCTTCCAAAAGTTACTCCCAAGAGAGACCTAGTGGGGTGTGCATCCAACTGTAACCATGAAGTCTTAGTAGCTATAAATCTGGAATTGCGTGGGTGAAAATGAAAATGCTTTACAGTCGTCAGGCCCCATTTTGAAGGTAATTATATAAAGTCCTGTTGCAGACACCTGGGCTGGGACTGCCCTGAGTGGCTCCCACAGGAGAGAAATGTGGGAGAGAAGCATCCAGAAAGATATGAAAGAGTAGTAAGAGCTGCTTAAAATAAAAGAGAAGAATAAGAAGAGAAGGCGAGGGAAGAAAGCAGCAACAGAAAGAACACATAGGAACAAAGCCTGGGGATAGGGCCCGGAGGGGGAAGGTGGAGCAGGGAATACAGCCAAGGGCTGGGCCATAAATATGGATGGAGAAAGAGGAGGCATGCTATCATCTTGCTACAGCCAGGAGAAGTGAGAGAGGTGGATGAGTCAATAGCTAATGCCTACCTCAGTTGAGCAAACATCTGTTAGTGCCAGGCACTGTGCTAAGGTACTAAGGATATAAAGGTATATAATTGTATATAAAGATATACAAACCCCTTACCTCCCAGAGTTTACAGAGCAGTGAGGGAGACACACACAAACACTAAGATTTTAACAATTGTTTAGTAGATGTGTAGATAAGAAAAAAAATTCAATGAGAACATAATAAAGGGGCACCTCTCCTGGCTCAGTGTTGAATGATGAGATAGCCAAGGACACAAAAGTGAAAGTAGGTTCCTGCCAGGGGAAACAACTTGAGCAGATGCATGGAGTCACGGGCCAATGTGGCAGGCAGGGACACGAGACAAGCTTGAGAAGCAGCGGGGAGCCTCATGCACCAGGCCAAGGAGCTTGGATCTGCAGGAGATCAGAGCCATCATAGGTTTTCCCCAGCATGACAAGATAAGATTTTCATTTTAGGGTTGTCACTTTGACTGCAGTGCAAGAAAGGGATTATCTGAAAAAAGACTGTAGTCTGGGAGAACAATTAGGAGTTGATTGCAATCGTCAAGGTGAAAGTGGTAGCGCCATTCCCTCAGACGGAGGACACAGAAGGAACACAGCTAGCAGGAGGGAGGGGAGATGACGGCGTGTTTGAGACAGTGGCATTTAGAATGTTTTCAGATCACCTAAGGGCATGTGTGTCTAACAGGCATTTGAATATGAGCATCTGAGACTAAAGGGAGAGATGGTGGCTGGAGTCACGATTTGGGCTTTATCAGATCACAGTTTTAGTAAATGAAAGTGGATGAGCTCTCCCAAAAAGAAAACATACACAACCACGTAGTGGGCCCAGGCTAGAACTCTGAGAAACTCCAGTGTGTAAGGGATGCTGAAAAGAGGACCCTAAGGAGGAAAACGCAAAAGGCAAGTCAGGAGAGACGGAGGAGAACCAGAGGAGCTTTCAGTGCTTTTATCCTTTGCTCTCCTCTTGACCTGCTAACCACTGGCCCCTAGACTATAAGTCCCTTAAGGAAAGACTCAGGCCTTATTCATCTCCGCTCCTCGATGCCTGACACACCCAGAAAATGCTCTTTAAATAGCCTTGCAGACTCCCGAATCCCTGGTGGCACAGCAAAGGGGTAGGTCTTCAATAATTAGGGTGCCCAGGACCACTCTAGATCTCTAGGGTCACTGCCTGCAGGAGCATCCCACTCTGTCCTAACTGATGAGCAGCCTCAGGCCACCCCTGCCCGTGCCCTGGCTCACCCGCCCATGTTGCCAGCCAGATGTTCTCTCCGCAGAGTCAGCAGGGAGCACTCAGCGAAGCTCATTACTTTTGGGTTAATGGCCCAGACTCCCATCTCCCCCATGAGCCCACAGAGTCTGTTTGGAGTCCAGCCCCGATTCCTGTAAATGGAGAGCAATTTGCACTCATTCCCAAGATGAATCACTTTGTTTTAATTGCCTGTCCTTTTGCTGGCACTACCACTGCCACGGCTGCCTGCTCTGCCTTTTGGCCGTCTGCTGGCAGGACACCCTTCCGGGCCCTGCTAATCACCAAGAAGAGAGGTATAAGATGAAGGAAGGAGAGGGAACTCCTCAGAAGGAGTAGGGTATGGCAGCAATGAGCCAAAGCTAATGAAAGTGACATGATTGTCCTTCTGGAACCCAAGCAAAGATTCCAGGCAGGCAGAGAGCAGCTCCCAATTGTGGCCCCCTTGAGGGTTGCTCCAGAGACCAGATGGCTAATGTGGTAAAAGCATCCAGCCTCACCTCCCCAGCCCCTGGAAGGAGCTTCCCAACCTGGAGTTCCTCTAAGCTGGATTAGCTGGGTGACCTGGGAGACCATGGGAGGAGGAAGCTAATAATGAACATGAAATTGCAGGACCCAGATTCAGTTCCTTGAATTTTGGTATAAAATCGGTGGCATGCAAGAAGAATATACCCATCTTCCTTCTCAGGCAGCAATTCCAGGAGACCATGTAGGATGGTAGCCATGTTTTCTTTGCATCTACAGGAGGGCTCATTCTAGTTCTGTGGGGGAGAGTCTTGCCTGCCATCCTCAAATGGGAGAGCTCCAGCCAGGTCTCTGGCCTCTGACGTGGTGCTGGCACCAGGCCTCAAAAGCTGTTCCATGCCAAAGTGTGGGGCCAGATTCCTACACTCCCTCTGAATAAAGGAGAGAGCAGAGCCACCAGCAGCCCAGGAGCATGCTCGCCCTCCACAAGGGAATGGACTTGTAACCTCAGGTCTTGACCTGGCTGGAAAGGAGACATGTGGGGCAGACAAGGGAATTCTTTGCCAGGAGAGCAGGGAGACTGAGTGACCCTAGGGGAGCCTGATCCCTCCTTCCCCAGCTTGCCAATCAGGAGGCACTCAGGGTGCCTGTGGCAGAGGGATGGCTTAGATGACTCTGGAGGGCTCTTCCTGCCTGAGGATCCTTGGACTCCTAGAAATTCAAGGTGCTTCACACATGTGACCTGGGCAGGGATGATGAGGGAACAGTGGTCACTCCTCAACACACGGCAACTAAGCCTCTGGGACAGGAGTTTCCCTCCCCAGCCCAGCCATCTCTAAAGAGTCTGTGGAGTCGAAGGGAAACTATGATAGCTTAAAACCCCTACTAGCACAGCAGGCTTCCCTCGAGCTCTTTCTGCCTTCTCTCACCTCTTGATATCTTTGCCTCGTGCAACATGAGGTCTGCCCCTGCCCCCATACACCCAATCCCCTTTTCTCTGTGACAATGTATCCTGCAAGGCCAAGCCTCAGTGGCCACGTCTGGAATTTGCTGAGAAGCGTCCTCTTCTCGCTGGAGGAGGAGACAGGCCATGGAGCCTGCTAGACCCCGAGGCAGCTGTGTAAGAACAGCCAAGACCTGCACCTCACCATCTGCGTCCCACATCGCTGTCACTTTGGGAAGCAAGTCCAAGGGAAGGGAGACCTGGGCTTCCTGGGGAGGGGTCTCTCTGCAGGAAAAAAGGAGACTCATTCAACAGCTGTTTTGAGTGCCTACTGTGTGCCAGGTACTGTTCCAGGCATGACTGTGTACAAAGCATGCAAGTCCCTGCCTGGTGGAGCTTACCTTCCACAGCTAATCGTAGGCCCAAGCCTGAGAGGCAGCTCCTGAGAAAAGCTGAGAGAAGAGTGAGGCAGGGCTAGGCCCCAGTCCCAGGCAGGAAAGAATGGACACAGGCTGTGACCCCAGCCCAGCACCCTGCCCAAAAGGCTTGCAAGGGTCACTGCACTGATATGAATTCTCTCTTCTCTCCCCATTCCTCCCTGTCTCCCCTTCCCCCACCTAGCTTGTACCACAAGTCTCCAGCTGACTGCTCCATTCATGACTTGGAGTCTTGAGTCCATGCCTGCCAGAACGTCCTGATAACCTAGTCCCTTGATGCAGAGACCCCAAGACAGTCCCTGGGGGAAGAAACTTATAGGGAATGCTGACCCAGGTTCAAAGGCTGAGATAGAAGAAAAGGAAACAGGGAGAAGCTGTGGGAAGCAAGGAGTTAACCTTAGACTGCAACTGTCCAGGTTAAACTGCACAAGGTAATGTGTGTGCAAGCTCCAAGCAGAAAGCCTGACGCACGTTGGTGCTCAATAAATATTAATCTTCCTTCCTTTCTTCCTTCCTTGGCTCCACAGGACAATACCTTCAATTTAAATGCCTTATTAAGCATTTATAACATCACTGATAGTAATAAGATTCATAAAAATTCAAATTGTAGGAACTTTGCTTCACCCTTTCGGCTTCAGATCAGAGAGCTACACACCTCACCTATGCTGAGAAAGGGAGGGGGTCAATATACCTTGGAATTCTCTCACCCCCATTTAGGCTTTTAATTTAGATTATCTCCCCCCTTTGGATATCCTTGAGTGGCAACATGAGCATTTCATCTGCCCCCGAATGTGGTTGAGATAGATAATGGATGAACAAGATGATGGTGCCTAACCCCCCTGATTCTCGCTACTCTCTGGCTGCAGCTCCAACGACCCTGCTTGGCAGACACTGGACAAGATGCCAAGGAACTCTCCCTGTGCCTGTCCTGGGTCCTGGCATCTGCTCTCAGGCCCTGGCCTCTTCTCTGCCCCTTTTCTGCTCTTCATTTTCTTCTAATGGATCTCTCCCACATGAACTCTTAGCACCTGCAGACATATGCATTGATTTAGATGAAGTCTTTACATATTGCCATCGATTTAAAAAACACCAACAGTGAGCTGAAGCTCAAATGTGATAAAACAATAGCTTCAGCTCACAAATACCCAGCTTCCCAGAGGAATTCTGAGCACTTAACAAGTTCTTTTTTGCACAGGTAACTGCTGCCCCACAATCCTGGGGAAAGTAAGACAGAGTGAAGTTAACGTTTGGGGAGAGAAGAGCAACAAGGAGATGGGGTGATTAGTTGACAAGGTAGGAGGAAGGAATTAACATTTTTGAAGTAATCAGTAAGTGCATCTACTTCTTAGAAGACACCCATCATCACTCCCAGTTGAGACAGAAGTGAAAAGCAGACTCCCTGTGCCAGTTTGCAGGACTTGGCTCAGTGACCAGAAGACATGGGTACAAAATATGGCTTATGTACTTCCTTTGCACCCTCCAGGCTTCCAGTGGTCTTTTGCTTACCTCTGTCTCTTCCTCACCACCACTCCCCATTCTCCTGAGCATTGATTTACTTCTCCCCTTCTGCACCCGGCTCCTAAAAGCATGAAGGTCTCACTCTCAGAAGCTGGAGACTGGGTGACCAAGGACACTTTGGTCTCCTTTCATATTATCCTTCCTTGCCCTGTTCAGGCAAGTCTTTTAGTTTCTGCTTTGGAGAGTCTCCATTCCTCTTTCCGGACCCTCCTGTTTGTACTTATCTGACCCTCTGTCAGCCTGCTGCACTCACTGGCTGACTTGCTTTATTATCTGGCTCCTGATCTCAACATGAAGTGCTCTGTTCATCCTCAGGCTCCCTTGTTTCCCACTATAGCCCACACATCACCCTTGCAAATCCTTCCATACCATTCCCTGCCTGCCCTCAGCCTCACTCTCCACTTTTCCTTTTATTTGATTCTTTCATTTCCCTTTATAGCATTTGGAAACTGCTTTCAGACAAGTGGCTCTCTTCAATGTATGTGTGTGACCCCTTGTCTGACCTGTCTCACTATACAGCCAGACTGAATTATTCATTAGCAGGCACAAGCAAGCAAAATGACTGTATAAAACCACCAATGAGGGTTTGGTGAGCTGTTCCAATATCTCTCATGGATGCCCTGAGCTAGTTTTCCAACCTGCTAAGATCCCACCAAATAGGAGTAGGGGGCCAAGCTAAGGACTGGAGATAAGAGGGCTATGCATTTAAACCCTGGCTTTGTTACTTTTGGATTTGTGTGTCTGGCTAAAATACTTGGTTTCTTGAGTGGTCCTCTATACTGACTGAAGAAAATGATAATTTTGCCCTCTCATTTCCCAGACATCATAGAAGGACATACAGATCTTCTTCATAAAACATTTTGGTGATTTTTTTGGAGGTTTTTGGAGGAAGAAGCTGTCTGATGATGTTGCTCTATGTTCACTCTTCCCCTTCCCACCAGCCCAGGACTCCCAGACAGAAGCATGTTTTCTACCCAGTAAAACCCATGTGCAACCCCTTCATGAAGGCAGGATACAGAGAAAAGGTAGGTAGCCCTTAGAGGACTCCATGCCGGAAGATATAGATTCTGCCCTCAGGAAATGTCCAGTCTGGGAGGGTACACAAGTGCAGAGAAGGGCATATACACAGGGACGCAGAAATAGCAAGTGAAGGTGGTAACACTTCTTCTGTGGAGAAAATATAAGACAGTGAAGGGGCAAATGCAAAGGCTAGGGGCAGGCGTGAGTATACCACTCCAGGGCACTGCCCCTGCCCTGTCTGGCTTTGCTGATAAGAACCCACAATTCCCATTGCCCTGGACCACAGCTCTTCTCTCCCAAGGGAACAGATGAAAGACCCAGACCACTGCCAAGGTCTGGGAGCCCTGCCTTCTGAGGCCACTACCTAAAGAGTCAAGGGCTACCTGAGGGCAAAGGGCCAGAGCTTCTTGCCCAGACTACTTTTCATCCAGGGCAAACAAGGTCTTCTCCGACAGTCAGAGCAGAGTCCTGCGATACAGGCGTGTGTGGGCCCCACTTGCTGTGGTGCTGGCACACCCACCCTTTTTCTTTCTTGCTTGAAGGGACCTGAGGGTCTATCCCGTTCTGCCTGACCCAGCCGGAGCTGTCCTGTAAGAAGGTGGGAGGGATGTGAAAAGAAGAGAAGCAAGAAAGATGGGAAGGTGCGAACATGGCCATTTCAGTTCTAGCTGCTGAGCTTTTCTGGAAAAGGAAAAATTCAGGAGAAAGACTAGAAAACTTTCGATGTCACAACTCTCCCCATGGTGTCCAGCACAAAACAAGTGTCTTTAAGGCCTATTGGGTAAGCTTTGGCGAAACAACCCCTAAAACACTGCCCATCCTTCTGTCCCTCCTTTACTCAGGCTGGGCTGTCCACAGCCTGCCAGACAGGAAAGCAGTCTTCTCCCCATCCATCCTGTCTGGGCCTGGTGCTCTCTGCAGCCAATTTGTGACATTACAGAGTAGAACAAAGCAATTGGACTAAGCCTACTCCAATGTCTCAGATCCCATCCCCTGCTCAGCAGGAGGGCTGGATGGGGCCTAGGGCCTGAAGGAGAGAGCCTGAGAGTGGCCGAAGGGGGTTACTGATAAAAACAGTAGAGAAATGGCCCTGGCACTGGTATGTACACACACAGTCCCTTTTACCCAGATTTGCAGAAACACATCTTTTTCAGATATGAAGATATACACATAACACTCATAAAAGCAGAGATGCACACTTTCAGATTCTGAGGTACTCCCCCCCACACACACACACATAATAGAAAGTCCTATAAAATCACATAACACCCACCTCACCTTGCCCCTCCCTCCTGCAGGGTGGGCTTCTTCCAGAAAGCAGTCTAGCTGGGGCCCAGGGCTAGAGGAAAACCTGACACTATTTGCATTTTTCCCAGGGAGGGAGTAACACTGGCAGCCCACTCCCCTCACATCCCACAGCCTGACAGCCTGACAATCCATCCTCGGTTTGGTCTGGGAAACAAGTCTTCCCCTGTCCCTTCCCAGCCAACCTCGTGGCATCCCGATGGTTATTGGCTCCAGCCTATCAAACTAGATTCCTGGTCTAGTTTACAACCGGGTAGATTTGTCCCTCTGTCCCCGAACTGAGAGGACCCAGGCCATTATTCTTTCTCTGGGTGTCCTCACAGCACCTATTTTCAGTCCCTACTCCATAGTCACCTCTTCCAAAAAGTCATCTCTGATGAACTCTTTTTGTTCTAAATAACACAGCTCCTCAGCACTCAGGAAGAAGGTTGCTTTCTATTTATTGCTTGTTTTCTACACTTGCTTCAGGTCTAATTCTCCTAACATGTCCCCTCCCTCCAGGGTCCTGTAACCCTGTCCTGGCAGTGGACTCATGAGAGGGAGTCCACTGCCTGGATGACACGATTTTCTAGACCTCTGCCATTGGTTTGCAGAGGACCCTGAAAGAGACCGGAGCCCTTGGGAAATAGTGATGACATGGGGCTGGAGCCATTTGGGTTCCAAGAGTTAAGAGCTTTTCCCAGAAATGACTGTCTAATTACAGGCATGGCCTCCGTAGAGAGCAGCAGCCCATCTGGTTTCTGAGGTAAGAGATGCTTCTTGCTCATTTCCTTGAACTCCCTGAGGAGAGGCATCTTGTGCCACAGAATAGAGGAACATGCAACAGAGCCAGCAAGGTGAGGACAGTCAGACAGGTGCCCTGGAGGGTAGGAGTCAGAAAGGAGAAAGGAAGAGGTAAGAGGGCAGGAAGGGGAGAGGCAGAGTAAACAATAACAGAAAGAATGGTAATAAGAAAAGAAAAACAGAAAAGGGAGAGAAAGATAAAGACTGACTAAAAAAAAAAGAGAGAGAGCTGTGACAGAATCAGAAAGTAGATGACCCAGAAACACAGACTAAGACAAGGACAAAACTATAAGAACTTCTCCATCAGAAGCTTTAAGAAATGTTTTCAGCAATTGACGTGTCCGAGGTAGGGGTGGGAATTTTAGGATTTTAGTACCTATTATGGACCGTTCTGTACATTAAATCATCTAACCCTGGAACACCCCTAAGAAGCAAGCACCACTGTTAATGCCTTTTACAGATCAGGAAACCCCAGAGTCGAGAGGTAAAGAGGCACAGGTCACACAGCTGATGCATGGCAGGGCTGAGGTTGAAATCCTGATGTGACTCCAAAGCTTGTGCTCCTTGTATCAGCCTCCCCCGCTGTTGTCCAGCTCCGCGAGCACTCTCACTTCCCCAGCATTTCAGCAAGCCTGAGTTCAGGGCCTGCTGTGCACCCAGCACCGCCCTAGACATGGTCTCTACCCCACAGGGTTTACAGCCTGACCAGGGTGACCAGGGCTCCTCTAATACATGATGGCTTCGTCTTGAATCTCCTAGCCAATAGAATCCTCCTAAAATGTAAATAACTGTCCCTTTGCTCCAAGGTCATGCTCAAGTGACTGACAAGGATGGAAAGGAAATGAAACCTCTTTCTCAGTCACCTGTTCTAGATCCATTGACTCCCAGATCAGGAAATTTTCTTATAGAAATTCTTAGTCTGCTCCAAGTCTCTTGTCCTTTATAAAGCATTTCTTTTGGGAAGATGGGACTAAACAAGGAAAAGAGGATGATCAAGAGGTTATCTGGAGTCCGTGCTTTTCACCCAAAGGCCCACTTTCCCTGAAAAGCCGCAGACATCTATCTCTTCTTCTGCTGACAGCTCACACTGTGGAACCAGTTGTGGGGAGGGGCAGAGGTGAGGGGGACAAGACTGATTTGAGCAAAGGAGAAGAATCCGAGTGGAGACTGAATGAATGCTACAGAGGCCTCTCTCTGAGGCCAGGAGCAGAGGTTCTCCCTCCTCACACAGACTCAGGACTTCTTAGAGAAGAGACACCTCCCTATAACCAAGCTGGCGAAAGGGCAGGGAACAGAATGACATCTGGGTTGTGTTGAGGTCTTGGGAATTCCCTCTTTAGAGATTTAAACAGACTAGAATATCTAGAACATTATCTTTTTCTCATGGATTACTGAAGTCTTGCCTAGAGGCTGGGGGAAGGATTCAGTGAGCTCTCAAGGCCACTAAACAGAAATGTATTGTGAACTACTCGGACATACAGAAAGATACAAAAACAAGATCATGAAGACATGTTTAGCCTTTCTTCGCTTCAAACAAACCACTAGCACACCACTGAAGACCTCACTTCTTTCCCTGGTGACGTGCTCCTTCCCCAGGTGCCCGCTCCAGGGTGTTCTCTGCCCCAGATTCCTGCCCCTTCTATGGGGACCAGGACAAAGAAGTCCTTCAGTGTCCCTTTCGAATCAAGACTCCATCCACCTGGGGCTGTCTGCTAAGTTTCTGCTCCCGCCCTGCTTCTCTCTCTTCCTTCCCAGATGGCTAAGCAGGCAATCAATATTTATGTGACACCCCCAAGCCTGATGGACAGGGAGACCCAGCAGACAGAGGCAGAGTCGCCATTCCCAACGTGAGCAGGTTTTAATTCAGACACAAAACAGGTGACCTAGGTATCTGGTGCCTCAGGCTGGGCTGAGGTCAGCATGAGCCAGGAGCCAACCAGACCCTGCGATTCTGGTGGTCAGATCTGATGTACGTTCCTTGTCTCCCGCAGCATCTGCCAGAGGTTTATGGCTCCTGTTTACTCCGTTGGTTGGCAGGGTGAAACCCCTGGGTGAGGCCGAAGGGAGAATAATAAGCAGTGTATTCCTGCCATCGTGCACAGCAGCAACACAGCTGCCTGGCTGGACAGAGTTTGAGAAGGAGACCCACTGCACCTCAGAGCCACAATCCAGGCACCAGCAGCCATCTCCTCCTCAGCTCACTGCATGTCGCTCTCTCTCGAAGGGACACTTGCTCTCCAGCATTCCACATGGGTTACCTCACCTCCTCTCAGTGTGGCCTCTTGGTTCTGGTCCTGCTGGTCAGGCTACATCCTCCTCAGGAAGCTTTCTCATTGAAGCCTCCCTGGCCCTGAGCACTCATTTCCCATGTTCCTTCAGTTCTCACACAATTAATTGACACAATGGTAATTTCCTCCTGTGAAAACACAGTCTTGTGTGCTGTGAATGATCCCCCGCCACACCGTAAGCTTCCAGAGAGCAGGGACCATGGCTGTTCCATCCCAGGTAGCTTTTACAACCATTTTCACAAGTGGTTCCATAAGTGTTGAGTGACTGAATGATCTCTGCCTCCACATCTGCCTAAGGGTTTCTCAAGGTTGGGGCTACCTGTGTCTTATTTTTTCTTGGAATCTCCCAGTAGTCAATAAAGATACATCCATTCCTGATTGTTGAGTGAGTGGAGAAAACCCCCAGAAATGTCTCTGCAGCTGGCCCCCTCAGCCTTTCCTCCCACCCACTGCTCACCTGCCCACCCACAGACCCTCCTTGAGCAACAGGAGCGGCAGCTGGTATAGCTTCATCATGTGCCTCTGAACCCCTGGCTAATCCCATTGTGGTTTAATGGGCTTGATTTGAGGGCTTATCTGCCCATGTGCCAGTCTTCACAGAGTTTGTATAAAAACCACCCTAAGACAACAAAAGCATGCCACACGCAGCTTTCCTGCTTCCATGCTAACGCAATGTTTCTACCATATATTTAATCTTCATAGGCATATCTCCACTGTGCCCAGTCTGCTGCTGACCTGGCTCTTGCCGTCTGATGAGAGCCATGCAGCATCCCACCCATCAGCACCCAGATGTAAGCAGCACCCAAGCTCTCCTTATCTTCAGTTTTCTAAGGGACCACGTGGTTACAGCTGCCACATTCTGAGAACTTAGCACAGACTTAGCACAGACAGGCACCCTGCTAAGCACATGTCTGCGTCATCACACATCTTCCCCACTGAAAGAATCTATAAGGAAGGAAAACCTATTTACATATGAGTCACTCGAGGCTTAACAAGGTTAAATAACTTGTCCAAAGACTTGTAGCTAGTGTCATGTGCGGATTCAAATCAATACCAATACCAACAACCCCTCCACTGTGCTGCTTCCAGTAAACTGTCACCACCACCATCCAGCTTATTTTAGTTCTATGTATTTATTTTTAATAGATCATATATTTAAAAAGTACAACACTTGTATGTTACTAAAGAGTATACCACGAAAAGTTTTCCTCCATGCTTGATCCCCGAACACGTAGTTACTCTTTCCAGAAGCAACACACGTTATTTGCATCTCCTTCCACATATACATTATACAAAATAAGTCATTATGTATAAATATTCTTTCTTCCACCCTTTTAAAACAAATGACAGAATATTATATACATTGCTCTTTGCTTGCATTTTTTACTAAACAGTATGTTCTGGGAATTATTCCATACCCATATAGGCAGTGCGCTTCATTTCTCCTGGTGACTCCAGAGTATCCCATGGTCTACAAATCTATTTAACCAGTCCCCTATGATGGACATTTATGTCATTTCCAATCTTTTGCTATGGAAAAGAATGTTACAGTGAGAAATTTTGTACATAATATCATTGTACCCATGTGCAAGGGTATCTGTAGTATAAATTCCTAGACATGGAATTGATCAGTAAACTATGGAATGAAACATTCTCAAGGCGAAGTAGAACAGAATGGTGAGGAG
Source organism: Eidolon dupreanum (assembly GCA_028627145.1). Classification (NCBI taxonomy): domain Eukaryota; kingdom Metazoa; phylum Chordata; class Mammalia; order Chiroptera; family Pteropodidae; genus Eidolon; species Eidolon dupreanum. The sequence goes on along the minus strand of CM053517.1, from coordinate 19,403,938 downwards.
TAATTTTGTATCTTTCACCCTGTCTTTGTCACTTACGAGCTGTGTGACCTCTAACAAGATGTGTAACCTCACTAATCCTTGGTTTCCTAGTCTGTTAAAGTATTTGCCTCCTTGTAGGGTAGCTGTGAGTGTTCAAGTAAAAGAGGTAATGTATGTAAAATGCCCAGCACAAACCTGGCTCATGGAGGTATTGATGAGATGGAGCCATGATTGCTTCCCCTGTCAGCTCCCTTTCCTGGGAAAATACCTCTGTCACTGACCTGACCTTCTCTCCTTCTCCATCCCCTTCCTCCACTGATGTATTAAACCCTCAATGCCTCTTTACACCATCTGCCTGCTATACAAGTTCTTCGTGTAGTTTCATGTGTCCCTTGCCCACCAGATAATAAGTTTCTGGAAGAGAGAGACCCTCTTACTCATTTCTGAAACACCCTCATTGCTGTCACTGGTTCTGGCACACAGCAGATGCTTGGTAAAGATCTGCTGAATTGAAGTCAGTCCTGGAAAGCAGCCCTCACAGCTCAACCTCCCAGATTCTCAGTACTTTAGCAAAGAGAGACAAGGGTCACCTCCAGCCAGAAGCCTAAAGAGGTGGTCAGCCTCCCTCTCCTTTTTGGTGAGGGTTGGTAATCAGGAAAGGTTTTTGATTTTGCCACATTTAAAATCCCCAGCTTCTGCGCCCACGCCACCCACAACCACCCACACACTGGAGCTTGGTATAAAGCGTTCAGATATTCTACCGCTAGGGAGGAGGTGGAGAATCCTCCCTGGCCCCTGGCCATCTCCTCCCTCCTGTGTCCCCACTTTGGACTGCACACCGCCAGGGAGATCATTGCTAGGGACCGTTGCCCAGTGAGTGTAGGGAGGTGGGAGGAAATCATTTCATTTTCTCTGGAAGCATAAATGCTTTTTTAATTGCTGTCAAAGGCAGCTCCTCAGGAATGTATTATTGATACCTACTGAAATGAAAGAGGGAGAAAAGCAGCAATCTCTCCTTTGCTGGTGGCTGTCCTCCCTTCCCAGGCCTTCCCACCTACATGGTAGACTCTGGACCTGAGCCTCCTATTTTTCGGAGCTGAAGGAGTGGGGGTCTTCCTCCTCTCCCCACCCCCGCTTCCCCTCTTCTCTCCTCGCCTTCCATCTCTTTCCGTCTCTCCCACTGTTCTTCTGTGTTCTTTCCCCTTGCTCGTCAGGTGTCTCTCTTCCTGCCTTGCAGTGTCTCTGTCACCCTCAGTCTCTGCCTCTCCGTGTGAGCTAGCCTCTGGCTCTCTAACCTCACCTTGCTTTTCTTTACCTTGTTTGTATATCCTTTGGTGCCCCCACCTTTATCTTAAATTTTCACTATTTAGCCATTTTTTACTCTCTCTTCTCCCTTCTTTTCCCATTCCAGCTCCTCTAACTGCCACATTCTAACTCTTTCTTGGCCCCTCATTCTCTCCCTTTTCTGTTTGGGGTCTTGAACTCTCGGTTATTTTTCTCCAGTCAGTTGAGAGCCTGGGCTATTCTCGCAGTGTTTCCTGACCCCCAAACTTGTAATACAAAAATATTTATTTCTACCCTCCTCTTATACTCAGGTTTCTACCCATTCCTCAAATTTCAAGCCTTTACCCATGGTTTGAGCCAACTGGTAAGGCAAGCTTCCATCTATCCTACCGGCTGTTTGAGGCTGGCACTAGCAGAGCCCAGAAAAGCTGTCCCAGAGAACATAAGGTGTAGAAAACTCCAAGCTTCTTCCTTCCCTCAGGTGGGGGTCTCATCCTTGGTCATCAGCAGGTTCTCCCTGCAGAAAGTCTGAGCTTCACCTCTCTCCTTTGCACTGGAAGCTGCCAAGAGCTGTGGTGTGGGCTGGACGCAGGCTCTCCGGTACCTGTGACTTTAAGAAAGCACAAGGTTTAAGGCACCACCAGCTCCCTCCCCCTCCCCTCAGCTGGGGGGGGGGGCGGGGTGCTGCAGAGGAAGCAAAGATGGAGATCCCCACTGAGCCCCCTCCAGAGCTGCTTATAAATAATGGCTGATCTTCCCTTGCGGACAGGAACTGTTCTGCTCTAGTGGAGCCTGGGAGAAGGGAGACAAGGCTCATTTATCTATCTCTTCCTGTGCTCTTGCCAGTGAGAGAACACACCTCTTTTCCTTTCTTTCCTGGCCCATTTCTCCCTCCCAGAATCTGGGAGAGAAAGGAAATGGAGTGAGGAAGAGAAGAGAGCTCCGGTCTCCTGCTTCCTCTAAGGCCCTATGCCACCACCCACAAATGTTTAGTGAGCAGCTACTGAGTGCTTTGGGCCTAGAGCACCAAAGCACACCCATTCTTCCTCAGGACTCCCCAAGGCCACTCCACAGAGCAGGGACCTAGATCAGAGAGCCTCAACCCACATCTAAAGGGCCAGAGCTGTGGACCCAAAGCAGCCGTTGTGAAAGCAAACCTAGTTGCTTGTGCTGTTTGCATGGTCTGGGGTTTGAGACCAAAATGCAGTGAATTTCTCAAATCTTTCTGACAGTTCCCCAATTTCAGCTTCTCCTCCCTTGTGCTGAGGCTTCAGCGGCTTCCCTCTTTCCTCTCAAAAGTCCTCACCTCTGGGCACCTCACGCCCTACCAGTCAAGCAAGGTCACAAGTGCTGGCTGAGTCTGGCTCAGCTCCGCTGAGTCTGACCCTCCAGACTTGGTTCTGCACCAGTGCTTCAAACAGCTTTAACTCCATGGCCTGGGCAGGTGGTGCCTGAAGCTGTGGGAGCAGATTTCTCCTGAGACTCTGAGGCTGCACCCTGTCACTACACGATATTACATTGCCACCCTCACTTAGCTAGGCCATCTTCAAGCCCCAGCTACTTACCTGAAGGACATGCCACCACTGCTGCCATCGTCATTATGGGGAAGATCCGCCCACCCCCTAACCAAGGCCAAAGGCAGACTGCCTAGGACCCTAGCCTGCCTTAATTACTGCCGTGGGGTTAAGTTAGTGCCAGGCCTGGCTCCTCATGAAGATGCGAAGAGGTGGGCAGATGTCTAGAGAAGCGTGTTGTCTCTGCTCTAATCATCACTGCGGCAGAAAAACAATAACCAAGGGTTTTCGGCAGGCGGCCAGACCCAGAGCCTCGCCTGGGGTCACCCAGTGCTTCCCACCGAGCTAGCATGCTTCACCACAACAGGACCATGACAGTTACTGCCAACAAGTGGTTGCTCTCTTCATCTCTCCTAACACTAACCTTTTTTGTCTCTTTCCTTGAAACTCTTTTCTGTGCCTCTTTGTATTTTCTCGTTTCCTTTCTTTCTCCCATTGTCCTCCCTGCTTCCTCCCTCACTGCCCTTCATCCCCCCCACCCCTCCAAATCCACATCACCTTCCCTCCTGCAATTATATTTAGCTCAGAGCTGGAGGTTTAGAAAAAAGCAAAAAGCTGCTGGAGCCGGTGTCTAGTCTTGAAGGGTCTATCAGTGTTTCCATTACAGGCTCTGCTGGGATGAGTTTATAACTGAGCTATTTCCTTTCCTTAGGCACCAGGCCCTGGGCTGAGTGCAGACTAGGAGGGGACCTCCAAGTATGCTGGACTATTCTCCCCAGAGGTGAGTAAGCTCTTCGAGAGAACCGAACTGCAGGTTATTTTAGAGGGTATATTTGGAGCCCAGGAGACCAGGCAAGTCAGGACGCTGCCACGGATTAGGACCTTCTGGAGCAGGGAGACAGAACCCTTCTTAGCCATAGGTGAAGCCAGCAGTTGTTCGTAATGTGACCTGAGTAACTTTGAAAGAGCCCTTTCCCCAAAGTATCTCACCAGCTGCTGTGGTGTCCATAATCCCCACCACTGTAGCCATGTCTTTATGTTAATCCAGTCCAATACCTCTAGAAGACCTCGTATAAAATCATATCCAACATCTGAGGGACACTTTACAGTTAACTGCAGGATTTGAACACACTACTACTTTTGATCTTTACAATTATGACATCAGGATAGGTAACTAGAATGTTGACATAACTTGCTTGAGGAACCCAGTTTAGTGAGTGGTACAGCTTGAACTTGAACTCAGGTCTTTCGTCTTTAACTTTCATGCTCCTTTCACTGCAGTGAATGACTCCTGAGCCAGCCCGTCCCATCAGCCACCAGGATCCACAGCTGGCAGGTCAGCAGCCCAGCTGTGGGATCAGAGACCTGGCTGGAATCCTGGTTCTATTACTTAGTGCTATATCACCTTCGGCAAGTCGCTTCACTTCTCTGAGTCTCATGGAGGCTATTGTGAGAATTAAAGATCATGTTTTTATGCACAAAAAAAAAGATTTGTAATAAATCTGACAAATTCGGTGGCTGAAAGTAACCTCACAGGGTGATCTGATCATAAATTCCTAACTGGGCAGGTCATGGTGAGTAGTCACACTCCAGCTATCAAAACTTCTTTAGTAAAAGGTTATCTTTGCCTTAAGCCAGCTCTGTCCATTGTTCTTATACGCCTAGGTTAACACACTTTTGAAATGCCAGACTAATCCTCTTTTTCAGGCCCCTGGAGGTGTAACAACCCTCAAGGGAGCACAAGATCCTATTACCTGTATAGCATCCCTATTTCTGTAAATGTGAAATATTGTCGATCTTGTAACCCACCAATGTGAAAGAAATATATCTCTTTGTTTTAATTTTTATCCAACCATTGGGATTTCCCCTCCTTACTTTGTCTACCTCCTTAATCTACCACCAATGGTTTTCATTAATTTTCCTTACATTCTCTCCTTTGATTCCAAGTGAATAAAAAGAGATACCAAGCTTCATTCTGCAGAGCAATTTGAGACCTTTTTTCAGGGCATGTCCTCAGTTTAGCTCAAATAAACTCTTATAAAATTTTCAGTAGGTTTGGGTGTTCTTGTGTCAACATTCTAAATGTTCGATACATAGTAGGTGTTTGAAAGGGGTAATTAATATCACTAGTATGTTAACATAGAGCACAGATCTCTGAAGGTATGGGACATGGGACAGGCACCTTTCAAGGGGGAGGATAGCAAGGTCTGGAGAGGTAGCTTGTGCCTGTAGTGAACAATCTTTGCTACCCAGAAGCTTTTATTTTGTTTAACCTGAAGATCTCTGATACCATCTAAACTGTATTCGCTACCCTTCCATGAACGCTGTTTCTCCTCTTTGCTGTTTAATTTTTTATTTGCCTTCTTATTCACATGGCCTCTTGGAAAGAGCTGTGGACCTAGGAGTCAGCCTTATTTGAATTCCAGCTCTATTACTCACAATGGAATGACCACAGCCTTAAATTCTCTGAGACTCAGTTTCCTCATCTGTAAAGTGAGTACAATAATGTCCTGTTGTTGAGAGGATCAAATGAAATGATGGATGGGAAGCAGTTTTGTAAATTGTAGACTGCTGTACTCCTGCGAAGGCTTATCATTAATTCCCCTTATTTGTCAGACACCAAAGAGAGAAGAGCTAGGGAAAGCAACAGGACTCTAGGTCAAAGCTGGGGACTGTGAATTCTAACTCTCTTCTGACTCTCCAGATGACCTTGGGAAAGCCACATAATTTCTGAGCCTCAGTTTCCCATTGGTGGAGGAGGACTCATTAGTCATGTGCCTGTTTCAGCCCAAGAGAGGAGTTGCTCGTAAACAGTGATTGCTCGCTCACTTTTAGAGATGCTGTGAGCTCACCACTGCCAATTACCATTTATTGAGCACACATGAGGCATTCTCCTGGGCTGGATAAATAGACCTTTCAAAGGCATGAGCCTTGCCTAGGAAGAGCAGCCAACCTCATCCAATCCTGCCAAGGAGCTGAGCAAAGCACCATCTCACCACACACGTGCTCTGCTCTTGAGCAGAAATAACAGCTGGGTCTCACCCCTGGCACAGGCCACCAACACCCAGTGGGACCCTAAGTAATCAGAAAGAAGGAAGGGCTTCTTCCTCGCGTCTGGGTCTACTCGGCCACCAAGAGCTGATGATCTCTGCCTCTCAATGTCTCTTACAACTGGCCCTCCTTTGAGCTCTTGCCATCCTCCTAGGGATGTCTCAAGGTGACATTATTGCAGTAACCTTCTAACTGGTCCCCACGGTTTGGACTTGCTTCTCTCCTATCCATCCCACTCACTGCTGTCAGATTAATCTTCCTAAAATACTATTTTAGCCTCTTAGTTCCTTGGTATCTTCAGTTATTCCCTGTTGCCTAAAGCGTAAAATTCAAGCTGGATACAGTAGTACACTTCAGAATCAAGGGAATCCTGGTTCTGCCCTTCATGGGTGGGTTACTTCAACCTCTCTGAGTGTCAGTTTCTTCAACTGCAAAATGAGGTCAATAGCACTGATATCCCATGACTGTAATTAAACTTTAAAATATATGTAAGGCACTGTGCCTAGCTGTAGAAGTTATTCAGTATATATCAGCCTCCTTCCACTTTTCTTGGTGTTACTGCCCTCCATGAGTCCTCCAGCAAGGATTACAGTGTGTGCCTATTGCACAGCCACTTGGGAATTTTGGGAAATGGACATTGACAACCAATACACCACATTCCTAAGGGCCAGGAGGGCACCAAGAAAAAGATTTTGGGATTGATGCTCAGGCTTAAGGCTTCAAACAAAAATGAAAGGTGAATTCTGCCCCAAGTACTATGAGCATGGGGAGCCCTAAAAAAGCAGAAGACTCATGCTGAGAAAGGGCACAGGTTCTTGACATATAAGACTTTTTTTAAGATAACTGAACATATCTCTTAAATGACCTTGGCTCAGCCTCTGGGAAACCTGGTCCATATTCTTTCAAAGAAAAGACTATAAAACCAAACAACAGGCAACATTAGCTGCAGAGCTCTTGCTTCAGCAGTGAGGAGCCATGAGGAGAAGGGACATGAGGACAGTGGCATGACAAAAGCAGCAGGAGCAACAGCATCAAGATGACTTTATTTACCACATTATCAAAAACCACAATGTCTGCCAAGAAGAGTATGAGTCATCAGGACCCACAGGAAAAACGGGTCAGAGATGTGTAGGGTGGGGTAGGCAGTATGACATGGTGAGAAAAGCAAGTATTTTGAGGACCCATGGGTTCAAATCCTGACATAGCTCTGGGGCCTCAAACTCTCTGATCACCAGCTTCTTTACCTTTAAAAATGAGGAATAATAATAACGCCAATTTCATAGCATCATTTAAGGAATTAAATAGGTTAACCTGTGTAAAGGGCTAGAGCAATAAATGTTACTTATTTTTATAGCTGAGTTCTTGATTTTCCCCAAAGTTGGAGAAAGAAAGGTCACATTCTGTCCTCGTCTTCTGCTATCCCTGACAAGAACCCTTCACTTCAATTAGACTGACCTTAACTCTGATGTTCTTTGCGGAAAAGATCTCCGTGCCTCGATTCCAGCCATTCTACCTGGTCTAAATCCTAGAAAGCATCCAGAGCTGCATCAGCTCCTGATGGACTTTCCCAACAATCCCAGCTCCCAGTCATCTCGACATCCTCTGAATCCCCACAGCACCTCCCTGCTGATTCACTCAACAAACCTCGGACCACTCTGGGACATCTTGTCTTATTATGTAGTTGGTTAATTCTTAATGGGTGTAAATTTTTATACCCAACAACACCATAGATTTTCTATATTTCTTCCTGCAGCTATGACAAAGCTAGGCATATACTTGATGTTAAAGCTATTTTGAATAAATGGATGAGCCAAGCTTAGTTAAAGCACTAGGCTAACGATATTAGGTTTTACGTCTGGGGTAGAGGTGGCTCTCAGAGTCCAGGCCACCCGTGCTGCTCTGTGCTGCTGATCAGTCAGGGTTGGGATGAGCAAGCATGAATGAGCCTCCCATCACCTCAGCCAAATGCTCTGCAGGAGGGCATAGAGCCTTTTTCTCTCTCATCTTACTGCTTTTCAAGAATACTAATCTAGTTCAAGGTGACTTGGGCCTGTAGGAAAGGGAATAACTAGATGAAGCCAGCCTGAGACGGCAACACAGATGCTGCTGCACAGGCGAGGCTGGGGAAAACCTCAGGCAGGCTAGGAATAGAGTCCAAGTGAACTATATCTCTGTGATCATGTGAAAGTAGTTGGTACTGGGTAGCTAATCAGCCTGATAGAGCACAGCAGCAGGTTATCCAGGGGAGAGCCAATTGTCTGGAGTCCATGAGGGATGGTGGCCCTTAGGGAACAGCTCAAATGCAGAAGGACCAAGGCAGCATCCAGCCTGGGGAAGCACCTGTGGACTGGGCCTTGACCAAGCTATAAAGGCACTCGTTCCCTATCTGATTGGAAAAGGCTCTCAGAGGGGACACAGGAGCCTGGCAGGCATGGCTGCCTCATTAGTCCTCAGTTGAAACATTCTTCAGCTTCCCTCCCTTAGGCATTTGCTAGTTAGAATGTTCTGCCTCTTATCTAAACACAGAATCTCCAGATGAAGAGGAGGCTAGAGGAGAAAAATATTGTGAAGGTGATTAATACAACCCCTGCTTCTTGCAAACACTGGGTTGGCTAGAAGCCAAGATGGGTGAAGGCACCAGGGAAGACAGAGGGAGGAAACAAACAGGAGTGACTGACAAATCTATCTTGGTACTCCAAAGCGTGGGGTCCTGTTAGTCTAATGTATTACAACAATATTTTGTAGGAAGATAAATCCCCTAATGGTATGACCTTTAAATTTTATATGAATATCTGCTAAATCCAGGTCCCCTTGCTCTTGTGGCTAAAATCACCCCCGGCCGATATTCTGCATGGTGAGGCCTTGGAGAGAAAAGGATGGGAGCAAGGAGTCCATGTATTTCAGGCTCTTGAGGCAAAGAATGCCATTACCTCAGTCTGGGGAATCAGAAGATGCAGGGTGAACAAGTTCTCAGGAGGATGTACAATCAACCAGCTGCTGCTCCCTCAACCAGTTTTAGACATCTGGCATCCTTATGCTGTTCCTGGGATTCAATGCACACTACCACCACCACCCCACCCCACCCCCACCCCCCGCCGCCAGCCGAGGTGTCCCAAGGCACATCTCTTTGCTTTTGAATCCCTCCATGGCCTCACTTGCCCTATCAAGACAATATTGTCTGGAGGCTTGCCCTGACTCCATGATGGACAGATGCTAATACGCTGATCCTGATAAAATCAGGTTGAACCAAGCTCCAGGGACAACTTTGAAGAAGTGAAGTTTTAAAAGATCAATATATAACAGGAGATGTAGGAGTAAGAGAAATTCACTCCTGTTTCCTGGGGCTAGTAGGAAGAGGCAACATTTTTTATTTTTATTTTTTTATGAACATGGGCCTCAGATCCAAAATTGGTCAGGATTTTTCTCATTGCAATTTTTAAAAACCCAAATATACCCGGCTTGAGCTGAATCTGAGAGCATATCAGGCCTGGCTATATACAGAGTTCTCAGGATGTGGTCAAGACTGGTTTCTCTCCCATGTGTAGGTGAACTTTCTATGTTGATTGCACTCTCAGGTAGCATTGGCAAGATGGCCCCAGCAAACCGAGGGGTTAACCCAACCAGCTTCAATTCCAGTGGAAAGACCAAGAATTTAGTTGACTTTGCCTGGCTTGGGTTACGTGTCCACTCCTGGGTCAATTGCTCACCAACTGCAAGATCTTATTAGCATGAGGGAGCAGAGATTAAAAAAAAAAAAAAATCAAAGTGCTGTTACCAGAAGTAGACAAAGCATGACCATTACGGACCCTATCTTGAATCAGTGAGTCAGGTGTCTTACTACGAAGACATCCAGATAACCACTGAAGTTCGTGTCAGGGTTAAGTGAAACATTTAAGGAACTGAATGACTTGAGGAACCGCAGACAAATTTCTGGCCCCCAAGAGCCAGTCAGTCATCTTTACCTTGGTCTCCTCAGTCTTAAAACAGAGCCTGACACAGGTAAGTGCATTTAACTTAAACTGCCTCTAAGGCATTTAGGAAAACTGTGAGTTCAAGAAAAATGAAGACTGGCTAGCAAAAATTTTCTCTCTCTAGGGCAGACACCACTTGGAAGATTCTAGTTTTCATAATTTAGTGGATCTGATGACTTCAAATTGAGAGAGTTGTAATGAAAGCCAAGGTAACTTTGCTGCCCAAACAGAGGAAGTTTTGCCTCCTGTGTGACAGGAGAAGGTGAGAGAGAGATTCCTGGCCGTGGAATGGGAATCTGGGAGAGAGAACTCGAAATGTGACTGTGGAAGCTGGTGTGTAAATGAGGCCATGCCAAACCATCCTGGTTGTTGAAACTGCAGACCTGTCAGTTAGCTAGTTGGGGTTGAGTTTTTCCATCAAGATGCCAGACCTGTAATAAACTATTTTGTGAACTCTAAACAACTGACTAAATGTTACGAGAAGAGAAGTGGAGGTAGGGGCTAGTAATGGAGGAAAGTCCAAGGTCCAGGAGCCATGGACCCGATGCTTTGGAAGAAAATACATGGGCTTTAAAGTGAGAAAACTAGGTTTGAAACCCAATAGGGCTGCATACCAGCTGTGTAACCTTGGGTGAGTTAGTGAACCTCTCTGACCTTCAGTTTCCTCTTCTATAAAATGAGGATAATGATACTAACCTTTCAAACGGTCACAGGCTCAAATACAATAGCATAACTAAAACATTTATCACAGTATCTGGAATATCAGAAGTGTACGATCCACAGTGGGGATTGACTCCACCTAAGATTTCCTATTTCAAAGGTTTTTGGACACTTTGACAGTTGTTCTGTCACAGGCAGCCTCAGAAAAAGATGAGGGAGAAGAAGTTGAATTCTGAGAGGGAGAGTTATTGATGCTACTCTTAACTTTCTTACTTAGTATCTGTGGCTTCCAATGGGGTCAGAGACCAATGGCCATGTCCCCAGGACTGGCAAAACCCAAGATGAGTCCAGTTCAGGCAGATGGCATACTGTTCCTTCTTAAAAATCTCCAGGTAACAAATCTTTTTGGCCTATTTGCCTCTGGAATTCTATTAGTGATTTAGGATGTCCTTTCTTCTGACTAACTCCAAACCCTCCAGCAGTAGCTGCAGTTTACATTCATTCGTATAATCACTCAATTGTTGATTTATTCTTGCTATAATAATTATTGGGTACCTTTTATGCCAGGAACCATACCAGCTGCTGGAAATACAAGAATGAATAAGATATCTTTGCCCTCAAGGAGCCTGGAGTCCAGCGGGAAAGAGACACATTGATAGACAATTGATAGTGCACAGTAAGCGCCTTTGCTGAGGTCAGCTCTGAATAATTTGGAAGCCTGAAGGTCAACAGACCTGAGTTTGGGAGAGGGGACTCAGGGAAGGCTTCTAAGAGAAGGCGACATTTGAACTAAGCCTTAAGGGACTGCTGAGGAAGCCAACTTGAGCAACAGTTATTTTGTAACTACTGTTCCTCAAACTTTATCACGAAAGAAGCCTAACAGATTTGTTAGTGTCAGGCTGATTATCGCATCGAGATGATATCGTGTCGACTGCACTGGGGTAATTACCAAAGAGAAGTTATGGTTCATTGCCTGTAATTCAGTGTAATGACAATTTGGGCACTGAGACTTCTTGTGGCAAATGATACCCTGTAGTCCTGGAAGCAGGTGGTCATGTCCAACGCACCATAGGGGCTGTTGCAGCCTCCATATTTGATGCAAAGTGCAGGAACGGAGGCCTGGTCTTCACAGGTGGTGGCCCACCTGACAAGAGTGTGGAATCATCTTTTTCCCTTGATCCAAAATCAGCTACTATTTGAATGATGACAAGAACCCTCCTGCCTAGGATATGAAGGGAAGGGCCAGATGACCTCAGGAGGTCCCCTTTTGTCAGAGGAACCCAGTTTCAGAATCTAGTTCTATATGTCTAACTTATCCTAAAGATCTTGGCTCAGGGTGCTGCCTTTGGCCTTTCCCTCAGACCACCACAAGAAAGGCACCCTATGCATCCACTCCCTTGCTCCCAAGCTACTGATGTGGGAGCCCACGGAAGCCGAGCACTTTGCAAAAGGCCACCTGGCAAACCAAAACTAGAATGCTGTGGCCAGTAGCTTTGTCAGATACGCCACACCCCTCTAGGCAATGCAAAGAGAAATAGCTTTTCCTCCCTGCACACTTTCTCCCCACCCCCAAACACCGAATCCCAGAAGAAACTGAGGAAATAAATGAAGACAGACTGGAGCAACCAGTTGAAGCAATCTCTCCTCACTTCTTGGCTCTGGAGGATGCCCTCTCACCATCACTCTCACTCTCAGTTCTAGGAGATGAAGGTGCCTCTAAGGTAGATCTTCAAGCCACACATGTCAGTGTGGAGTGGGGTGCTGGGGAAGACTCAGCAAAATGCCCCATATCTCAGCTATTGTCCTCTTTCTGTTTCTGGTGAGTGTTCAGTAGCATCTGTAATGAGAAGGACCCAGGTTAGACCTTCTGCAGAACGTACTCACTTCTAATAGACAAAAACAGGAATGCATAACTCAAGGCAGCAGAGTCTCCTCAGGGGGATTTTGTAGAAGAGGGCTCTCTGCCTGTGGAGCCCTGTGCAGGTCTGCCTCACGGCAGGGGAGTGGACTGAGTGACTTCTCCCAGAGCACAAGGTGCCTCCTTCTCCAGAGGTTGGGCCTGATGGCGCAAAGAGTCGGTCAGTAAGCAGTTTTTGTCAAACATTCACCACTCCAGCTCTCACAACCCTTCCCTTCACTTTTGAGTCTTGCTCTTCCCTCTTTTCACGTTAAATGGTTATCCTCTTCCATTCTCCTCCCTTCACTAAGAGCCTTTGCAGTGAGCACAGAAATTCACCATTCTCAATTCCTGTCTTCTGGAAGTTAAGCTGAAATGGACACACAGAGTAGCCAAACATTTAAAACATCTCTCTTTCCTCCCTGCCTGGCCACTCTGGGTTGGGTCTGGACAGAGCCCAGTCTCATATGTCTGTTCAAGGAGCACCAAGGGGCCAGGGCACGGGGCCAGAGTCAGACTGAGTGGAGCCGATGCCATCTCTGAGCTTCATTTCCCACGAAATTAGTGTACTAACACCTACTTCTGAAGACTGCCAGAGTGAAAAGAGATCATGCATGTTAAGCGGCTTGCACATTATTCAGCATACACTGGGGTTCCATACATATTAATTGGTTAGATAACTGAAAAGTAAGTGTCCAGCCTGAGCATTGGCTCAAGCCCCAGTGGGAAGCCTTCTGTTCACTATGTATTTGGAAGGGGTCATGAAGATGGGGCTAAGGAGCTGCTTGAATAATGGGAGAGACTGAAAGTGGCTAGATCCCAGAGGAAACAGCCTGAGCCTCCCCTGCCAAGTAAATTCCACTCTAGGTTTCTGTGAGGGCCCACCTCCTCTGGTCTTCCCCAGGTCTGAGAGTGAGGGCAGAGGCTGGATTAGAATCCAGTACCCAGTGTCAGAGAACCAGAAGGGCTAGAATTCAATTCCAGAATAGAAGCAGGTTCACTGCTGCCCTCCCTTCCCGCCACCCCTCCCAGCCAGGGCTGCTCTCCCCAGTACTCCCCAAGTCTCCCATGTCTCCCAGTACTCCCCACATCCATGGATCCTGAGGCCTGAAGAACTGGCCTGAGGTGTGGAGGATGAGAAGATCTTTCTCTTCAACGGAGGACACAAGAGCCATGTGCCGGTTTTAAAGGACCTCTGTTATATTCCTGCTATGTGATCTCAAGCAATTCAGCCAACCGTTTGAGCCTCAGTCTTCCCAACTGTGAAATGTAAATAATAAGTCACATCCCAATCTTCCTCCCATATAGGACTATTATAAGGATCAAATTGAATAATCTACACCAAAAAACACTGCAAGCTGCAAACACAGATTAAGGATTCTGGAACAGGGGACCTGTTAGATGGGACAGGTTGTGAACTATTCTTGTTCAACATGGGGGCCATGAAAGATCATTTCAATTGGCTTTTCTTTGATAGTATTTGAAACTTAATGAGCACTTAAGGCATTGCTGACACTTGAATTAGCATTGAAAATTAAATTTAAAAATCATCACTTCTTTCCACATCACTTCTTCAGCTTTATTGAGCACAATCATTAATCAAAAACTGTTTTTTTTTAAATGATTAAATTTTTTCTTATAGTGGGCATATAATATAATATAATATAATATAATATAATATAATATAATATTAGTTTCAGGTGTACAACATAATGATTAGACATTTATATAACTTACAAAGTGATCACCCTGATAAATCTAGTACTCATCTGACACCATGCATAGTTGTTACATATTACTGACTATATTCCTTATGGTGTACTTTACATTCCCATGACTATTTTGTAACTACCAATTTGCATTTCTTAATCCCTTTCAGAAGGATGGCCCTCACACCCCTTCCATCTGGCAACCCTTAAAATGTTCTCTGTATCTATGAGTTTGTTTCTGTTTGTTTACTTTGGTCTTTTTTTAAAATTTTTTTTACATTTTCCCCCCAGCTTAATTGCAATATAATAGACAATTAGTTGCTCATATTTACATTGTACAATTCAATGAATTTTTTTTCAATTACATTTGGCATACAATAATATATCAGTTTCAGTTATACAGCCTAGTGATCAGAAATCCACATAACTCAAAAGCAACCACAACACTAAATCTAGTACCCCTTTTTCCTTTTACATGTTTATTACAACATTATTAACCATCTTCCCATGCTACACTCTACATCTCCATGTCTATGCAACTATTCATTTGTACATCTTAATCTCCTTGCCTTTTTTTCATCTCCCTCAATTCCTCTCCCATCTTGTAGCCCTCAAAATATTTTCTGTATCTGTGAGTTTATTACTACTTTTGTTTTTGTTGTTTATTTTGTTCTTTAGATTCCACATGTACGTGAAATCATGTGATATTTGTTTTCCTCTATCTGACCCATTTCATTCAACACAATATCCTCTATATCAATCAAGGCAATATCTTTTTCCATCCCCTTCCTTTTAGTCTGTGTGTGTGTTTTAATCTGAAGTGAGTCCCTTGTAGGCAACACATGTAGAAGGTCTCATTTTCTTATCCATTCAGCCACTCTATCTTTTGGTTGGAGCATTTAATTCTTTTCCATTTGAGGTACTTGTTGATAGGAATGTAGTTGTTACCATTCTTTATTCCTGTTTTTGATACATTGTTTTTTCTTCTTAAAGAAGTTCCTCCAATATTTCCTATAATACTGGCTTGGTGGTGATACATTCTCTTAGCTTATTTTTGTCTGGGAAGCTCTTTATCTGTTCTTCAACTCTAAATGATAGCTTTGCTAGATAAAGTATTCTTGGTCATAAATCCTGGGTTTTCACTACATTTAATATTTTGTGCCAAACCATTCTGTCCTGCATAGTTTCTTTTGATAAATCAGCTGCCGGTCTTATGAGAGCTCCTTTATAGGTAACTAATTGCTTTTCTCTTGCTACTTTTAAGATTCTCTTTTTGTATTTAACCTTCGGCATTTTATTTATGATGTTCCTTGGTGTGGGTCTCTTTGGGTTCCTCTTTCTTGGGACTTGTATGTCTATTTCCTTCACCAGGTTAGGGAAGTTTTCTAACATTATTTCTTCAAATAGCTCTTCAACTTTTTGTTTTCCTTCAGGTACCCTTATGACATGGATGTTTTTACATTTAATGGTGTCCCATAGGCTCCCTAAATTATTATTATAGTCTTGGCTTCTTTTTTCTTGCCATTCTGATTGAGTGTCCTTGGCTTCCCCATCCTCTGTATCAGCTGTTTGATCCTCTTTTTTATCCACTCTGTTGATTCCCTCTAATATACTCTTCATTTCAGATAATGTGTTCTTCATTTCTGACTGGTTCACTTTTATAATTTCCATTTCTATTTTTATGTTTTTTTTTTTTTATCTCTTTGTTAAAGTTCTCATTGAATTCATCTATACTTCTCATAAGTTCTTAGAGCATCTTTATAACCAGTGTTTTGAACTCTGCATCTGTTAGATTGTTTGATTCCATTATTCCTGGATCTCTGTTCTGTTCTCTTATATGGTTTCTGCTTCTTTGTCTTCCCATTTTAGTTGCCTTTCTGTGTCTGTTTCTATGTACTAAACAAAACTCCTAAGTCTCTCAGTCTTATTAGTGCTGCTTTGTGTAGTAGGTGTCCAGTGGCACAGTCCTGAGAGGGGTTCAGCTGTGGGCCAGTTTAGCTCCAGACTGTGCCCCTCTGGGGCCACCTGTTAAGATTCAGCAAGCAATCCACAGATGCTGTGCTTATAGCTGCCCCAAGAAACCACACCAGAAACCAAGGTCAGCGGCCACCAGTGTGAGTCTTGGTGCTGCTCAGCAAGGAGCATGAGACTCACAGAGGACACACCTGGATGTGGCTTGGGTGGGGCCATAAGTTGGGGGAAGCAGAGTTTCAGGGAATCCTCTAGGTGGAGCGACCCCTGTTACCTAGTTTGATGACGTCTCAGCTATGGTGGCGCTGTGTCTAAATGCTGGGAGGTGGGAGGGCTCAACAGAGCAACAATGGATACTGCCAGCGCTTGTCTGGGAGAGATCCTCACCTCCTGTCCTCATTCTGACAACTCAGTGTCCCCTGTAAGTCCCCGGTGACCTCGCACAGCCAACCCAGCACTGGTGCTCAGAGAGAGTAGGTCCGTCACCATGAAATTCTGCTCCCAGACACGGTCTCTTTAAGAGGCGTCTGCAGCTGCTGGCTGCTGCTGCTGTAGCTCCCACTCAGCCACTGTGTTGGGGACCAGGCAGCCTCACATCCTTACTCCCGTCCTACCTCCTCCTATTGCAGGGTGATTTCTTATTTCTCTTCCTAGTTGTAGGGCTTGTTCATCTAAATCCCAGGCGACTTTCCTTGCTGTTTGCTCCATGTTTCTGTCACAGCTTTGATTTGGTCGCAAAAGGGATGAACAAAGCCTCTATCTTCTACGCCATTTTTTTCTTGCTCTATTTACTTTGTTCTTTTGATTTTACATGCAAGTGAAACCATATGGCACTTGTCTTTCTCTGTCTGACTTTGTCCACTCAGCACAATATCCTCTAGGTCTATTCATGTTGTTGCTGATGACAAGATTTCATTCTTTTAGAAAAATTTTATGGCTAAGTAATATTTCATCGTACATATGTACCTCTTCTTTATCCATTCTTCCACTAATGGACACCCAGGTTGCCTCCATATCTTCGCTATTGTAAATAATGCTACAATGAACATATGGATGTGCATGTCCCTTTAAAGCAGTATTTTGGATTTCTTCAGATAAATACCCAGAAGTAAGATTACTGGGTCCTTCTTTGTCTTGTTATAGCCTTTGCTCTAAAGTCTATTTTGTCTGGTATAAGTATTGCTACCCCAGATTTTTTTTCATTGTTTTCATTTTCATGAAATATCTTTTTCCATCTCTTTACTTTCAATCTGTATGTGTCTTTTGCTCTGAAGTGAGTCTTTTGTAGACAGCATATGTAAGGGTCTTGTTTTCAAAAACTATTTTTAAATGGCACTAATTTGCTGTACATTGAAATAAATGAGAAGCAAATATTTTGTTAGAAAAACAAATTATGAACAAAACTTGAGTTTAAGAAAAAAAACTAGTTAATAAGTTCAAAGTGAAATTAAAACCGAACTACTGCAGCTTCCAAAATAATTGAACCAGAATAAAATTGGAACAGCAAGATATGCTCCCTAGTAAATCAAACTGGTCCTGCATATCATCAATGGACCTGGGGCCAAAAATGTTTCCAGTCTCACCTCCTCTGGGTCTGCTTTCCCATATCGGATTCTGTACTTCACCTACCAGTGTGCCCCAGATGACACTGACATGCAAAGTCACCAGGAATGCAAAGATGAGGACGATAACGACCCCTTCTTGCAGGAGCATACAGCCCAGCACACAGGGTTTTCCTATGGAATCAAACTGCTACTGTCCAGCTCAGATGCCTTCTCTCCTTAACCCCCTCTAACAGGAGGCCTGCCTGAGATGTAAGAGTAGAATGGAACTCGGCACCCCTACTAAACCTCATTATTGTCAGAATCAGAGCATGAAACCAACAACACAACAAAACACCAAAAATCCAACAAACCAAAGTTGAGCCAAAAAGACCTTGTGGTGACAGACCAGTGATCCTCTGGGACCACTCCTCCAAGACAGCAGAGAAACCATCCTTTGATTTAATTATGCATCTCACCCTTGCAGATTCTGACATGCTTTCTAATGACTTTAGTAAAGGCTGTCCATCCCATCTAGTCCTCTCCACAGAAATCGCAGGAAGTGAGAAAAATGAAATTGTTGCTTGTTGAGTGAAGATGACCACCCACACTCAGCAAGGGTGTGAGCCAGAAACTAAGCCTCCTGTGGAGAGCCCAGCAAGGTTCCTACAGTGGAAAAATTGCTGGTTTTGCTGTTGCTATCGTTGCCAAGACAGCTGCTTCGATCTGCTTATCTATCTCTTACACTAATTCAGCCAGAACCATCATCCTTATCTTCCTTGGACTCTCCCAGCTGAAGTCACTATTGTCTTCTAGGAGCACAGTCCTCCCTATCTGGTTTCTAAAACAAAGACTTCAGAGTTAATTGTTTGACTGTTTATGAGCTTGTCTGGGAGGATGAACCATGGCTAACTAGTTGTAGCCTTCTTGTTATCGCCTATCATCCTGCTGAGGCCAATTCCATGGATTTCTGCCTTGATATCTCTGCCTAACACTTTTACCCCCAGCCCCTTAACTGGCACTCTTGTGGACCAGCTTGTAGCTAAACTAGTTTCCCAAGCTCAGTCTTCCTAGATCCAGCTTCCTCTTCATCAGTAGCCTTGCCCTATGTTATGTTTAAGAACAGACAAAGGTCATGAGGGTAGATGTTGCTTGGATAAATGTCTCTTGTCCACACTGCCTTCAGCCATCACCAGGCCTGCTCTGTAGAGGAATGACAAGTGAGACACTTGGAAAAATTTCAAAGTCCAGCTGGAGTTCCATCAACTATAAAAAGCCTTCTTCAAAAGCTCCAGCCCATCTTCAGCTTCCCTTTCACTACACTGTCATTGGATTTTTCATCCAGTTTTAGACTTAGTCACACACTTTGTTTTGTTGTCTGTTTTTTTTTTTTTTTTTTCTGTGTCTCCACAACTATATAGAGGCTTCTAAAAGACAGGAACTGTGTCATATGTTAAGGTAAGAATGTCCAAACCTGTAGGAAAATTTTATGTATTAGAGTTTATTTGAGCCAAACAGAGGACATGCCTAGAAGCAAGATCTCAACAGACAAAAGCAAAAACAAAACTCTTCCCAGAAGGACAGTTTGCAGTTTCTTTAAAACAAAAGAAATTAAGGCGGGAACATCAGGAAGATTATATGAAGGTGGCAGAAAGCAAGACAAGGAAATCTCTATGACTGGATTATAGGGTAGTTACAAGACTGTGTTCTCTCCTGAGGGTGGTTACCCCTCAGGGGTCTAAAAAGAAAGCATTTCAAGGGTTTATTAACCTAGATGCAAAAAAAAAAAACAATGAACAGGGCTTGCATAGGGCAAAGATAATCTTTTACTAGGGAAGTTATAGGCCTGAGGCGTGATTACCCATCATGATCTGCCCAGTTAGGAATTTATGATCAGATCACTCTGTAAGGTTACTTTCAGTTAAGTTCATTACAGAGCCCATTTTTCATCCATACATATATAACTATAAAATTTCCCCACATTGCACTGGGCCCAGATTTTCCCGCCTGGACCTAGGTTCCCTATCTACCACCCTATACACAGCTGCCACAGTCAGCTCACTAAGCACAGACCTGGTGAAGCCACTCAGGACCCTCAAGAGTTCAGTCCCAACCTATCTGTCCAGGCTTCACTCTATTTTTCTCCTTCCGTACCTTCGATCATGTCATTATTCTCACCGTTCCACCCCCATCCAAAATAGTTTAAAGCTTACTCTTTAAGTTTTTCCAGGTATCTCCAAATATCATCCCCTTTTTAGAGCCTTTTAACATTCCTGTCAGAAGGACTCATTCCTGGAATTTCCATGGATGTATTTTCATGTTTCATCTTTTAACATGTACTACCAAGTACATAGTAAGCACTCAATAAATATGTTTAAAGGAATAACTATAACACCTTCTATTGTGGTTATGTGTGCTATGAGTATATCTTGTTCTTTCACTAAACTATAAGTTTTATTATCTTTGTCTACCTTATCTGGGCCCAGTGGATGTTGAAACAGTAAACATTCAAGAAATGTGTACTGAATTGAATAGTAGGTATTCCGCAATGAATAAAGTTCACTGAAATGAGTGAACATAAATGGTAGGTACCAGCTCAAAGAGTTTCTATATTCTTTTCTATATTTCTACATTCTTTAGGACACATGACAAAAAAATATATAGCTTATGCATGCATAATGAATCATGTAACTAACTCATTGTAGGAACAGCAAGAGTACCATAGGATATGACGTACAGTTAACTTAAATGCTGCTAGGACTCTCTTCAGTTTTCTTCTCTGCCTCTCTGAATGTAAGCTGTACTCTTTCCTATCGGCAGGCTTCTTCCATAAGGCAGGGAATGCGGCCCTTGATATTTCCTGAGCGCCATTCCTCAGTGTCCGCTGCTGGAGGGACACTCTTTGGTTTTAAGTTTAAAAATCCCTGGAAAGGATGTAACTGGCTCGGTTTGTATCAGGTAGGGGTGGGACAGGTAATAAAATGACAGTTCCCATCTTAAGAGTGAGGAAAAAAGCCATCTTAAAGCATTGGTTCCAGGTGTGAGTAGGCGGTTGCTGTTCTAGACAGACTGGGCAAAGATGCAGTTTGCATTCAAAGGAGGTGGGGAGAAACGGCAAGCGTGCTTTGAGAAACTCAAGGTGGAGCGCTCAAGAGGCCGAAGGAACATATTCTGTCCAACACTGAAGGGAGCGACAAGGCTGACTGCATTTTCTTCAGGCAAGAGATGGGGTGGAGACAAGGTCCACAGTGATGAAAGCCATGCCCAGACTGACCTCCTCTGAGGAGGCCGTGACACCCAGCTAGGAGGAGCCAGTCTAGAGCTAAAGAAGCAGGGAAGCTGTGAAGTCAAGAAGGCAGATGGGATAAGAAGGGAAAAGGGGCTATGAAGCTCCTGGGGCAGCCAGCCATGGGCAACAGCCCGACCAGGAATTTTGGCAGTGGACAAAGTGCCCTCCCTCTTGCCATGGTAGGGGGAAAGGGCATCACTCTACTTTCCCACATTCAGCAGTTATTTTTATGGGGAGATTTATTTTTATCCATTTAGACCTCAAGCCTGCTGCTAGAAGAAGCAAGGCACTGGAGGCTTCTGGGTTTCCCGAAAACACAGACTTCAATGGTGAACTCAGCTATAGAGATCAGGCTGTGGCCACCCCTGGAGTCACCTTGATGTACCTATCTCTTCCTTCTCTCCTGTCTTCATGGAGGCTGGGGGTTGAAATGGGGTAGGGAATGCATCTCTTCTCATCCCACAACCCCCAACCAGGGATGCGGGAGCACTGTGCTCTGAGAGAAGAGAGGACCCACCTTCAGGTTCCCACAGAAGTCGTACTCCTGGCCTGCCCTGAATCCTAGCCAGCCAGAGGTGGGGCAGACATCAGAGCTTCTTTTGGCAGTACCTCCCCTGCAGAACCTGCCTCCCCGGAACCCAAGGACTTTGCAGAGTGGCTCTCGCCTTTAAATACTAACCAGGCATCATTTCCAGCTCCACATGCCAGGCAGCCAAAGCAGACTTCTCCTTTAATGGGACCACACATCTGGCCTAAATTGTTACTCCCCAAAGACAAGTTTACCAAACAGGGAATGCCTGTGTGGGGAACACAGCCACTACAGACAAGCTAAAAATATACTTTAATACATTTAAAGCACCATGTCAAAGACTGGCTTTTTCATGATAAAGCTGCAACTGACACTCACTGGGCACTAAAATGTCAAATTGTTACAATTCAGCGGGGAGCCTGACAAGCCATTAAATCTGAAGCCCTGTCCAGTTAATTCCTCTCCACTCATCTCTCTATTTCCCCCAACAATGATCTGGGCTCCTGAAGCTGACATTTTGGTAGGATCTTCCTAATTCTAACAAGGTACCAGCTCTACTCTGCCATCAGTTCTTCCACTGAAATGCCCTGGAAAGTGGAGTAGGAGAAACCAGAGAAGTGTGGAGAGGGGCAGAGAGTGAATGAGAAAAAAGAAAATCTTACCTTTGGTGTTCACCTACTGTAAGGAGAGTGAGACCCTCAGTTCCTAGGAAGAAAGAACTACCTGGAACTGCCTGGAAAACAGTCCACGAAAGGTTTCCACAGAGGGTAGTCTTAAACTCCCTTCCCCAGCCCTGCTACCTTCCATCAGCTGGGCTGGGCTGGAGAGCAGAGACACAAGGACAGGCAGGGGCTTATTTTGGATTTGGTTCCCAAGATAGATGGCAGCAGGCAATCTCTAGCATCACATCGGAGAACTCTGAGTTCTGAGTCCAGCCCAACCACTTTAAAAAAGTTACTTTACTTTTGTCTGTTTACTTTTCCGTAGCTCAGAAATAGAATGTGGATGAGTTGTTGAGAAATAGTAGGATAGGAAAATAAAGAGAGGAAAGAAAGGACCCAGATGTTAGGAAATTGGGAAAGGTGCTAATGCGCAACGGGGAGCCAGAGCCCAGGGCCTAATTCGCAATTCTGTTTCTCAGCATGCATGTGGTTCTTCATCTTGGGGCAAAGGAGAACCTTGTGTGAAGTGTCTAGTTAGGATGGGAGGATCAAAGAGGCCTCTTCCCAAACCTGTGAAGTTGTGGTGGGTCACCTTTATAGCATAGTTTACAACTCTAACCTGCCTCCATAAGCACATGTATATGCCTCTGAGTGCTGAGGTGGGTGGGTGTGGGAATAGCTCAATCAATGAAGACATGGTGTGTGAACCAGTTATGGTACATGTTTGTACTTGAAAGCCACAAGGTTCTAAACAAAATCTATGGGTGGCACTGTTGCACAATGTGCTAGGTATGTGGCTACTGGGGTGTGATTAACAATTTATAGGCTGTGTATAAGTGTGTATAGTGACTGAGTGTGAGCAAATTAAAGTGGAAATGTGTGCCAGAGTATATATAATACAAGTGCAGAAAAGTACAGGAGCCCTGGCGTCCAGCTGACTTGGTCTTGCATCCTAGCTCTGTTATTAATAGGATTTGTAACCTTGGGCAAGTCACTGATCCTAAATTTCCTCAACTCTGAGGATAATAAGTACCTCTCAAGATTGCCATGAACATTAGAAAGGAAACTATATACAAAGCTTTAGTGACATAGCCCACACACAGTAGGACTTAAAAGTAGGCGACTCTTATGCACCGTGGATGGGCTTCTGTGGGGTACAGAGGCAAAAGGGAACAAAAGGTGACCCTGGACTGTGTGCGTGAAGTCTTGATGAGGTCTGTGTATTAAGGTGTGTGTATAAGCAAAGCTATGTATGTGTATGTGTACCCCAAGTGATTCTTTCTCCTTCTCCAGTGAGCCTCTATTCAGACAGACAGGCCAGAGGGTGAGAGTGGATGGTACAAGTTTCCACAGACAACTTGGGTTTTTGGGTCCTGAGCGTACGTGAGCAAGAGGTTGAGAGGCCCCTAGGAGCTGCAGGAAGCCAACTGCCTGCAGAAGCTTCCTTTTTTCCCTCCACCCAGCAACGGTTGAATACCTCCACCCACATCCACTCCCCACCTGCACCCCCACCCTACTTTCCTTTCAACAAGTGAGAGCAAGGGTGAGGAGAAAACCGGAGAGAAGAAAGGATTCCTCTCCCTCCCTTTCCCCATTCCCCCTTAAGAAGAACCAGGAAGCCGCAGCAGATCGCAATCGGGCCACCTTAACAGAGGAGCGCTAGTCTGGCCTCTTGCCAAGTCCCACCTCCCTTCCAGCTTTCGCTCCTCCCCTTTCTCCTCCCGCACTGCTGGGGAGAGCTGTTGAGCTAGAGTCTGGCGGACTTGGCTGGAGCTGTTGCCATGACAAGCATTTTCTTAAGAAAGCTCTGCTGTTGAGACCATTCAGAGCTGGGGGTTGAGGGGGGAGGCACGAACTTCCTGGAGAATCATCCTTACGAAGAAAGCAAGACCAGAGACACCCGCCCAGCAGCCCTGCATTATTTTCTTCCAGGAACCTGAAAGGTCCTTCCCATTGGGAGGGCCGAGGGGTGGGGAGGAGACCCGGCCCACTCCCTGGCGGTGACTGGAAAGGCGAGAGAGCAAAGCCAGCATCTCTAGAGTGGCTGCCACACTGGGGAGACCAGTGGGTGGTCACCCCCACCCTACCCTGTCCATGGAAACCTGGACGGAGAGTCTTGCTTGGAGAAGACTGGACCTTTGCTAGAAAGAGAGGTAGGCTTGAAGAGAATGAATTGACTCGGGATTTGCAAACTTTCTTCTCAGTGGCTTCTAAAACTCCCTGAATTTCCTCTTCCTGGCATATTTCTTGCGACTGGGTTTGGGGGTGTGTGTGTGCGTGTGCACAGATTTGTCAAATACTGTATTTCTTGCCTAGACTCAGATCTGAGAAACCATATAATCAGACAAGTGACTTCCTTTCCCTAGTTTTTGTCATTCCTGCGCCATGGGGGTAGGGGCTTTGGGCTGTCTTTTTCACACCCAAATTGAGCTTTTGGAAAAAGCATTTTTTCCCTCCCCCGCCCCACCCCCGTCCGTTCCTGCCCTCCCCCTCCCCCTTGGCTTGGGAATGAGACTCCAAGTGGAAAACTGTTGCAAAAATATTTTCCGTGTCTGTTCCCTTTCTCGAAAGCCCCAAAGAGAGAGATGGAGTGGGGGTCGGGGGGGGAGGGGGAAGCGGAGTAAGAAATCTTCAGCGAGAAGGAGTGGCTGCAGTGGGAACTGGGAGATGGGCTCACTGGAGGGTGCGTGGAAGTAGGAGCTAGGAGAAGTTGGGGGGAGTGAGGAAGGGGAGTGCACAAATTCAATTTCTTTGGCTTTGTAGAAAAACCTCAGCAGTTTCTCTCTGCACTTGCAAAACATCCTCAGACTTTCACGTCTATAATTAGCTGTGGAAAAAGCTAGGAGTTCCCTGTACCACTGTTGTCTGAGTGTGTGCAGAGCTTCGAGAACCAACTGTATGAGTGTCCCTGAGGGCACCGCCCCATGTAGCTCTGGTCCCAAAGGGAAGAAGGAATGAAGTTGGAAAGTTTGCAGTTTCAAAGCTGTTGACTCTGGGGCTGGTGAGTGTTTGTCGATGGAAGTTGGTTGCAGGCATCCTTGGGAGAGTCTCTCAGTGGCCTGGGGCTGAAGAGGTAGAAATTAAGGCTGGATTGTCCCTCCTGCCCTCTGTTCATACACATGCTCACTCACAAACTTGGCTTGCTCTTGAGGCGGAGGAGGCTGGCTGGCATCCTCCCCCCGGGGAAATCCATCTCACTGAAGGATCCTGTGCTCTTCTTCAGCTGGGTGTAGAGGATGCAGGAGGGGCCAGCCACATCCTGGGAGAGAGTGGGCATTCTGCTGCCCAGAGGCACCTCCCTCCTGGGCATTCCTGTTGGACTTACAATAACTTGCTGAAGCAAAGTCGGTGCCAGCTGGCCTAGTAGGGGGAATGTAAGATGAAGAAATAGACCCTCAACTGCCGCTGCGGGGGTGGGGGTGGGGAGTAAATCCCATTCTACAGCTCCACATCCATCTCTGAGTGATGATTCTCCCCCTCTTAAGATCCTCCCGTCCCTCCATGAGCCCCTCCCCAGAGCTGCTCCTTCTGGCCTTCTCATGTGGAGTTCCCTCTACAGCCCACTCATCTCTGGGCCCTCTTTACATGGAAGAAAGGAAGAGACCAGTGTCCTCTTAGGCTGGGACAGGCCATGGAGAGGGGCCTAGGGGTCAGGAGGGACCGGGTAGGGGAAGGTTTAAGAGGAGGAGGGCAGAAAGAGGTGGTGGCTCTGGCGTTCCTTCGATGCCTCAGGGTGGTGGCCCTGGACCTGAAGCTGACACATCTGTAGGGGGGGTTAGGCCAGGGGGAGAGGAAGCACCTGCCCTCTGCCCTAGCTTGTTTGGTTGGAGGAGCGGTAAAAGCCAGGGCTTAGAAACTGGAAAGAAGGAAGGAAATGACTTGGAGGAGCAAATGGGGGCCGGGGAAGCAACAGGAACCAGTTTTCATTTTGGGATGTCGGATGGTTGACCTGATTGTACCCCAAGGCTAGACAGTTCTTCCCTCCTTCCCTGTATTATCGTCGAGCAGAGAATGAGGCCTCCCCAGTGGGCTAGGGGACCCAAGATAGGATCCTGCCCTGTTCTGTAGGAAGGGGAGGGGGAGAACTCGCATCTGCACAAGGGCGCCATCCCCCCTGCCACCATCTTGCTGAGGTACACCCCGTAAATCACGCTGCTCCCTGCCCACCCCTACTCCCGCTCCCTTCCCTTTGGGGGCGCATAATCCCACCGATTTCTGCAGCCCACTTTCCTATTTTCAGTGTTCTGACTGGAGATAGATTCTGGTTAGCGCGCACCGAGGGTCTTGCTCCGGTGGCCTTGAGCTGTGGGGTCGGTAGCAGCGGGACCGGACCCGGACCACAGCGAACCCGCGGCCCCTCCCTAGGCGGCTCTGCGCCAGCGCGCGCCGCCTTTTCTCCGCGAGCCTTGGCTCCGCCCCCGGCTCTGCCTTGACCTGAGCGCTGGGTGCAGAAGGTGCTCTGAGCTGAGGAGAGACCCTCAGTCCTTTCCCCTTCCAGTGTCCACTTCCGAGTCCTGGGCTGAATTCAAGGTTAAGTCGAAGGAGCACAGCTCTCTTAACCCCTGGGACTGCCCACACCTAGCACAGTGTCTGAGGCGTTAAAAGGGGCTTGGTCAATGTTTGTTGGAAGAAGGAAGTAGTATTTTGCGCGAAGCCTGGAAATCAACTTCATCTACGCTGATGCACCCACAATATAGAGGGAGTGGCTGAGTGAGGTTTGTCCGATTTCTCTGGTCTTCGGGTGTCAAAAGAAAGTCAAAATAGGAGGGCCCAGTGAGGGGCAGAAGTAGAGCAGTTAAGAGTTTGCCCAAGGTGTCCTGCTGGAAGAAGGAAGGGGGTGTGGGGGAAGGTTGCAGTCCGCTGCTCACGGGTATTGAGGAGCCCTATTCTTCCTCACTGTCGCAGACTCTAGAGGGTCTTGACAGGAAGAAGAGCCCCTGATTGCCAGGCCCAGCACCGACCCAGCCTCTGCCTGTCAGTTATTCAAGCATTCCACTGGAAACTGCCTCTTATTCAAGAATTTAGCCTCTCTCAGTAACCTCTTTTTTATTTATTTTTTCTCATGGGCCGTTTTCTATTTTTTTTCTATGCTTCTGGCCTTGCACCCAGCACCCAAAGACATGGATAAGCCCTGTACATGTAGGGCATTTCAGATCCACCAAGCTTTAGTGTGGGGAGAGGAAGGTCTTTGTTCTTGGTTTCCAGGGCCTTAAGAAACATGTTTGGCTTAAGTCGACCCAAGCTTTTGATTTGACCTTGAAGTGAAATACTTTAGCCTGGGCATCACAGTCTTCCCTGGAGGAATTCTTCTCACTCTCTGATCTCTTCCCCTAAACCTACCGCTTAGACAGGACTCCCTTCTCAGATCACTTCCTGCTTCTCAGACATGCATATGTTCCTTTCATCCCCACTTGGTACTTGGTTGGGTAGGTGTGAGAAGGAGAGGAGGATGAGAAAGGCAAAACCTCTGGGCCACAAAGAAGTAGAACACCTGGGCCCCCTTAAACTGGGATGGCATCCTTTTCCCACCCATTTTCCCTTTCTGTAGAACAGGTCATAGCAATCAAGCAGGCCCTGGGGCTGGAATCCAAGAGGCTTGTGTGGAATATTTTGTACTCAGCTTCCTCTCCCAGCATCTCTCTTTGTCTCTTCTTTCCTCTTTCCTTTGTATGAGCCATTCTTGTTCCAATGACTTATTTCCTCTGCACATGTTAAAATTTTTCGACTTCTGCCTCCACTCTAAGCCAGTTCCCTGTGTTTAGCCTACATGAACATGGGTTGAAGAGGAAAGCTAGGTACAATCTAGTAAGAACCAGAGCCAAGAGCTCCCAGTCAGGGGAGGAGCTGTGTGAGGCAATTTGTGTTGGCAAGGATAGTGGAGAGGCCAAAGGAGAGAAAAGAGAGGTGAGAACATAGGTATCACAGGTGAGGGTCCCCTGTTCTCTTTTGCCTCTGCTCACTCTAGTTACTCTCTGGCTAAAGTCTTCAGCCTCATCACTTCTCACTGCTCTGGTTTCCCGAGTGAAGTACAGAAATCTCTGGGACAATTCGAGAAGATGAACTAGGATGGAATCAGTGAGACCCCTTTGCTCTTGCCTTCTTGTCAGATCACTAGAGTGAAGGGAGCTTTGGGTAGTGTGTTACTGGTGGGGAAATTAAGGACTCTCGGGAAGGTCTGAGAAACTCTCACCTCATAGCAAGATCCACTTAAATTACAAAATCAATGCCAGGAGTACAAACTAGTACAACCCTGACAGAGAGGAAGTTAGAAATATTTAACAAAAACAACATATGCATTTACCCAGCAGTCCTATTTCTTGACTTTATCCAGAAAATGCATATTCTCAAATACAAAAAGATGTGATGTGTACAAGGTGATTCTCAGAGGAATTTGTAATAGGAAAGGAAATCACTAGAAATTACCCAATGCCCATCCTTAATAGACTGGTTGAATGAACAACAGTACATCCACGTAAGGGAGTACTGTGCAGCCAAAAACAATGAGGAGGAGCCCTATGAACTGATATGATGTCATTTCTAAGATATGTTATTAAATGAAAGAAGCAAGATGCAAAAGAGTGCATGTAGTAGATATATCACCTTTGCATTGAGAAAGCAGGAGAAATAAGAATATTTTTTGTGGAGATATATATACACACATACACAGAAGAAGGATAAACCAGAAATTAATTAAGATGGTTACCTATAGGGGGTGAGTGGGAACAGGGTAGAGGAGATAAAAATGAGAGTGAAACTTTACTGATTATACCTTTTCAGACAGTTTTGATTTTTTAACCAGGTAAATATTTTATACATTCACAAATTAACTTAGATCCAAAAGAAAGAAAAAAGAAAAGCCTAAAGCTGACCACAACAGAAATGATGAGCCTAACTATATCAGTTTGATCACTCTACAAAGAAAAGAATTAATTCAAGTAATTTTTTAGTTTAATGCCTTGACTCTGTATCCTTAGTTGAATGTATATTCTAAGGCTAAAAAGAATTACAAAAATATCTTGAACTTTACTTTGTAGGTGTGTTATTATTGGTCATGGTATTGGTGTCATAAATTGGAAACTTTTTTGTTTTTTGTAGGGATCAAATGAGTAACTATGTTGACATTTCTGGAAATCAGAGTTTCACTGTGGAAGAGAGACAGAAATATAGAATGGGGAAAGGTGAGGAAGAACCCTGTGATTCTCTATATCTCTTAGGTCTGTCCACTGGAAGGGTCTAGAAGCAGTGCTAAACAGTAGCATTGAACACACTTCATGCCTGTGTTTTCATTTCTAAGTACCATTTCCCACTAAAATAAAAGTTCTCCTTGGAGAAATAGCTGATTCTGCTTCTGAGACTGGGAAACTACAAGTGAGTCATGTTCTGCCAGAAAGCTAGAGCATGCTCATGACAAAGGGACACAGGAGTTAGCTTAGAGAGGCTCCCACTGGGCAAATTTGGGACCCACTGTGCATCAAAAAGAATAATAGTAATAGAGTTTAAGACATTAAGAAAGATTCTATGAATCCATTCTGACAATTAAAACAGAGCGGGAGGCGGGGGTGGGTGGGGTGGGCTCTTAACACATAAATACCAGCTAATGAAATGTGGAAGTGATGACAGAACTTTAAATTTACCAACTTGCGGCCCCCAATATAATAGTTGATTCAGGTTAAGCTTACTAATGGGTACTAAAACCAGTGGGTGAAAGGTTGGTCTCATTTTATCACCTCATGGATTGTTACTTACTCCTTATAAAAGGGAAAAACCTGTCCCTACAGTGGGGAGGGTGGTCAGTGTCCACTTGAACCAAGTAACCAGGCAGCGTTCGCAGGGCCGCCCAGTGTTAGTTCCTGCTGGTGTGCTCTAAGAAACCCAACCACATCACCTCTGCTCCTGTCAAAAATGTTGGTCCTGAGTCTAATCATGAGGAGACAAAAGACAAATCTAGAATGTGAACCATTTTACACGACAGTTGAGACTTTAGAAGATTGGATATCATAAAAACACAAAAATTTTGTGCTGGAGAGAAGGGTGGGAAGGCGGAAACCAGTCAAGGTTTAAAGAAACTAAAAAGATATTGTAGCCAAATGCAATGCATAAACCTTAGTTGGATCTTGGGTTTTAAAAAAAGGACATCCTGGGACAATTGGGAAATTTTCAATGTGGATATTAGGTGATATGTAATTATTGTTAATTTTTAAGGTGTGATAATGCTAATGATGGTAGTTTTCTAGGAGAATATCCTTATTCTCAGAGATTATGCAAAAGTATTTAGGGTCAAAGTGTCTGCAAGTGATTTTCAAATAGGCCCACAAAAAAAAATGTGTGTATGCGTATAAATACATAAACATGTCAAGAGAGGGTGTATAAAATGGTAACACTTGGTGAATCTAAGTGAAGGGTCAGAATCATTTATTGTATTATTTTTTGTTATTTTTAATTTTTTTAGTGTTTCAGGTTTGAGATTTTTTTTCTATGCTAAAATGAGGAAAGAAGTCAATGCCAGGAAGGACCCCTAGATTCCTGGACTCCTCACACTCATCTCCTAAACTCTTGAGCAGCTAAGCTCCCTGGTCCCCACCTGTTGCACACAAGGGCTCTCCTGACCTGCAATTTCCCTCTGGGAGTCTTCCTTCTCACCCTCACTGCTGTCAACACCAGGCTCTTCCTTCCAGGTGGGAAGTGGCTGGATACCATTGGTGGGCCAGCTGGCCGACCCCCACCTCCATCCCACAACAGGTGGGAGCAGACTTTTCTCCTCAATGCCATGGGCCAGCTGAGGATGCTTAGGGACACAGGGCTTCCAGGATCACCCACCTACCTTTTGAGGTGGGGTCTGGCGAGGAATCCACTGACAGACAGCCTGGAGACACCCCTTCTGAATTCTATCATTAGGTGGTTCAGAGAGAACCTGGCTGTGCCTGCCCTGAGCTTTCAAGCCTGGGCTAAGAAAGGCCTTTTAGTGTCCCCCCAACCCTGCCTTGGCAGGAACAGCATGCCAGCTGCACTGTCAGTGACCCAAATCACTATGCTGTCCACCCCCGCATTCCCAGCCTGGTCCTAGCTCTAGAGAGAGAGCAGGTTTCTTTCTCTCTTCTCCCTGGAAACCCTGGGGCCTGCCCTAGCGTGACTCAGGCTCTTTTCATGTAGGAGACAGCCATTGATCCTTTAGTCAATTCCCCTCTGTCTTGCTAGGGAGCCTGAAAAAGTGGAAACCAAGAAGTTGGAAGGAAATAGACAGGGAAGAATTTATTCTCCTGTGCTGCCAGGACTGCCAAAGAGCACAGGACTGGGAGTCAGAAAACTGGTGATCTGGGCTGCTGTGAGACCTTGACCTAGGCAGGTGGTGTCTCTGGGCCTTTGTCTCCTCCAGTGTAAAATGAAGAAAAGCTTGGACAAGCAGGTATTTCTGATTCAAGACTCCTTTTTCCACAATGAAGCAAAACTCTCAAGGCCCAAACCAAACTCTTTTTATCATAGAGTTTAGTACAATGTAACAGCCTTTAGCTAAGTACCATCCTTCTATCCAGGATGACCAGAGGTAAGGAGACCTGAAAGGATCTGCCTTGTAGGTAGCTACCCTTGAGGCTTTAGGGTAGAACATATTCTAAGATTCCCCATCTCACTGGCCTGGAAGTTCAATTAAGAAGTACCTACTCTGCTCTGAGCTTCCAAGGCCATGACTCTGCAATGTTCTAAGCCAGAAACTGGGAAAGATTGGCTAGAGATAAAGAGAGCTAAGCCTTCAGGGAGTTTACTATCTCCAAGGGAACATAATCCTCCAAAGAGTTACTAAGTCCAATCATATGAAATTGCCAATATGCAACCACTTTTGAACAAGACAATATGGTTCAACCTAATGTTTATATGATTAGACATTAGAAATAAGAGACCACAGTCAATGCTGTGGGATAGAGAGATGAAGTTTTCATCTCATCTATGGGTTTGATTTGGAGAAATTTGGGTAAAACCACCAGCTGCTAGGCCAATCTGCCCTCCCTCTCAATCTAGACTTTTGGCACTGGAGGTAGACACATTGGCCAAGTCCTTGTCCAGACTCTGGTTGAGATCCCAGCATTAGCTTTTCTGGTAACTGGCCAGGGCAGCTGCCCATGGGTAGAGAGGAGAGTGCTGTCCATCTAAAGTCCACTATTCCTGTGCCCCAAATGCCCTGCTTCATATCTTAGGAGCTGATGGAGGAAACTAAGAAAGGTGGAAGTAGGAAATATCCACCCTATTTTTTTCCCTATCTAGTGGCAGACAAGAGCAGGGATACACACTTGAATCCTCATCTGGCACAGAGACACATGACCTAGTGATGCTAGAAGCTGAATGGGGTGTTAGTGGGAATGTGGAGACCAGAATTTGGCAGGGCTCACCTGGAAATTATCCTTGGAGGAGGTGATTGCCAAATAGGATATGAGTGAGGAGAAAGCACAGATTTGATGGAGAAGATGGGGGAGGAGGGTGGGTTGGGAGGAGATACTGTACCTGGCTGAGGACACTGAGCATCATGGAGAGTCAGGTGAGGGAGGCTGTCTCCCCACCACCACCACCACCACCAACTCTCTCCTGGACTGCCTCCAGCCTTTGTCTGAGCCAGCACCATTGTCATGGGCAGGATGGCATCTGGCCTCAGCAGCAGCTTACTGCCTGTCTGCTCTCCTGGTGCTCACGGACCATTAGGATGATTTCTTGATGTTTCCTCCCTGCTGTCTGTACCACAGCCATCTTTATGGGGAACACTCCTACGGCATCTGTTAGGATACTAGGACAGGCACAGCTGGTATCCAAACTTCCAGGGGCTTTCTGACCTTGGTACAGGGGAGGTCAGTTGCCAGGCTTTGGGCTGGGAGGTCGCTCATTCTATTAAGCCAGAGCATTTGAAATGAACAGAGTTGGAGAAATGGTCCAATTTCCCTCTTTCACACATGAGAAAACTGAAACCTAGAGACTTGCCCAAGGACAATAGACTAGTTTGAGGCCAGACCAGAGCTGGAGCCCCGTTCCCGCTCTATGGGGCTGTGAATGGGCCCCTCACGCCATCAGTGTACCACTGCGTAACCCAGATCAACGCCAAACCTCCTCAGCCTCCTCAGTTTCTCTCTGTGTGGCATGGTGAGGTCATATGCTAGAAGCACTTTGGAAGAAAGATGCTAGAAACCATAAAAGTGCTGTGCCATGATTGTTATTGTTGCTGCTATTATTAACAATTAAGGTCATTAGCGCTAGAGAAAATGCAAAGGAGAAGCAGTCCTGGCACCACCTTCATCGCTGTACAGCTCCTAATAGAGCTGTGTCTCTTCTCTTAGTCCTTCCACAACCCCTCCCAGACAGGGGCCCTGAGCTGGGAGAAACAGGGTAATTGAGATGGAGCAGAAGTTCAGGAAAGGGGTGGGCAGAGCCTTCCTCCTGACTGGGGATCCCTGTCCCTGCCCTTTTCTCAGGATGTGGCCATTCTGAAAGGTCAGAGGAAGTGTGGAGGGGAAGTGCTCTGACCAACTCTTCTTCCTTGGCAGCTGACCAAGGAGCTCTGATTTGGGGGCTAAGAGTCAGTGGGGTGTGGCTGCTGTCATATGACAACACAGACCTATTTTATTGCCAGAGCCGGTCTGTCATTTATTTGTCCATTTGTTCATTCAGCTAACATTGAAGTGGGCACAGACCGTATGCCAGGCACTATGTTAGGATCTGGGAGAAGCAGTGTCCAGGAGGCAGGATGTGGCTAAGAATTGCCTACTTTTAGCTCAAGAACAAGTGTCCTGAGTCTGGCGGTACACAGCAAGCCCTGTTTATTAGCCGTGTTACAGAGAACTTGCATTTGTGTCCCTGGAAAACACTTTAATCCCTTACTTCAGGAAGATAAGGCCTAGACTCCATACACAGTTGAGCTGGGAGGGGCCTTAAAGACCATTGCAGGGCAGCCCCTGTGTTTCCAAAGAGACAGTGACCTGATGATGAAGGACTTGCCCTTGTCCTTTGCCAGAGGAAGGCTTCTCCTGGGCCAGGGCCTGCTGCTAAAGCTGCATGTTTATCCAGCCTGGTGTGTCTCATCCTTGGGCTGGCACCCCAGTGTCCTCTGACTTTGCAACCCGCCGCTTATGATCTGGGGCCTCTGAGTCGCTGGGATACCTAGAAGGGATTTGAAGAGAACCTTGGAATGAAAAGATAAACTTGCAGAGAAGCCCTCCAACTTCTCCTTCAATCCTTACTCCTCATTTCAGCCCCTTCACCCTGCTTTTCAGAGGCAGAACAGAATTACAGTATATAAGAGTGTATTTAGAACTGGTCGGTACATATCATACATGCCTTTATTGAGCCTCAATTTTCCCATCTATAAAGCATATGTAATATCACCTTTCTTTATTCACCCTATAGAGTGTCGTGATGGACGAATGAGATATGGTAGGCGAGAGCGCTGCGTGAATTCTAAATGCCCCCTTCTCGTTTCAGTCTCTTCTTTCCACTGCCCAGCCCCATGGTCTCACTCCCCAGCATAGACTCCAGATCCTGCTCTTACTGTGTCTTCCCTCCTCTACTAGATCAAAACCTAAAACAATACTTTGCATCTTAAATAATTAATAACAACAATACAAGTAATAGTCTGAGCTAATATTCATTAATTATGTGCTAGGTATTAAACTTGGATTTCTCATTTAATATTCCCAGCAAACAATAAAGTCGATACTAGTATTGTCTTCATTTTACAGATGAACAAAGATGTTCATGAAACATAAGGCTGAGGTCCTACCCGAGTCCAGCCCATATATGGATTTCCTCTTTCCATTGCTCAGTGACTGACTGGTTGACAAGTACAGGGAGAGATTCGACAGCATTTATTGAATGTCGACTAAATGCCAGCTGATTTCAAATTATGTCACAACAACCACCTCCTGAGACAGGTACAGGATTTGTCTTAGAGATCATCTTATTGTTAGAACAGAAACCCACTCAAGAAGCAAAAGTAAGAGGGGGCTTTACTAGAAGGTTACAGAAAAATATCACAGAACTTAGTGGTGGGAAGCATAGCTCCTGTGTGGCTGTGCCTCCTCCCCGGCGCTGCGAGCACTCTCTTCTCTGCTCCCTCGTCCCCATGCAGAGCATCCTCTGTGGCTAACCGAGCAGCAGGTTCAGTTTCCGAGTCTATATGACCTTCCCAGCTACCTCTCCAGTGTCAACTAACTAAGTCTCTCAGTTCAGATGCCAGGAGATGTGGATCCCAGCTTAGGCTTGACATCCACCCCTCCTAATTGTCAGCGGCCTTCTAGAGGGGAATGGGGACTAGTCAAACTGACCACCTAGGCCTATCTCTTCAGCAGGGCCAATAGGTGAGAGCAGATGTTTCTAGAAAGGAAATTCCTTGACCTTAAGTGGATTTAAATCCAAGTATGCTCTTCACCCCACCAGACTATCTGTAGGATATCATGGAGATAATTTCCTGAAATAGGAGGCCGCGCAAGTTATCCCAGAATCTGTGGGTTCAGGCAGACCTGGAAAAATAAGGTTACCAATTTGAACACTGCTCTGTACCAAGCATTTTATATACATTTCTTTAATCCCTACAGCATCCTTACAACATGTTATTGTCTCCGTTTTACAGATAAGAAAGCAAACATTCAACAAGTTAAGTAGCTTGCCCAGACAGAAGTCATCTGGCTGATTAGAGTTGATTATTTGACCCAAGCCTGTCTGACACCAAGACCCATGCCCTTTCTACTAACAAGTGTGTATGTGTGTATGTATGTGTGCGTGCGTGTGCATACACACACACACACACACACACACACACACACACACACAGTATTTCACTCTGATTCTGCTGGAATGTATGCTCCATGAGGGCAAAGAGCTTAATCTTTTCGTTCGCTAATGTATCCCAGGCACCTGTAACCATGCCTAACACATAGTAAGTGTTCAACAAGACATTTCTGAGTGGGTTTTGCTTTGATCTCTTCTGCACTCCTGGGCTTCCCATGGTCAGAGGAGAAAGGGCTTAGTCTAGGCCTTGGTGAAAGGGCCACTGAAATATGTTGGGGTAACCCTCTGGGTGTGCCTTTGATCTCTACTCAACTCTCACAATTGACTATGATGGGGGACATTAAGAACAGTGCCTCATTGTGGAAAAGTCTAAACAGTATGGCCCTAGACCCCTGTGTGTTTCCTGTCTATACTGTTTCCTGTCTATACCTATGACACTCAGCCGTGTGAGGGGAGCAGATGAAAGGAGAACTCCCTAACACTAGAACATCTACTTACTGGGACAAGGAACTAGGATGCCAACGTCCTCTGTCACTGGGAAAAGAGAATGCAAATTTCCACTGGATTTTCAGCCCCAGGGGTCAGAGTTTACAAAATCCTGAATCTTTTCCAGTGCCTTTCTCTATAGCACTGTCCTGTGTCCTCAGTCACCCAGCTAGCCTCCCAATCCCAGCAGCATGGTAGTCTATAAGAACACAGATTTGGGAGAGTCAGCGGAACTGGGTTCAAGTCTGGTCAGCAGCGTGACCATGGACTAATTATTTAACCTCCAAGACTCAATTTTCCCTGGAAAATGGGGTTAATGTATGAATAAGGATGATACATGTCCCAAGGGCCTGGTTCACCAAATTTTAATTTTTTCTTTTCCATCCCTCCATTTTTCTCATCCTTCTCCACAGATCCTGGTATGAGCCTGCCCACCTTTTCCCTGCTAACCTTTGGCTCAGTACATTTATAAAATCTTTATAGTCCATTATCCCCCAGTAACAGAAAGGCCCAGAGGCCCCAACCTGAAGCAACTGTCCACCAAAGAGCCTGCAGATGGGTGGGGGGTGGGGGAAGAGCTCCATCTTTTCTGCATGATAGGTTGCCCTCTCAGGGCCAGTTCTGGGATTTGCTTGATATCTGTAACAAGAGTCCTGGCAAAATAAGGCAGAGTGGCAGGTGTGGAGTGGCAACCACCTCACCTTGTTTGCTCCTCCTACCCTGCCTTCCTCCCCTGGGAGCAGATACTGTAAGAGCCGCTGCTGGGAAGTTTACTACTAGTTGATGGAGAGAGACACACTGGGCTCTACTTGCTTATAGAAGCTATGGCCCAAGGATGCCATCACCATTTGGTCACGCAGATAAGCCACCAGCTGCCACTGAAATTGAGCAGGCCACTTGATAAACAGGCAGGAGAGGCTCAGTCTGGGATCTCCTCCTCTCTATCCACCACACACCCACACAGAAACGTTAGCTGGTATGAAGTGGCAGCTTGACCAAGGTAAAGCATGAGCCAGAACTTGCCTTCCCTGACCTGGAAGGAGCTTGGCATTGAGTGACTGGGTTTGGTCCCTTTTCTTGCTTCTGCTTCCAATAGGTCACTTAAGTGCTCTGGGCTTTCTTGGAGAATTCTCCAGCCTCCACCTCAGTTTCTCAAGGATGACATCCAGTGATGGGAGAGGAAGTGAGGGTGTTAGCTGAGAGCTCATGTGAGCAGGCCTAAGGCAGTGTGGTTGACAGCGATGTTTCTATTGGTGGGTTCTGGCTATAGCATCAGCCACACCCACTCACAGCCTGTGAACTACTTAAAAGGAAAAGTGGTGCCTTGGTCATCTCTGCATAACCAGTGTTTAGTCCAGCCCTTGGTTCATAGAATAATCATCCGTAAACATTGGATGGATGGATGGATGGATGGATGGATAACTGAGTAAACAAATAGAATTTTTTTTAAACTAGAGTTAAGAGCACAGCAGTGTTTATCTTCTTCCTTCCCAGGGTCACCATCTGTGTTCAATACTTCATCACCTATGCCTGAATAATTGCAAAGGCTTCCTAATGACAGGCAGAGTGGCCTACAGGAATGAGTTCTAGATTAGAAGTTAGGGGACCTGGAATTTGAACCATTTATCACTTTGGGGAAATCACTGAACCTTTCTGGGCTTCAGTTTGTCCATGTGTAAAGTGAATACTCTGGCCTAGATGTACTTCAAAGACATTTCAACTCCCTAATTCTCTGCCTCCTCCTACCCAAACAACCCTGCAGATTAATTGTAATTGGTTACCAAAATTTAAAAATAAGATTTCACATAGAAATCCAAATTTCTTATTTCTTCTATAAAGCCAGAAATTCTGACAATATTGGTCTACATTTTTCCCACGGCAACAGTTAGCAGAAGCTGAGTAACTGCTGCTTCATTCAGACAAGTGTGTAGTTTCTAGTTTGCCACAGTCTCCTCCTGTCCATGTCACATAACACTCAGCCTGCTTTGCTCATTTTTGTGCCTGCCTGGTCCTGGTAGGCATTTGAATTTGCAAACCAAAAATGGGAAAAATAAAACTTCTAAGGGTGGAAGTGAGAGCCTGTCCCATAGCAGGTGACAGCCCTGGGAAGCAGCTCTTTAACTCAGCTGGGCTTAGGTGGCAGAGACTTGTTGGGATCTTCCTGGGAAGTTGCTGATTGGGTTTTGGAAAGACACAGTGGCCAATGCCCCCAGGAGACTTTGCTTAGAGACTTGGCCTCCAGAACTGTTGAGCCCTTGGTCAAGAAAGCTGTTCCCCTTTTACCTATCTCCCCCTCCTCGGACCATGCTGGGAGCTTGGGAGGCTCCCTGGGTACTCCTCTATAACTTTATGTGGCCACTACTTGGAGGTGGGGAGGAGGGCCGGGTCTCCATTATAGAACCTTGGCAATGGTGGTGTTTCCCTTTCACTTCTTTCTCTTGTCCAACCTCCACTAGTGTTTTTGGCTCAAAACAAGTCAGGCTGTTGGAAGGCCAAGCTGCTTCAGTACAATGTGAGCTGGTCCAGGATCCCAGCTATATTCAGATGGGTGAAGTACACATTCTCCTGTTAACTTATTTAACTCCTCTCCTGACAACTGTTGCTGTGGACAGCTGCACTTCAGAGCTCCCAGGGGCTCCCTCACTGGGAGCTAAATGGTGCCTGGTTTAAGTCAGGGCTGTTTCTGACTCATCTCCTTAGTCATCCTGTCTGAGCCCTTAGGCAACTCTGCCTCTCTGTTTACCCTAACCAGGTAAATCTTCCCCTTGCTTCCCCATCACAGAATCTTTTCTTCCAACTTTCTGGTTTGTTCACATTTCTTGTTATTCTCCCAGTTTGACCAATTGTTCTGTGATCTGATCTACTCCTTTGTGTTTTTTTCCTACTAAAAGCACCTATATTTTCTTTTATCAGCCTTGCATTACTCAACAATCATTGTTGCTCCTCACTTGATACTCTTCTCTCCCTTGTAATATTTCTCTTTTCATGTAGACATTGACATGTAAACTCCAGTTTAAATTATGATGATTCTTGTCCCAGCCACTTTTAGAGACATGACATTTTCGGGAGGGCTTTGGGTATTTCCCCAGTGTCCTTTAATCCCAATGGTGGATTTTGAGCAAAGTAGGTCTTTAGTTTTTTAAGGATATTTACACGCCCCCCCCCCCAACCCTGAGTATGAAGTAATACATTTTCTAACATTTACTGCACACT
Organism: Eidolon dupreanum; assembly: GCA_028627145.1. Classification (NCBI taxonomy): domain Eukaryota; kingdom Metazoa; phylum Chordata; class Mammalia; order Chiroptera; family Pteropodidae; genus Eidolon; species Eidolon dupreanum. Next base: position 19,364,424 of record CM053517.1, on the reverse strand, counting down.
TGCTATATATTAGGCACCATGCCAAATGCTAAAATCACATGACCTCGTTTCCTCCTCAGGACAACTCTATAAGGAAGGTGCCATTCCTAGGTATTCTTTTCCAGAGAAGAAACTGAGACTCAGAGAGAGAAAAGATTTTATCCAAGTTCCCACAGCTGCTAAGTAGGGGATGTGGAATTCAAACCATGTCTCTCAAATTCCAGAATCTGAGCTCTGTACTGCTTCCATATGAGATCATTCTAGAAAGTTTAGAAAATTCAGAAAAGCGTAAAGAAAAAAATATTTCCATAAGTCCAGAGATGACTTTCAACATTTTGATTTATTTTCTTTTATCCTTTTATATGTGTGGTGAGAATATACATTTTTTAACAAAATTGGGACCACATCGAATATTGAGTTTTTGATTCAAATTTTTTCCCACTCAATACAATAATATGAGCATTTTCTTATATCATAAGGGATTGACCGCAAGTCAGTCTCAAACATGGTCATGGAATCCGATAATAGCAGGCAACCAGAGGTGAAAGGTCATTGTGATTTTAGAAGGGAAATAATGATAATGATGCTCACAGCCTTTGCTTTGAAAGTGGACAGCGTGGAGCTAGCCTGGGTGGGGCAGTGAGGTCTGAATGTGGGATAAAAAGATCAGAGAGAGGAGAGAGCTGGGAGCTCTTGAATTTCCTTTGAGAAGTTCCTTCCCTTTCTCTGTGTGAGTGGATCCCACATGAAGGTGCAGGCCAACTTGTGTTTGAAGTGAAAGTTAAAAATGCAAAGTGGCTTTTACATAGGCTCAGTCAGCTAAGGGCTTAGCTTTCTGGAGGCTATGGAACACTAAATCAAGCCCCCTATAAACCTGTGAGCAGAATTCCTCATTAAGCTCAGAGAGGCTGGCTCCTTCTGCTGGGTTTGTATTCTCACACTGGCCTCTAGCTGGAGAGAACTGGAAGACTTTCCTACCTTCATTCTCTGAAATGTGTATGTGTGAAATAGGCTGAGTATATTTCATCTGTGGCTATATTTTTAAGAAAAGATACTTTTAAAAAAATCATCTAAGAATAGAGCAGGGAGGGGCAGAGAGGCATTAGGAAGAACAGGAGGCTGTCACCACCCCTAAGATAATTAGTAAACATAGGGCTGGGAACAAAGACAAGGTCTGGTGTATATGATGGGGACAGAGGGTCCCTGTGCTTGTGGTAGGAGACGCCCTTGGCAGTTAGGATGCTCTGGAATGACATCTTGAGGAGCTAGCCTCTTGGAATTTGCACCAACCAGCTCTTATAAATTCGAGAGTGAGTCCTGGTAGCCTCCATGGCAGATACAGGCTTGTCCAAAGAATGTTGGCACTTGTTCAGTGCAGCCTCCAGGGCTGCTGGGACATGAAGTCTTGGGTTCATCCATGAGGTAGTACCACCTCGCTGTATGACTCTGGGGAATATTTTCACCACACTGTGCCCATCATAGTCTCTCCTGGCCCACAGGGAGGTTTCACCCCTATACCTTCCTCCTTCCTGGGCCATCTTAGGGAGGTATGTAAGAAAAATGGAGGGAATGCTTTGGGTTTCCATTATGAACATAGAGGATTCTCCATTATTACATTGGTTACCCCAGAAGCTCCTGAGACAACACAGGAAGAGAATAGAGTGTTATCATTGCATATGTCACTCAACTGTTAAACTTCAGCCTTTTCACTCCTTAAAATACCGTATAATATAATCTTGAATACCTTTCACAGTTTTTATAAAAATCGCATAGGATAATGGATGTGAAAGTTCTTTGTACACTATAGAGTATCTACAAACATATAAATTATGATATATGAAGATTCTTGAATAGGAAAGCCCCTGCTCACTCATCTGTCTCCTCTGAGGTGTGGAAGGCCGTTTCTCCAGCTCATATAAAATTTTAGCCCTCGTTCTTGGGTAGGATGGGTTCTTTCCCTGCTGTAGATGGGAGGATGAGCCCCAGCAAGTAAGGATAACTTGCTCAAGATGGGTAAAAGATTTGGAAGTCTCAAGACATTAAAAAGAACTCTTTAACTGAGTTCCACTCTTGACCATGCCACTTGCTAGCAGTGTGTCCTTATGCAAGTCCCTTAACCTCTGAACCTCAGTTTCCTCATTTGTCATTCATTTCTAACCACAAAAGATCATTATGATAATCCAAGGGGAGAATATGGAATCTAAATGGATGCGTCTTTGAGACATGAAAAACACTATATGTATGTGAATGGACATTGTTAGAGATCAGCCATGTTCCTGAGGATGTTGACAGGAGCCAATGTTTGAAGACTAGAAGTCCTAAAATCCTATTGTATCAGAACTGGAAGGGGCCATAACTCAATACCCTCAGTTTTACAGATCAGAAAAATTTGAGGCCGAGGAAGCCAGGCAATCCCCACTTGTACCCTGACCAGGACACATTCTCTACTCTAGGGCTCAGGTTCCCCACAAGCGCAGAGTGTGTGTGGGGGGGGGGGCGTCCTTCAGTTTACTCCCCCTCATTCCAGTACTGCTGAATGAGGACTATTAATATCATTTACTCTGTATTATACTATTACGTCCTGTGTTAAAGCATTATAGATTCCACCGGATGTAAACGTGCCTTTCTTGCTAGCATCCCAGAACCACTCGTTTTTGTTACTGGTCTCTGACATCATGCATGCACTGATTGTCCACATTTTTGAAGCATGAGTGCCGGGCCACGGCAGGTCAGGGACGAGGCGCGCTGGAGAAAACGGCCGAGGAGTCACTGAGCCACGGAACCCCAGGGTTTGGCTCTTGAAGTGTTTAGGGAGGCCAGGTGAAGGGCGGGCTGAGAACTGGGTGGGTCCTCAGCAGCCTCTTGAGGCTGAAGGGTGGAGATTCCTCCCCTGGGTGTGGCGCGGGGGAAGACCAAGGTCCTAAGGGAGGGAGAGGCTGTTTGGCTGGCGGGGCCGATTGAGTCACTCACTGCCCCTCTGTGAGCCATCGCTGGCTGGCCGGGGTGAAGCCTTTTTTGGCTTCGGTGCAGAGCCAGCCTTCGAAAGGATCGAAGATTTGTTGCCCTAGCTGCTCTAGAGCTGCGCCGCAGGTCGGGACCCGCGGCCTGGGCGAGGGCTGGCACAGAGATAGGCGGAGGGACCGGAAGACGGCGAGGCGGGGAAGAGCGACCGCTGCAGGGTCTGTCCCTTCCCCCGGCCGCCAGTGTGAGCCCCGCCCCACCCGCGGGCCCGGGTGCGCTGAGGGCGGGGCCGGCTCTGGAAGATCAGAGGTTGGCGCTGCTGTCCCGCGCCATCCGAGCCCAGAGCCTAGAGCTCGCAGTACGGGTCGAGGTGGTGTCGGCTTTAGGAGCCAGAAAGTCTCGGCAGGAAGGGGTTTGGGTTCTTCCAAGCTGTTTAACTCTAGGTTCTAGAGGAGAGGGGCGCTCAGGCCTGCTCCCTGTTGCTAACGCCCTGAGTCTCTCTCCATCGTGAAATGCGATGCCTCTCTTCTGCCTCTCCCGACGCAAAGCTGGAGACCTGGCTGCTGCCGACTTCTCTCACCTTTCTGTGCTGCTCCCTGTTTCTGGCTCTTAGGTCCCTACAGGAATGATGTATATGGGCCCCCCTGCCCTGCTCCCCTTTACTTGCACTCTCCCTCCACCTCACTCCCCCAAATAAAGGTTTCTAAGTGGGTTGATATTTTCTTATTAGGCTAATATGTTCGATGCAGTATATTGACTATGTTATTAAATGACAATTTTGGACCGTGAAAATGACAGAAGTTCTCATCTAAGAGAGTCTTGGTAACTTTTGGCAGATCCATATCTATCTTTAATCATGCAGATTAAAAAATGCTGCTCGTAGAAATAGTGGAAACCCATTTTCTTTTCCCCTCTTTTTTTCTTTATGTCTCTGGTGCACAAAGTTGGATGAATCAAAATTCATGGTTCATGATATATTTTTTCACTAGTTTGTGCATATCTGTCTTTTGCTACTTATTTATATAGGTTACAGTTTTTAATGACCTAATGACACTTGAACCCACTACCCAAGCCAAAAACGAGATCACCACCATGACTTGCATCAATCAACCTGTGTGCCCTTTCTATCCTATCCTCCCCACCTCGTCATCCATCCCAACCACTATCCTGAATTTTGTGGTTAACATTCTCTTGATAAACATATGTATGCCTAAATAAATATATTATTTAGTTTGTTTTATATTTTGTGTAAAGTCTTCTGAGGACTTATTTTCGTTCGATATTATAATACTAAGATTTATCCCACTTACGTGTAGCTGTAGTCCATTCATTTTCACTGCTATATAACATTCCATTGGTGAAGACAGCACCTCTTTCTCCTTCCTTCCTTCCTTCCTTCCTTCCTTCCTTCCTTCCTTCCTTCCTTCCTTCCCTCCCTCCCTCCCTCCCTCCCTCCCTCCCTCTTTCTTTCTTTCTTTCTTTCTTTCTTTCTTTCTTTCTTTCTTTCCATTTTGAAGAGTACCGCCATAAACATTCCTGCTCATGTCTCCTAGTGCACATGTGCAAGTCTCTCCTGGGTATAGATCTCAGACGGGAATTGCCAAGTCTTGGTATATGAATATTCAACACAAGGACAGGTTGTTTCCCAATACATTTGTAATAGTTTCGCAGCTGATAGGGAAGTGTAAGAGATGCTGTTGATCCACACCCTCTCAAATACTCAGTATCAACACACTTTTTAATTTTTGCCAACTGAATGTGTAAATAGTATCCCTTAGTGGTCTTGTCTTGCATTTCCCTGATTACTAATGAAGTTAAGCAGCAGAAATAACATTCTATGGGTCAGATCCACAAAAATTGCAAGTGTTGGAGTGATTATATATAGAAATTTTTAAAATATATTTAATATGTTAAAAGTAATAAGAGGGTATTAAAAGAATGATGAAGGGAAATGAAACTCAGTTGACCAGATTGAATTCCTTTTGGATATCTCTCAGATGTCTCAGATATCCAAAGAGAACTTCTGGAAGTGAAAAAATACAGTAAAGGAAATAAAGATTTCAATGAAAAGGTTAAAATAGTATATTACAGCTGAAGATAGAATTAGTGAATTGGAAGATATTTCTGGAGAAATTTTCTAGAAGATGGAAAGTGTGGAAGAGCTAGAGAGGCATAGAAAACTGAGCCAGGTTTGCCAAATTTTTTTCTATAAAGGGTCAGATAATAAATATTTTAGGCTTTATGGCCCATGTGGTCTCTTTTATAACTACTTAACTCTGCTGTTGTAATATAAAAACAACCACAGGCAATATGTAAATAAATGGATGTAGCTAGGTGCTAATAAAACTGTTTACAAAACAGGTAGCAGGCCAGATTTGGGCCATGTGTTATAATTTCCCCACCCCAGAATAGAGTAAAAAGATCCCAATATATATTTAACTGACATTTCAGGAGAAAATAGAGAGAACAAGAGTGTGACAATATTGTTAGCAATTGTCAAAAGTTGATAAAATACAACTGTTACATTTACATAGCCTAATGAATCCCAACACGGATAAATAAACTTTATCCCGAGACACATTGTAATGAAACTAACTATAGAACTTCAAGGATAATTTTAAATAAATCCTAAAGGTAAATTGCCTTCCAAAGCATGACAATTAAACTGACAACTGATTTCTCAACATCAACAATAAAAGCCAGAAGATAGTGGAATAATATTTTCAAAGGGCTGAGACAATGATTGCTAATACAGAATTCTATCAGTGAAAATCTTCCAAGAATGAGGTCAGAATTAAGGCTCTTTGCAGAGGAACAAAAACAGGTTTCTACCAATAGACTTTTCACTAAAACAACTTCTAAAGGAATTAGTTCAAGAAGAGACATTACCTAAAAGGAAGGTCTAAGATTCAAGAAGGAATGATGAGCAAAGAAAATTATAAACATGGTGCTAAAACTAAATATTAATAGCAAAGAAAATAAAGAGAACAATGTCTAAGTTACAGGGATAAAATGAAGCTATAATTAAAATCCCTAATAACAATAGCATGTAAGTTGGAAGGTGAGTAATTGGAATTTAAGTATTCTAAGGTCATAGTATTGTTTGGGAGGAGGTTAAAGATTTTAATTATCAGCAATTTTTAAGTTAAATATACATGTTAAGATTCCTAAGCTAACACTAAAAAACTAGGGATAATGCAACTTCCGAACTAGTGGAGGGGGAGAAAATGGAAAGAAAGAAAGGAAAGGAAACATGAATGAAGACATTAGGAAATTTGACAATTAAAAAGAATTCGAGGCTATGATATAGAAGAAAATATACCATTTATTAAGTTCCTGCCATGTTAGTCATTTTGAGTCATTAATGTTCATCATTTCATGTAACATAGGTAGGAGTGCCACACACAAAATAGGCATTAAAATTATAGTTTCATTACTGCTATAATGAAACTTTGTGCTTAAAACAAGGTCTAGAACTTAGTAGGCACTCATTACTGAAGATTGAATTAAATGATAGTATCGATTCCTATCTAAGGATGAGCAAACTGAGAAACAGCTTGGGTATGAAACTCACCTCTTCTACTTAGAATCTTTGTGGTGTTGAGCATAATATGCCTGTTAGTTTTCATATCTGTAAAAATAAGTCAAAGAGTGCTTGATACGTAATAATGCTCATTAAATGGTAGACTCTCACTAAATGGTAGATGTTATTGGTAGGGAACTTTTTCAAAGTCATAGACCTTTGATTCCAATCCAGGTATTTGGAATTCAACCACAGCCACTTTCCACTCTACCATCAAGCAGACTTGTCCTCTGAAACATGAGCTTTAGAGTTAAGCAGACCTGGGTTCATGGCCCAGCCTGACCACTAATTAACTCTAGGACTTGGGCCTCATTTTCTTCATCTGTGGAAAGAGGATAAAAATAGCTGTCACTATATGTGGTTGTAAGATTGAGAGACTGCCTGCCAATCACTTTGGTGGTGGCGATCACAAATTAGGTCTCAGTTTAATACAGACATACCTTCTGGATATTTTGAGTTGATTCCAGACCACTGCAATAAAACACAGGTCGCAATAAAGTGACTCATAATCATTTTGCTGGTAGAAGGTCTTGCCTTCAATTTGTAAAGAACTCAACATCTACAAGGCACAATAAACTGAAGTACATTAAATGAGGTATGCCTGTATAAGAAAGAGTAAGAGCTAATAAGTACGTTCTTAGAGAACAGCAGGAAGAAATAGTTTCTAGCATTGGAAAAGAGATTAGTCTAGATGACCTTCAGTCCCTTCTAACCTTGAGATGTTCATTTCTTCCTCATGCAGAAGCAGGGGACCTACAGCAAGCAGTATTTCTCCACTCACATTCTAACCGATGAGCAGGTCCCCAGTAGCTCCAGACCCCACAGGTGAAATGGGCTGATTGATAGCATTAAATATTAACCACAATAACTATATTCGATTGCTTACCATATGGCAGCACTATATGCCTTTGCATGGATTAATTATCTAAAAGTCTTCTGAAATATTTTATTTTATTTATTTTATTTTATTTTATTTTATTTTATTTATTTTAAATGCCTACAGCATCTGTAATTCCTAGGTGATCTCCCATCCACGTACTAACCAAGCCCAACCCTGCTTCGCTTCCGAGATCAGTCGAGGTGGGGTGTGTTCAGGGTGGCATGGCCGTAGACTGAAATATTTTAAATGGGATACTATTATTATCCCTATTTTATCAGTGTCAAAACTGAAGAACAGAGATATTGACTAGCTTTCCCAAGGTTAAACAGTGATGGTGGATTTGGTGCTCTTGACCACTGTACTATACTTGAAGAGGTGACTCATCCCTGAGAAAAAGAGTTCTCACTTCTGGAAAGTATCTCCTTGGCAATCGCATGGAACAAATGTGGCCTTTTCCAAACTTGGGTTTGGATTCTGACTCTGCTTCTTACTGTGTGGCCTTATACAAGGTATTTAACTAGTTTTCTTCTTTACAAAATGAGCAGTATTATCCATTTCCCATGTTTGTCAGGAGGACCAAATGAGATAATTTATGAGTTACTCAAAAAGAGTGGAGGCACTGTATTTCTATCATGAATCAGGAAGGCCTTAACTGTACCAGCTCTAAGCAGATACCTATGTATCTGCTCTGCACTGATGTTGGGATGACTTTGGGAGAGAGTAGATGAAAGCTGGCTTCTTCCCTGCTCCTTGAAAAGATGACTTGCCATTGCCCTAATGTCCCTCTACTCACCCACCCTCATACACACAGAGTATGGTCTTCAGAAGCCCAGTGTGTTTCTCCTCCCCTTGGCCTTGCCACTCAGCCTTGCCAGGTCATCTCTTGAGTTGTTCGGTTGTGTCAGGCCCTCTGTGGGCTCCCAGCCCTGGGCATGTCAGAGGCTACTGTCTAGGATAAGTAACCTCTGTGCCACTGGGCCTCTACTCTAATACCAAGATGGGCCTGAGCTCTTAGTGGCAGTGGCAGCTGAGCTCATAGTCCTGAATTTGGTTCTACTCTTCCCTTCTCCGCCCTTCTCACCTGTCTGTACCAGAACTATTCCATTTGCTTTCCTGTTTTCTTCTTTTTAAAAACATTTTTGTGGTGGTAAATGTATAATTCAGTAGCATTAATTACATTCACATTACTGTGTTGCCATCACTACTATCCATTACAGATCTTTGTCATTGTCCTAAATAGAAACTCTGTACCCATTAAACAATAACTCCACCCTTCTCCCCTGAGTCCCTAACAACCTCTATTTCCTGTCTCTATGAATTTGTGCTTAGGGTAAGCACTTCATATAACTGGAGGCATACGATATTCGTCCTTTTGTTTCTGGCTTCTTTCATTTAGCATAATGTTTTCAAGTATCAGAATGTCATTCCTTTTTAAGGCTAAATAATAATATTTCATTGTATGGATATACCACATTTTGTTTTATCCATTCATCTGTTGATGGATGCTCTCTTTTCTTTAATCAAACTTCTTTTGGCATATCAAAATCTGCAGTGATACAGAGAGAACAGCCTATTCTTTCCTTGAAGCAGCAAACTGAGGAGAGTGACCGGCCCAGGTGGGGTGGAGTTGCCGCCCAATCTGCTGTTTATAAACTCTGCTTTGAAGCCTCTTCTGCAGTGTTACCCTCCCAGAGGTCTCTCTTCTCAGCAGGTAACACCACCAGGACTTGGAAGTGCTAGTTGGAAAGGAGAGAAGGGATCGTCTGGGGCTCCAAGCTTGCTTTTGCCTGCTTTCTTGGGGATAGCCCTACAATTGCCCAGGGACATTGTTTTATGAACTATAGGCAAAGGGTCTAGAGATTAGATCATCTTTTCTTTGTTTATAGTTCTGAGTTTTTGTTTGTTTTATATATTTTTCTCCTTGTTAACTGTCATTTCTGTTCAGAATCAATGCACTTCAGTATCTCTGTATATACTCCACTGTAATCATAGGACTTCCTAATATGGCTGTGTCCTGTCTTTATTTAGACTCTGTGTCTGGGAGTTCCCAGAAGGGAAGACTCTTTCTTCCTTTCTCTGAATCTTCCTCCATCCTTTTTAGTTCTCCCTTCTCTTTTTCTTTAACATCCCTTCAAATCACTAAGAACTGCACAGCCTCTATCTCTGTCACAATCTGTACCCTCAAGGTGTCTGTCCTAGGCCTAACAGTATGACACACACAGACATCACACACACCCTCAGTGTGTGTCACAGTTGCCTCTGGAAGGAAGTAGGAGAACCCAGATTAATCCTCTGAGCTCATCAGGGCAGGGTTCCCCTAGCTCCACAGTCCTGGGTCAGGCCTAAAATTCCCTGTTTTATTCAGGCTGCTCTCTTGCTCTTTTATTTATTTTTCTCTTTCTTTGTTGGACCCTGGAGCATGTAGGATGTCTTAGCTTATTCTTGGCTCTTTCTGTGGCCTTAACTGAGTCATGTCACCTTAAAGACCATGTGTTATAAAATCTGCAGAAAGAATAATATCAATCCTGTCTGTCTTAAAAAGCAGTCCCAAAGATCACACATCAGAGTGCTTTGAAACTGTGAGGCATTACCCGGATGTGAGTTCTTACCACAACCTTCTTTGACTTTCATGAACTTTTCTGTCTTTCTTTCCAATGCCACTTATAAGGGCCCTCAGGCAGACAAATTCCCCAGATACAGCTACAAAAGTTAGAGATTCTGGAGAAGACCACACATGGCAGTACCAACTTCTTCCAGGTACATAAAGCCCAGGATGCAGACCCAGGCCTGGGAAGTATAGGTTCTGTGGGGCCAGAGACACAGGGAGCCTCTAACAAGGAACAGTCTCAGTTTATTTTACTTTCATTGCTCAATAGCTTCATAATGCACTTGATCTTTATTCAAGGGCACTGAGCCTTTATACACAAAAGAAGTAATAATCTTCTCAATTTCTGTGTGAAGTAGTTTATTCTCATTGTCTCTATTTTTCAGATGAGAAAATTAAGGCCCAGGAAGAATGATTTGGAGGAGGAAACACTGAGATTAAGGCATACCTAGTGCTACTTGGGAAGAGATGTGATGGGAGAACATGTGAGCCTGGCCCCCGGGCAGAGTCCCATGGGTGCCTGGCTGCTTTGGTGTCTTTTGCCATTCTGGCGCATTCCCTGGTCAAACTGTATTCATTTCTGGTTTTCTTCCTTATGTATTTCTTAGGGTCTGTGATCCACAGCAATGTATCAGGTTGACGGTTAAGTGCAGCTGCTAGCCTTCAAGGCAGCTTATAAAGACAGTTAGAAAGCCGTGCCCTTCAAATGAGTACAGCCTGTGAGTGCATGGCCTGTCCAGCAACACTTAGGGCGTTTCATCTCCCAACAGCCTCCTTACCTGGTGCCCATGTTGAAGGCATACTCTGCACACCTGTGTGTAGCAGTTCTAGAAAGCCCTAAGAAAGCTCCCCTTGGCTCAAGGTGTGGGCCTGAGCCCATTCTGGGGAGGCCCATGCTGTGAGTGAGCTCTCCTGCAGCAACCTGGTGGCTGCAACTGGCCTATGACAGAACTGGGAGGTGTCATTTCACATGCACACAGGTGATCTCGCTCTTCATTTGATACCTAATAAAGATTTCTTTGAATCATCTGTTTCTGCATATATCTTGCTTTCCAAGCTATATCCTACTTTTTTGTTCCAGTGCCCAGCACAGTGTTTGACTCATAGATGCTTCACTATAAAATGTAATACAATGTAAAATAGTATTCGACTTTCCCCAAAGTTCTTTGCATGGCTGTGATTCTGGGATGCTATGAGATGTTTGATGCAGTTGGTAGGAAAAGCAGGGGATCTGTTCCTTGAAAAGGCTAGGAACTTACTGGCTTGTGCAGTTACTAGCGATGAAGTGGTGATTAGGGCTGGCCAGCCTCCTAGCTTGTGGTCAGTTGATCCCAGGCCCCTCTCGTCTTTGAGAAGGTAGCAGGGCATACATTGTACTTAACCTACAGTGGTGCCACAGTCACTGCTTCTGGGTATAGCAGAGTCCTGAGCAGCTCTGCCTCTTTTCTGTCTTTCCAGTGAGAGCCAAGTTGGAGGTGGTGCTGCAAGAAGAGGCATCCAGGGGGTTCCCATAGAATGCAGAGAGCTGCGCAGGATTATGAAAGGGAACTCTTTAGCCAAGCGACCCCATTCAGCTGACAGCTTCTGCTGGGAAGACATGGAAGCATTCTGGCACTTAACACTGTTCTGCCCATCTGGCTGGCTCCTTTAGAGTTGAGGAGTCCCGACCAGGGGACCTGGGAAGGGGGTACACTGATGCCAGTGTTGGCCATGGCCAGTGGGGCAGGCCTCAGTTTTGGGGAACAGCACTTCTACATATCACTTCTGGGGATGGTTATCTCACCTGCCTGTGAGCTGTGAGGGACAAGAGCCTGGCCAGCATTGTGCAGGCTGGCCCTCAGGCAGAGCTCCATGGTGGCCTGGGCCCACGGGCCTGGCTGCTTTGGCATCTTCTGCCCTTCTGGTGCATCCCCAGGTCAAATTGGATTCATTTCTGGTTTTCTTCCTTATGTATTTTGTAGGCAAAACTCAGAGCCTTTGGAAGTCCTTGCCTTTCCCAGAGCAGCTCAATTTAGCCTCTGTTCTCTCTGCCTCCTGCGTTATGTTAGCTGAGCATCTGCTCTAGGGAGGTTGTTCATCTTCCTATTTACTCTCTAGGTTTATCTTGCTCCCTGAGTAGTGCCTTTTCATTTTCTAAATGGGGGCTTCCACTCTGGCCTCCTCAGGAAGAATGGGAACTGTTAAGTCTATTTTTACCCCCTGTAACCTTCTGTAATCTTTTCTCCTTTTTACCATATCCCCCTCCTGTCTTGGCTCTTGAAACTATTCCCATAGGAAGAAAAAGGCAGTTAACCCTCCCCCTGCTCTTTAGGGCCAAACCTCTGTTTGTTGTCTTGGAAACCATGGCAACCTGGCCTAAGAGGCCATTTCTACCATCTTGGAAATTAATGTTCTGAAGCCTTAGACTCCCAGCTGTGAACTCTCTAGCACTTTTTTCCATGGGAGGACGGAAGCCTCTGATTTTTCAGATCTGTTAAAAGGAGAATGTTTCAAACCAACCAACCCCTAGATGATCCTTTTACAAGTGGGTTAGGAATGGGAGCAATGTTCTCTGTAGGATCTGGAGTATGAATATAGTAACACTGGCTGGGAGTCTGGAAGAGTATTCTGGAATGTGGTCTACACTTATTTTTCTTGTGTTCTTTTCTTCTTTCCCTTTCTCTAATACTAAGAAAATTTGTGTTAGAGGTGGTTATCTTTCAGCTAACACCAACTTTTCTCTTTTTCTTCTCCTTGGCATGTTTGTCCTTCTTGCTCTGGTGCTACCTTTTAAAGCCCCAAGTTGGAAATCCAGGCAGCTGGGATGATTAACTGCAGGAGCCCGACAGAAGAATTCCACAGCCTTAGACGGCAAAGTTTCCATAGCCTCACTGCCGTGGGACTTCCCCCACCAAGGAGTCCTCTTTCTTGAGCTGGCGGCTGTTAAAGGAGGGAAGGGAAAGTACGCTGGCGTGTCCTTGGCTTCCCTTTGGACTTTACTGCTTGCAGAGGGGAGGATTCAGTGGCTGAAACCCTGAAGGGAGGGCAGTGACCCCTCCCCCAACCCTGAAAAAAGCTTGTTCTCTGGTGATGGAGATCTTTCTAATTTGGGACAGCTGGCCAGGGTGTGTGAGACCGGACAAGCTGGGAATAGAATGCTCCTGCAATCTTTTGCAGAAGCAAACATTAGGCAGATAGTGTGAGATGCCCGTGAAGGTCTGGCTTTGCTGGGTTAGGATGCCTTTTGCAACTTCTCCTCTGGTCCTCTCTGTGAATCCTTGAATTCTTGAATAATGATGGGGAGGACTAAAAGAAGGCAGCCATGTCACCAGGGAGTTGGATTTTAGCCTCCCTCTGCCTAATCCCTACCCATGCTTTACAGGCTCAGAGTAGAATTGAGGTGCGACAGTGGAGCCATCTTGCAGTTTGCATTTGGGTAGGACTAGTTTATCATGCTCGGCTCCTGAATTTTCAACTTCCATAGGACCCTTGGAAGGAGCTAGAATCAGATCGTATAGCCCTTGGCGCCTCGTACATTTATCTAGTCTCCTAACCCCTTCGTCTATCGGGCAATTTCCCTATTTATGCTGGATTGGAAACTTGGCTGGGCATCTTAAACCCTGATTTTAGTTTTTAATTCATGGGAATAGTCTTATATCCTTCCTCTGCCCCATTTCTGTTAGGGCTTCTCACTTCCTAGTCCTCAGTGTTTGCTATTTGCCTCTGCCTCAAGCATAGTTAGATCTTTTAATATTTGACTTAGCCAGGCAAGCTCCAGGTGGATTTGGGAGCATGTGGATTGGCTCACAGAGTTTGTCTTATGTGCTTTTGGCCCTTCATTCCTGATTCCAGTGGCACTGACTGGTCCTGTGTTGGTGCTAGCCATGACAGCCTTCCAAGTGCCTGTCTTCCTTCTCAGCATGTCCATATTCTCTAGGTTAGGGCTTATTGGTTTTAGAAATTACCCAGATAAGGAGAATGGAATCTAGTAGGCTGTCTCCAGAGAAATGGAAAAGAGAGAATAAGAGAAATTTTGAGATTGAAGTAGATAGGTAGGTAGGTGGGTGGAGGAAAGATGGAGATGATAGATAGATAGATAGATAGATAGATAGATAGATAGATAGATAGATAGATGGGATAGAAGGAGGGAAGAAGACAGGGAGACAGAGAGAGATGGGGAAAGAAATATACATAGATATGAAAAAACAAAGTGAGAAGCTTAGGAATGAGGTATATAGAGAAAAATGAGGAGGTGGGAAGAGTTTGGTACGAGATATTTTCCCCATGATTTCTGGCAGCTCAGTGCTTCAGAAATAATCCAAAAAACATCCTTTTTTTTTTGCCACTTCCTACGGACTTCCCCACCACCACCGTCACCATAGTTCTCCTCCCCTGTCTTTCCTTGGAAACTCTGCAGTGGTGTTTAAAATGCTATGTGTGGGAGTTTAGAATCGAATGAGTGTTAGGAGAACTTAAATTCTTTATGTTTCCCTTTGCCTCTCCCTGGAGAGTGGATGATTTCTGCAGCGATGGCTGGTCTCCCTTCTGCCTGTACCAGAAAAGCCCTTGGCTGTGTCCTGGAGAACAAGGGAGATATGCCTCCAATCCATTCTGTCTCCCAACTCCACGGGCCCAAGAAGGAAGGGGAGAGGGGGCAAGTGCTGAAGGAGTGGTTCTGGGACTTACAGACAACTGATTCTCTCTGGAGGTTGGCAGAGGAGGGTGGCTTATTCATTAACTCCTTATGTTAGGTCAGGCACTAGGGCAGAGGTTGAGATAGAGGGGTGATACAACCTTTCTGCTCACTTGGAAGAACAATACATAGTCCCTTCCACTTTCTCTCCATTGAGACTTCCATCAACAATGACCAGCTAGGGCTGAGTCACATTTGTCTCCCGCCCTTTGTCTCTTTCAACAATGGGCCCTGTGTTTTTCACCATGGATCTGGGCCCTTTTGTGAATAGATGTTCTTTCTAGCCCATGATTTCTGGAAGTTTAGTCTACTTTGGGGGCTCTGAGACGGGTCTGCTTCTCTTTGTCTTTTTATGTATTCCCAAGTAATGGCCACTCTGCTTGAATTAATACCCCGAGACTCAGAAACAGAAGCACTGGTGTCTGGGGCACAAGCTCACCTGTGGTGCCTTGCTATCAGCCTACTCCTAGCTGTCCAGGATGGTGCCCCATATCAGACCCTTTCCTCACCTCCTCCCGTCTCCCTTACTACCCTGCAGGAACAGTGGGATGCTGATGACAGTTGGTTTGACAGGCTTAGAAACCATGCCTATTCTGCTCTTTTGACCTCAAGGTGCTGCCAAGACTAATTTCTGTCCCAAGTTCTGATTTTCCCAACAAGGCTTTGTCAGCTAAACCAAGGCTGTCAGTTAAGGCTTCGACCACTCCTGGGGCAGCAGAGGGTGCTTCCCTGATGGAGTTAGCAGCAGTTTCCCCCTTCTGCCCTCTCTCCTCCCCATGGGGTTTGTTCTCATTGACATCCTTTCTGAGCCCCTTGGTGATATCTAGGAGGCATTCAGTCATAATATGCAATGGAAGAGATCGGAACAGTTTGTAGGATTTGCTCTTACACTGCCCTAACTTTCCTTTTATGTGATTAATGTGCCTATTGGCCCTGGGGGTGGGGCGGGTAGGGAGTGGGGGAGGTCCTTCTCTTAAAGACATACCAATCCAAAGGAGCTGGAATAAGTGGAGGGAGAGGAATGATAAAATCCTGCAGCATCTTTTGTATTTCAACCAACTGTTTCTGGAAGGTGACTCTCTCTTACTTAGATGTCATTTAGTGATTGGCAACCTATAGCATATTTATCAAAGTCCATCTATACATTTAGCTTAGTTTGTGTGTGACTCCAGTGGCTCATCTCTGATTACTACCTACCTCCTCTACCAAAAAACCTTTCCCAGGTGCCTGGTGCCCTGGAGATGTATGTGTCTCGGGAAGAATCAACCTCACTTTTGATCATTCTTCAGCATCTGAACTTTGCTGACTCCTTGGTCCTAGCTAAGGGTCCTCACCACCCTGACTTAAACCTTAAATCTTGCTGAGCAGAAGTATCTCTTCACCCCAGAGCTCCCTAAGGAGTGAGAACAGGATGGCAGTTCTCTGTACAAGTGGGAGAAAAACATATACCCCTTTAGAGGCACCTCTCGAGGTCATTCCCTTCAGACCTCCAGCCTGGAGTGGCCAGGCTCCATGAAGGGTGACACTGCACCCATGGGGGGTAGGGGAGATGCTGCTTTGAGGCCTTCTTCCTGTGACCCCTGGTAGAATCCTCTGTATCTTCATCCTGATGAAATTGGCAGCCAGTGGAGGTTGGTGGGGAGTAGGGGTGGTCGAGGAACTTGCTGGCTAGAACTTGGCTTTGACAGGAAAGAAGAAGACCAAGTGGCTTTGCCTCCTGTTGATAGTGTAAGTGATACAGAGGTGAGAAGACCCTGAGTGCTGCCTTTCTCCTTGATGAGCTGAGGCAGAGACCTGTGTGGACAAGAAGCTCCACCTTCCCTTCCTTAAAGGAACTTACCTGGACCCCTCGCTTCCGTCTCCCCCTTGCTGGCCCAAGTCCTAAGCTGTATTTTCTGGCTCTTCATTCCTAAGAATGTTGTGGTAGCTCTTCTTTATTTTTATTTTTTAAGCTGTTTTAGGGGGCTGGGAAAGGAAAACTTTAAAAGTGAAATAATAAAAAACAGACCACTCTGCCATTACAGGCACGTAAATAGCTGTACTGTGGCCAGGCTGTGCACTCACTTTGCCATGGCAACGAGTGTTTACAGCAACCTGTCACCCGATGGAAAACAGCAGCTGCTGCTGCCCCGCCAGCCACGCCCTTGCCACTGCCTTGTGCCCCATTAGAGCAGCGGGCAGGTGCCCCCTCGCCCGGAGGTGTTGTAGGTGGGGGTGGGGGTTCATGGGCCAGCCCTTTTGCGGGGCTTTGCAGGGCGGCAGGGAAAAGGCGGCCTGGGGCCCACATGTGCCAGGGAGCAGTAATACTTGGGGATCCCGAAGCTAGTGATAGTTATCTCTCGTTCTCTCACATTTTCCGTCATCTCTCACCTCCTGAGGACAGAGGAACCAGGAATGCAGAGGGTGCTCAGCTCCACCTGAACTGGAAAGGGGTCTGGGTGTCCTCTGGCCCTGACAGGGTAGCTTGTTTTAACTTTTTGAATAAATCTTGGCTTCGGCTGCAGCCTGTTTGGGGAAGTCCTCTTCAGTCTGTTATCTCAAGGCCCCAGGGGAGAGTGGCTCTCCTTGGGAAGATCAGGGCTCTCTCTGGGAAGGGGGGCTGCCTGAAATGAAAATGGAAGCAAAGCATTCTAGAGGGGCTAGAGGAGGGAGAGGGCAAAGCAGGAGGAGATATGTGACAAGACTCTCCTGTGCCTCCCCTGTCAGCCTAGATCTGGGCAATGTTGGCACTGGCCCCCATTCAAGGCTCTCAAGTGTGTTAACCTGCTATTGTTGGAGGTTGTCATGACATTGTTTGCAGAGACTCATCATAACCTCTGCAGCATTAGGAAATGTGGTTCCCAAACCAGCCGCATCAGCATCCTCTTGTTGGGGAACTTGTTAGAGGTACGCATCCTCAGGCCCCACTCCAGACCTCCTGAATCAGAAACTCTGGGAGCAGACCCAGAATAAGTTTTAACCAATCTTCCTGGGATCTTGATGCTCACTCAAGTTTAAGAACCACTGCTCTGAAGGACAACACAGTACAGATGAGTGTGATCTGTCCACTTTCTCAAGCCCCAGGCTGAGTTCATGGCTCCTGTCTGTGTGCTGAGTGATAAGAAAGAGGGGAACCAGGGCACTGAGGTGACAGGTTATTAGGGAACGCTCTCAGCTCTTTCCTGATAAATGCCATCTTCTCGGCATGGGGCTTTTGTGCATTTGCCTGGGACTTCCAGGAAACCATGGGCTGAGAGAAGCCTGGAACAGGCAAAGCCAGGAAGTGGTTCTCTGTACTCTGTACTGGCGGACTGTCGTGGAGTGGAGAGAGGTGATGGAGTGTTGGCCAGGCATGGTGTCCAGTGTGTGGTACTCTGACTAGTCTGGGTCACACAGGAATGTTATTTTGCTTCCTCTCTTGCTGGGCCCCTGGGGACAGAACAGCTGCCCACCCCACCCCCTTTTGGAGGGTAAGATGTGGCTTCCTTAGTCTGAGGCCAGGCTGCTTGTGCTTTCTCCTCACCCTCAAGGGTTCCAACAGAACCCGTGGCCTGGGAGCAACAAGATCTTGACCCCATAGCCAAGGGAGAGTGGCCTTCCCCTCCTTCGTGAACATGGCATGATTCTGCTGAAATTTGTTTCTAAAAATAATGCAGGATCCAATCCAGTTGCTAAAAAGCCCTTTTGTTCCCTTGGAACCAAAATGGAAAAACCACAACAGCCCCAAGAAAGGCAATCTGTGTTGCCCAAGAGAGTGTACATACTGGATATTTGAATGTTACTGCCCAAGGTCTGGCTCCTGTCTGCTGGCCTAGTAGCTTCCTGTCCCAGTTCCGAGGAGCTGCACCTTACTTAGCGTGAGAGGCAGATTCTTTTGCTTACTCATATCCTGAGCAGTTCCCATGATCAGATGGGAGGAATCAGGAGAGGCTGCCAGCACCCCTTTCATTAGACAACAGAACTTCTAGATCAGCAGTCCCCAACCTTTTTGGTACCTGGGGGTTTTTCTATGAGAATTTAATGCCTGATGATCTGAAGTGGAACTGAGGTGGTGACGCTAGCACTGGGGAGCCACTGCAAATACAGATGAAGCTTTATTTGCACACACACCACTCACCTGCTTTGTGGCCTGGTTCTTAACAGGCCATGGGGCCCTGACCCGGGGGTTGGGGACCCTTGTTCTAGATGGCACTGTCATTCCCACTTGAAATCAGCTCTTGTCCTCCTTAACTAACTAAAAGAAATGGTCAACATTCCTGTTTCATCCTCTGTATTTTTTGAGCTCTAACTTGCTGTTAGTACTCCCCCTCACCCCTGAGTCATAGGACAACAGAAGTGACCTAGGCCAGTATGACTCAGATTATTTGGAAGAGGGTACATTCCCCATAGCTCTGGGCTGAGGGGCTGCCTTTTTCCATCTTAACGTACTGATGCTGTTTTTGCATGGAGCCAGTGGGAGGTGTGGGGGTGTCGACATTGTCCTCTTAGGCACATTCCCGCTTCGGTTGCCTGATCTATGCCGTATAGCTTCCTGTCTTCATCCTGGTGGTTCCTGGGGTCTCTGACATGGGCTGATTCAACAAGCCAGATGATCAGGAACAGATGGCAAACTTGGGTCATTTCTTGGTATCGCTCTTATGAGAATGTGCTATCTATGGGCTCTACCTTCTCCCTGCCCCCTGAAGGTATCTGGCCAGAACTGATAAGTTTTGTCATGATTGTTATAACATAAACAGTACAGCTCTTCTGGGTCTGGAAAGTTTCAGCATCATAGTATGTTTTCTTCTTATTTTTTTGCAGAGTATTGAGTTGATCATACTATAGACTTATAGCTTGTTATTATCATTAGTCCATGCAAGGCCCTTCCCATGCTCGGTGTTTCCCATATCACGTCTCTTCCCTTCCTTGTCTGTGAGCAGCATTCTAATGTGATAATATGTATCTTTTTGTTTAACTATGTCCTTTAAAACAGGGATCCCCAAACCCTTGGCCATGGACCAGTAGTAGTCTGTGGCCTGCTAAGAACCTGGGCACACAGCAGGAAGTGAGCAGCAGGTGAGTTAGCAAAGCTTCATCTGTATTTGCAGCTGCTCCCAAGTGCTAGCATCACCACCTCAGCTCCACTTCAGATCATCAGGCATTAGATTCTCATAGGAGCACCAGTCCCCGATGCCAAGAAGGTTAGGGTCCACTGCCTTAAAATGTATAGAATTGCTTTAGATGCATGTGTTTTTAATTGTGTAAAAGCTGTTACAGGACCTTTTCCCCCACTAAGCGCTGTTTTTAAGATCACCAGAGTGGTCTCTGTACATCTGATCTGTGTTTCTAACTGTTGTATAATATCCCCTGTCATCTAGCTCACATATTTTACCTGTCTATCACCAGGAGAAGGGATTCCAGATGGCCTTCATTTCTCTATCACCACAAACAATGTTCCGGTGAACATCTTTGCACATGTCCTTTTCTGGACCTGTGTGAGAATTTCTTTGAGAGAAGCACATAAGCATAGATGACAGAGTCCTGGGTATGCATAGACTTAGCTTGATCAAAAACTACCAAATGGCTCTGAGGAGAAGGGATGAATTCTGGGTCCCTGTGACCCAAGGTTGAGGGTGACACATTTTCTCCAGACAGATGCTTCGATCTTAGTTCTGTATTTCTGCTGCTGAGTTGAAGAAGCTCTCAAGGTAGTAGACTTGGGGAGGGAAAAGATAAGCAAGGGAGCTCTGTGTGTGTGTGTGTGTGTGTGCGCGTGCGTGCGTGCACGCGCGCGCACCTCCTAACCAGGAACTGATGTTTTCTCTTCAGGAAGGGCTGAGAATTAGCATCAGATTCCAGGCCTGTGCCCAGGACCACAGGCCACAGTATGCCATCCTGTGGTCAGTGCAGAGGCCTGGTTTTGGTGCCCCAGCCGTCACTTGGCTTCCTGGCATGGACCTGGTGATGACAGGCAGTAGCACTCATCATCTGAACTTTACCCAATGTACTCTGCCTCTGACCTTCCCACATACCTCCAAAGAGCCTCAGTAGACGGAAGGGGCGGGGGATGTACTCAGGTCTTGCTTCTGCAAGCCAGCAGGCATTGGAGAAGCAACTAAGGCAGGCAGGCATGGGGAGGGAAGGAAAACCTGGGACCATGATAAGGATGGCTGCCAGACCTGAGTGGTGGTGGGAACTGGTGAGGGTGAGCTAGAATCTCAGTCATAGAAATAAGGGGCCTGTAAGGAGGAGGGAGCAGAGCAGCCTCTGTGTGGAGTTTAGACCTTCAGAGAGAAGGGCTAGCCAGGGATGTCAGCCTGCCTTTTGAGATGCTTGCCAACTTTCTTGACAGGGCATGGCCCTCTGAGAAGCACAGGACTATCTGAGAGACGGAGTAAAGCTTAAGACAGTGTAGATGATGGCACAGAAAATGCCCCTGCTGGAGAAAGGTAAGAGAGAATCTAGACCAGGGTCTCTCTTTGCCTCTCTTGCAAGGCCAAGGGTGTAAGATTGTAGAGTGGAGGAAGCGCTCATCCCCACTCCTGGGATCACCGGGTGAGAATTGGATATTTTTGGATTTATACTAATCCAGAGCCAAGTGCATTATGGCTGGGGGCGGGGGGTTGGGGGTGGGGCCTATCTGCTTCTAATAAGCCCCGAAAGCTCAAAGAGGTAAGGAGGTGTTTTCCTGACTTGTTTCAGAGCCTTTAGGGGTCATGGGCAAGGGACAGATAACATTTATATGGGCATCCTCATGAAGCTTTAGGAAGTAACCACATAGCTTTGTTTCTGTTTTCTTGGAGAAATGTCCTTGCACTTGAGGCAAGGTGGCTTTGAATTCAGATGAAAGCACAAATCCTGGTTCTCTGAATGTGTATTTCCCTACTATGAAATGAGATGCAACCAGCCTGCTCTGCCCCCCTTACCCCCCTCCCCCCCCCCCAAACACAGGTCTTCCCTTCTTTATACCTCACAGCCTGCATGGCAGTGACGCTGGCATTAGAGCCAGAGCATCTCTGAGTGCCAACACTTCACTCCTGAGCATAAGCTCTCAGCTTAGTGAAGAGGGCAAGGCAGGGCAGGGAACAAGAGTCTACTCTGCTGAGCAGTTCAGCCTGCAACCTGGAAGCCATAGTCGAGTGTAGCCGCTTATTATGGGCAGGTCTGGCTGCAGTGAAGCCTAGCCCCTGGCCCCTTCTGTTTCCTTTCTCCCATTTCCATTCATACTTCATTTCAGGCACCTTTGACAGGGGAAATTCATGGGGTGGCTGCCATTCAGATCCTCAAAATACCCTACTCCATCCCTTACAGGAGAGTTACCCTTTTTCCTCATAGCCTGGAGATGTACCTCTTCTTTAGCTTTCTGGGAAAGTTTCCAAGAGTAAGGAATTCTATGGACAAATTGGAGGAAACAGTGTCTGATTGTTGCTTATGGTTTGGTGACTTAGGCCATGAAGTTCTTGTCCCAGGCAGGTCCTCATTTCTGAACTTGCTAGCGAGCCTCGCTGCAGAGTGAGTCACCAGGAAGTATATGTAGGGTGGTTTGCTTCTCAGGGATGTATGAGACCTGCGGTAGGGACCGTTTCACCCTCCTTGCCTAGAATGTGACAGAGATGTTTCTGAAGGAAAAAGAGCCAGGGTAAGTCAGCATTTCCTGTTCATGGAAATGGGTATTCTCTGTACTTGAGGCTTTTAGGTATATTTTTCCAGTAAGTATGTTTCCCACACACATTTTTGCTGCATAATTAATTTGGACATAAGGCAATTTTGCCATAAAAAATAAAATAATGAAAAATAAAAAGGGACATTAAAAAGGACGTAATAAAACATGAAAAATTAAGAACAAAATTAAAGACTTGAGCAAAATGCAAACACATGTCTTCCATTCATACTTTTTTTTTTTTTTTTTGACTTGTTGATTGGTCTCTTTGTTAGGCATAGCACTTTTTTTGGCCAAAATTTCTTCTTCCTTCATTAAGAGAAATACCAGTTTCCAACTAGAATATCTGTAATTAATATTCTCGAAGACTTGTGAATTAGCGGCCACCACTTTTATATTTGTATAGCTTGGAAAACTTGGTTTTGATAGGTGGAAGCCTGCTTGTGCTCACTGAAAGATTTGCAAACTGCTATGTGATCATTTTCTAGTAGTGTACAATCTGGTGTTACGTGGAGCTTGCAATCTGCTTTACTGTAGTTTTTATTATCTACTATTTTAAGGCCACCACATCTACTCTTTGCCGTATAGACCATTATGAAGGCTGAGATTTATATAATATAAAAATGAAAGTATTAAAGGACTTCATCTATGAAACCAAACTGACAACTAGCTTAAATACATGAAGTCTGCCCAATGTAAACCAAACTGTCAACCGGTTATTTTCTCTTTTATGGCAAAATTGCCTTATGGCCAATAAGTTGTGTGGCAAAAATGTTTCTGCCAAAGATGTTTACAAGGAAACTACCAGCACAACCCCGGAGATGCCTACATTTTAAAGGACCTCTTAGATGTTTGTCAGAAAATGAGGAGGTTCAAACTCAGGGAAGGAATAGAATGTAACAGAAAGAGCACCAGCCTGTCAAGGTCACTGACTTGCCAAAGACCAAGTCACTTTTTTTATCTGTAAGGTGGGAATCACAGCTGTCCTACCTAGAATTCATATGGCAATGCTTTCAAATGTCATTACAAATTGTAGAACAGATGTTAAGGACTATAGGAAGAAAAATATTAAAATAATTTAATGGTCATATAAAGTAATATGATTTCTTGCCCCTGCAAGAAGTGATGAGAGAGTTTGCTCTTCCATCTTATCACCCCTTAGGCTGGCAAAATGCTAGAAACAAGGAGTGAGAACATACCTTACACAGAATGCCTGGAGCCAAATGATTAATCCTGACCTAACCATAGGTGGTACCTCCCTGCCGCCTGAGCTTGAGCGTTTTGTCTGAGGCTGAGCTGGTGTGAACCCTTACAAATTATTCTTTGCTAGTTGCCTAATAAGGTTAGGGGCTAGGCAAGCTCAGTAGTTGCAGTGAGCTCATATTCTAAGAGCTCAGAGAGAAGTATGGGCGCCTGCTGTACCTCTGAATTCTGGAAGAACTTTCACAGAGAAATAAACTGAGCCCCAGCTGAGCACCGACCCCTTTGATTTTGTGCTAACAGCTTAGTGCTTGACCTCCCGAATATGTGTCTCTAGAGTAACCTGCAGTAGACAAATCTCATTTTTCTCCCCCACAACGTCTTCTTGAAAGCTTAAGGAGTTCTACATAAGGGTCAAGATGGGTTTCTTGCTCCTACAGCCCTTCCCACTGCTTAGAGGAGAAGCTGAATGGGAGAGAACATTCTGTGGTGCTGCATGCTTCTATGCCAGTCTGAATAAAGGGAGCTTGACACACTGCTTCTGGTTCTTTCCAGACTTCCTTGTTCCCCAGGATTCTCTGATGACATCTAAAAAGAAAGAAGGGAGTATAATATTAAGAAACAATAACAACAACTAAACAAAACCCTGCTTACTTAACCCTTTGTAAGTCAGAGTAGCTCTAAAAATCTATGGTAGAAGGAGG
Source organism: Eidolon dupreanum (assembly GCA_028627145.1). Lineage (NCBI taxonomy): Eukaryota > Metazoa > Chordata > Mammalia > Chiroptera > Pteropodidae > Eidolon > Eidolon dupreanum. Next base: position 19,340,222 of record CM053517.1, on the reverse strand, counting down.
AGGCAGAGGGCACATTGGGAGAGGGGGTGTGTAACCATCTCCATTCAAGGGGAACCTGCTGAGAACAGGACTGATTGGAATCAGCAGGAACTTCGGCCACATGTGATTTTAGGAAAAGTAGTTGGTAAGAGTCAAGTCCTTATCTAATGGTTCTTGTGTTTGCTCACCTTCTAGAAGTGAGGATGTCATCTATGTATTATAGAGATGTTGACCAGAGCTCCTTTCCACCCCCTGGTAACCAAACTCAAGTCGGCAGGGACTGCTTAACCAGGGCTGGGTCTCCTGTGTTCTGGTGCTACACTCAGGAAAAGCCCCTCCACATTTAAATGGCTGATATGTGGCAATGGCTCCAGCATGACACACAGCGGCCCCTCTCTGAATCTGAGAACAAGGCTCAGGATAAGCCTTCTTCTCACTTTCAGCCCTCCGTATCCTCACCTACACATAGTTCCACCCCAGTCAGCATGTGTGAGAGGTAAAACATGCCTTTCTGAGGGGAGGAATGCTGATTTGAGATCCTCTGTTGCTCACTCATGCAGAGGCTAAATTGTTCTCCTGCTGACCTTGTTGTGGCCCTAGGCTCTATCTGAATTGAGAGCTGTCTTATCCCTGCCACCCCAGAGAAACTTTAAACATAGTTTAAACATAAGGGGGCAGAAGGACCTCTAAGGAGGAAAGATAGTTTGAAGCCTAGACTATCTTTCCTCCTTAGAGGTCCTTCTGCCCCCTTATGTAAAAAGGTTCCACCCTGTTTCGACAACTGCCAGAGCATTTTACTCTCCCTTTCCCTCCAAAAGTTTTTTGGAGAGGGGTGGGGTTTAACTCTAAGACATGAACTTTCATGCCTGGCCTGCAGCAAACTGAAGAGTTCCCATACAGCTGGAGGCTGAGTGTTCTAAGGGGCCTTAGAGGAACTGGGCATCTTCTATCAGGTTGTCCTCCTGGTTTATACATGTGCGTGTTGGGACTAGGGAAGGGCACAGGGCATGGGAGAGGCTAGCAGACGGGCAGATCACTTGGGTCTGGACTCCTTTTCTGAACCCTTCTCACCTCATAGAATAAGGTCAGATGAAAGGATTCTGTAATGGGTCCCACAAATAGACAAGAGAAGTTAGGGCCATTAGAGGTCATAACCTTTTAATTTCAAGTTTCTGAAGTTGTAGGATTTGTGTTACTTGGTCTGGTAGAGGTGAGATATGAAGACTGGGGTGTATCTGAAATTATTTCCCTACATTTGACTTTACAGCCTGCTGGGGCCTCCCAAGGAGAAAAGGGGTTCTCCTGAGTTAGTTCACTCAACTGAGGCCTCAGCTATCAGCTTGGCTAAGACATCAACTGTCACCTAAACCCTTGTGCTAGAATGAGTATCTCTTGCTTGTGCAGGTGCTGAATCACTGTAGCTGCTCTAATTGTTTCTTTTTGTCTATTTTGAATCCTTATTCCAGAGATCCAGTCGTCATCGGTATCCTGGGAGCCCTCTTCCTTCTCCTGCTGCCTCTCTACCACTGCAGTTGCTGGTTGTTGCTAAGGTTGCCTCCATGGTAACATGCACATCTTGTTTATACCTCCATCTGGGCAAGTTGGTCTAAGCTAGGAACCTACCTACCCTGGACAACCACTTCCAGTACCCTGTGGGGACACCAATCTTCGTAACACGTGGTCCGGCCTCTACTCAGTTCCCCCATCCTCTTCCTCTTCTCGCTGCCAAGCCTCATACAGGAAAAAGGATCTGGGCTAGAAACTCTGAAGCTTATTGCACAAGATATAGTCCATCAATTTCCTAACTGCTCTCAGGGAAGCAAGAAGGAAGAAGGAAGAAGTGAGGCAGAGAGGCAAGAGACACTGATCAATTGAAGGGAAACTCTACATTTTTTCTCTTGTTAAGGGGTTTGGTAACAGCAGTCAAAATGACGAACCCTACAGAACGTGGCTTGCCGGCCAATTCAATGATTGAAAGCCGTGAAGGGGACTTTGGCTGCACAGTAATGGACCTGAGGAAGCTCATGGAGTTGCGCTCAACTGATGCAATGAACCAGATCAATATCCACTATGGAGGTGTAATAAATCTCTGCAGTAGACTGAAAACCAACCCTGTGGAAGGTAAAGGCCATGTCAAGAGTGGGGAATTGGAGGATGGTGGCTAGTGTTAAAAAATATTATTTTCCCAGCTTCTAGAGAAGGCATATTTCTGGAGCCCTCACTGGTATATCTGTGTCTGGTGGGGAACGTATGATATCTGAATCACTAAAACGAGGTGAGGACATAGCCATTTTTTTCTCCTCAGACATGATGTTTAGGGACTGTGTTATCATTCGCTGAAGATCATTCTTTCCTCCTTTTTCTGTATCAATGCAGAAGAAGAAAGATATGTATTTCTACTTTGGAAACATTTATGTTAGAGATGCTTTTATCAGTAAATAATCACATCAAGTCCCTTATTCTATATCAATCTGATTGCAAAAGGGTTTAAATATAATTCTTCCCCACACTGACCTTACAGTGTAATTGTGGAGGCTGGGACAAAAAAAAGTAAATAAGTCCATCTACTCAATGTAGCACTTCACTAATGTATACATTTAAAAATAGGGTGATAAGTCATAAAGTATAGAGTTGTACCCACCAGATCGTTGAATTACTCTGTTTCCTGTCAGTGAATTATTGATGATTTTTTCAATCCTGCCTGATGCACTTTCAGCATAATTCTTCTTAATCTATACTTAAAAGAGTATGAAAAACTTAGCTTTATGCTTGCCCGGCTTAGCCTAATTGCCCAATGAGCCATGGTAAAATGAAATTTTGCCTCATGAAAATGGGGAAGGAACAAAATGAACCTTGCTTTGTCACTTTTGCGTGGTTCAACATTTCTGCTACAGGTTTTTATTCGGTCCCATCTGTCAGGCGGGCACCATGGTTGAGTAGCATGATATGTCCTTTAGATGCCTTAAGGTACACTATTTCTGAGCCTTCCTTTGGAAGCCACATCATATTTCTTGCCAGTTCTAAGAAGTTTGACACCTAGCCAGTGCAACAAGCTAGTGACTTGAAGTCCAGACTTTAAGATTTTTTTTTTTTAAGGAGAATTTTATTTAGCTATCTGTATATTACCCATGTTTTTGTATTTCTGGCTGTACCTGTTGTTGTTGTTGTTGTTTTGTGTGTGTGCGCGCGCGCGCGTATGTGTGTGTGTGTGTCTGAGAGAGCTACCCTACATGTTCTCTTTACTTCTAGAATTCAGTTTGCTATCTTACAGGCTTTGAGTTGAAATACTAGCTCTATCATTTACTAGCTGAATAACATTGAACAGTTCACTCAGACTCCGTGAGTCTGTTTCTTCTTTGAAAATGATGTTTATACCTAGCCAAAAGAGTTATTAGGATTAAATACTATAACGTAGTATGTATAGTGCTTGTTTATAATGGGGATTCAATAAATTAGTTGTCTCAGATTAAAACGGAGCTCATGTATCTGAAGATATTTGCCAGAATATGAGTGTCTATGGAGTACAATGTGTCATTATATCTCTAGAGTTACTGCATGTATAACTGTGATAGTTGTCCATTTTGTCCAGTCACCTTTTTGATGTCTAAAAGAGATCTGGTTGAGATGGCAGGGCTTAGTTGCTTTCGTGTGGCTCAGTCTTTTCCTTTTGCTGGTATCTAATGACTATCCTTTGGCACTTCCTCCTCCTAGTCAGCCAGATTTCTTTATTCTACCACTTTTGTGGTATTACTGACCTTAAAAAGAGTATATTCTTATTATGTTTTCATTGAGATAATGTACCAATCAGAATTTAGATGGATCTTTCTTTTTCCCTATCTATCCTGTTCTTGATCTTTTTGGTCAGTTGTTTCTCTCACAAAGTGAAACTCAGGAGTCCAAATAAGATGAAACCTAAGAACCTCTACTAGCAGGAACCGGATTTTCCTCTCAATTCTCCAAATCCTTTCTCATAACTGCTACTGTTTACTTTCTAATTCCCAGAGCTTCCATTCCCAAAGGCCAACATATATCCTATTTTAATCTCAACATCAGATATCAAATGTTAATGCTCTTAGATTCTTTCCCAGTCCTGGATTCATACCTATAGTTGAAAGCCACCCTTTCTGATGGCACGTGCCCATGTTGCCACAGACTCTGTCTGTACCTATATCCCAGTATCTCTACCATTGGCACAGTTGTCCACTGCCATTCTCCTGCTTCCTTAGATCAAAAATATGTACCCTGATTTGTTTCAGTGTAAGACACCACAATGGGGCTGGTCCTTGAGCTGAGGGGTCGGGGTGTCAGAAGACTTTTCCATGAGTGATTTTTAGCTCCTCAGTGCCAATAGTGACCTCCTCATGTGTGAGAGGAATAAAGGGATAGGAAAAGGAGACACTGATGAGCAACACAGGAGTCTCTCCCTAGACAAGGGTGATGCTGAGCTGTTTAGTCAGGAAGGCTGAGAAAAGAGCTTTGATATCCACGTGCCCCAATGAGCTGATGCTATAAAAAGACAGCCCATTCACAGAAGACCACACTGAGGTGCCTTACAGCCTAGCATGGTTGTGTCGCCTATGGAAGGCACCTGTAGACTAATAATAGGAATATAGGAATGTACCTGGTGCTTGGATTCTGTTGGTTGGAAACCAAAGTGAAATAAGATTGGGATGATGGGTGTCTAGAGTATGACCATCCTCCTTCATTTTCTGTTGAGTTAATAGAATCTTTAGTATAGATTGACAGATTTTTTGAAACTATAGCTACTAAGTGACATTATGAAACTTGGGCATTTATAACATTTCTGACACTAACATGGTTTTATTGTAGATTTACACAATTCTAGAGGGAGGTGGGACTTAATTTTAATTTGTATATTCTCTCTCCCCCCCTTTCCCCTCTCTCTCTCTCTCTCTCTTTCAACAGGCCAAAAAGTTTAAATTACTTACCTAAGTTTTTACCACAGGGTAGAACACAATGGAATGTTTCATGTTTTCTGACTCAGAGTCCTTTAATGCTCTGCTGCCTCATGCTAGAGTAGCAACAGAAAATCTCAGAAGCACAAATAATTTAAAAGTTCGTTTTATATTTGTTGACATAAGAATATCCAAACTTATAGAGAAATTTTATGAATTTATTTGAGCCAAACTGATTACATGCTAGAAGGCAAGATCACAAATTCTCTGGAAAATGATGGTTTTACCATTTCTTTTATACATTCAGAATTAAGGAAGGAACATAAGGAAGATTACATGAAAGTGGGAGAAAGTGAGGCAGAGACTGGATTACAGGGTAGTTAACAAGATCATGTTCTCTGTTGAGGGTGCATACTCTTCTGAGGGGCTTGAAAAAGAGGCATTTCAAATGTGTGGTTAACATAGATGCACAAGAACAGTGGACACAGCTGACTTAAGGCAAAAGTAACCTTTTACTAGGGAAGTTATATACCTGTGGCGTGATTACCCACCATGACTTGCCCAGTTAGGAATTTATGATCAGATCACCCTGTAAGGTTTCTTTAGGTTAGATTTATTACAGAGGCCCCTTTTCATCCACATACTTTAATGCCCGATAAAATGTCTAATTGAGACCTTGCCAATGCTAATTTAATATTGGCTTGTGCTCCTTGAGGATACTTGCCTAGTTGGAATAATAGAAGTTGCCCACTGGCCTGGAGTTAGTTAGACTCGAGAACACTTGGAGGCGCTCAGCTTCCCAACATTCAGCAACAACCAGAAACAAGGCTGAATGTGAGTGACAAAGAGAAGGAAAGTTAGAGAAACAAAAAGGGGTGGGGGGGGGCACACATGAGAGAAATGCAAGCCAAAAGAATATCCTGGAGGGAAGAGAAATGGTGGAGGTGAGCAGACGACCTCACATAGCCAGAAAGCAAGCTGTGATGTGAGTGGTTCAGGCAAGTCTAGTAGCTTCATAAAACAAATATTTAGTGCTTGGTAAGAGGGGTGGGAAAGGTTTTCACAAAACTTGGGGGAAGCAGCATGCACAGCCATATGGTAGATGATTGAGAAAAACAGGAGAGTGAAAGTACACTCCCTTCATCCCTCCTCCCACTGCAGGGAATTCCAAGTTGCATCCTGGGAGTTCCCTGTCTGGTTTGAGTTACTGCCTAGGGCTGAATTAGGCCAACAATGCATGACAGCTGTGGGCCTTCTCTTCCCAGCCCAACCCCAGGCGCTGCAAATTCTTTTCCATACAGCTCCTCCTCGCCCAGAACTGGACTTCTGGATTAGCTGGCATGATGCTGCCAGGCCAGGGGGCAGAGAAATCTCGATGGGGAGAGTGGTTAAGTCTTCCTGAACCTGAGCACCCTCCTTGCTTTCTCCCCTTCTCTTAGGCCTGGAACCTTTTGTACTGCATTCCCTTGGCAGCTTAGCAGAAACTTGCAAGTTTTGTTTTCATGTGAACCTTCTTGTTCCTGCCTTGCACTGAACCAACAGCTGGGGGTGGAAGGATGGCGTTCCCTCCCTGACTGCTGTCCCTCCTTGACTGAGGCCCATGTGGGGTCTACTCTGGAAGCGAGGCTTTTGCTCTTTTTATTTAGCTTTGTGGTGTAAGCACTAGAGAATGTGACCTGGATGGAAGCACAGGTGTGCAGTAAGGGAGAAGGTGGCTTGAGACGGCACTTGGGAGGCTTACTCTTCTATACCAGAGTTGGAGTGTTCAAAACAGGCATAGAGCAGAGAGTCAGATAAGGGGGACATTTGCCAGAGGATGTGCCCACTTCAGCAAGAATGAGAGTAAGTCTGTCATCCTAGTGCTATGACCTGGAGGAGACTACTTCATCTCTAGGGGCTGGAAGTCCAGCAGAGAGAGAGTACATACCCAAGCTGCAGATGTGCTAAGCTGGAGACGCTGAAGTGTAGAAACTGCTCTTCGTCTTTAAAGGAATGACATTTGGCTAACAGCAGGACCCAGCTAAAGCCCGTAGGTTTCTATATTGATGTGAAGCTACTCCTCCTCATGGCTTCCTAATCCAGGGTTTTTAAGGTAGGACTTGAAAGGTATTTTAGCCTCTGTTCTCATATACCAGAGAGGACTGCCTTTGGATCAACCCAGAGAAACCTCTCCCTTGTACTATGTGGGAAAAGATTCAGCTGCGTCTTTGGCAAGGTATCTTAACTCAGACAGCTGGAAAGTCCCTCATGATGCCCAACCTAGCCCCACCCTTCCTGGGGCTGAGCTGGTTCTGATAAGGGTCCCTTGGCCAACAGTCTTAGGCCTCCTAGGGAGGCTGGCCCTGGCCCTCCCCTGCTGGTGCCAGGCCACTGTGGACTGGGCTGCAGCCTCTCCTCCCTAGCCCGAGGTCCCGGCACAGGCTCACAGCAGACGCAGATTTTCCACTGCTGCTCATATCGCCTCCTGCCTGGGCAGGAGCTGTGTCACTCCCCAGCACGGGGCGGGGACGGACAACTTCACGGCCTGGCATTCTCGTGACCTCTCCCAGTGCCTGTGTTCAGTGTGGTCCTTAGGCCCAGGAGCCTCCTGATGGGGTGGCGCTTTCTCTCATGTTCTTGGGAACAAGGTTTCCTCTCATTTCCTTGATGTATTTCTCGGGGAAGCCCTTTTCCTTTGTTTCTGGCATTCTCTCCCTGCCAAGTCTTCCTTCCCTCTCCGGGAAGCTGTATATTTGAGAAGCAACTGTGGAGATCAGGGACTAAAACCCTTTCCTGGGCTGGACAAGCATGGATGTTCAATTATAGCTCCTGAGAGCAGGTCCTGAGAGCCTCTTGGGCACAGGAAGAATTGGAATGGAAAGCCCAAAATTGGGGATTGGCCAAGCTCCCATTCCCACATGGCTTTCTGTGCCATGCCACATGTCTGAGAGACAATTCCCAAGGCTACTATGCTAACAGCCCAATCTGCCCTTCCCTGCCATAGGGCATTCTGGGAACTGGGACAGCTACATGGCTTCTTAAGGTAGCTATTGAAGAGCTTAGAGTGACTTAAGGGGGAGCAGATAGATAAGAGAAAATGGCAAAAAAGAAGTAAGTGTGTAGCTTTGAGGGCATCTGGGTAAGAGAAAGGCCTGACCTTCTTTGTTTTCCATAATGTGTCTTGTTTCATCTGTTTGATCCCAAAAAAGGCCATAATAAGCCTTTATTGAGTACAAAGTTTATAGGTTAGACTCTGACAGACCTGGTGTTACCATCCCTGAGGACAGGAAAAAGACAGGACTAATTCACTCCAATTGTAAATAGTGGGAACTGGGCTAATTTGCTTAGAGGTGCAGAGGAGAGCAGCAGTGGGCTGCCTGCAGTGAATGAAGGTGACCAGCCTGTGCTGTTTGCCTGGGACTGAGAAGGCGTTCTGAGGAGGCAGGAGCTTCACTGCTAAAACCCAGAAAGTCCCAGGCAAACCAAGACAGACGAGTCACACTGGAATGAAGCCTCAGCTGAGTGCAGCTGCCTCCATTCCAGCCCCTCTACGTGCAGGTTGGCATCCAGCTGCTTCCTGGGGAGTGATATAGCCTCTGCCACATACTAGGCTTGAGTAGTTGTGTAACCTCTCCTGGTCTTAATTTGCTTATATATTAAATGGAGTTAATAGTAGCTACTGCATAGGGTTCAGGATGTTTGAATGAGAAGACACAAATGTGCCTAGTGAAGTGTCTGGCACAGAAAAATCACTTAAATGTTAGAAAACTTATTTATTACTCATTCATCCAGTTTATTCGGTAAATTTGTATGCGTACCATGTGCCAGATACTACTGTGGACCTAAAGAACAAAGATAAAAATCCGGCCTTTGTGAAGGGGGATAGACAAACAGAATAATGACTACGTACATCTGAAACTAATATAATATTGTATGCCAACGGTAATTGAAAAAATTTTAATTATTTAAAAAAAGAATAAATGAATACATCACATCATATATTAGGGGAGAAGACCCATAGAGGGAACGATTGAGCAGGATAAGGGGAATATAAAGTGCTGGGGTAGAGAAGCCATAATGTTAAATGCAGTGGTCCAAGTGGGCCACACTAAGAAGGTGACATTTGTACAAAGACCTGAAGGAAGTGAGAGAACGGGTCCTACCTAGTGAAGAGGAATCCAAGCAAAGGAGACATGGGCCCTAAAACAGTGCATTCCAAGACCAGAGGGAAAGCTAGCTTGGCTGGATCTCAGTGACCAAGGGGAAAATTGTAGGAGTTGAGGGGTTGGGGGCTGGGAGCTCCTTCCGGGCCATATAGGCTATCTTAAGGTCTTCAGTGCCCAGTTTCACTCCAAACAAAGCCACCAGAGGATTGTGAGTAGGTAAGTGTTATGGTTGGATTTTTAAAATATCATTCTGGCCACTCTGTTGAGGATAGAAAAATGAGGGGGTAAGCAAGGAGACCAGGAAGAATTTGTAATAATCCAAGCAAGAGATGATGATGGCTTAGACCAGTATGGTAGCAGTGGAACAAGAGAAATGAGTGGACCTGGAATATATTTTGAAGATAAAGCTGGCCGATTCCTGACTAAATGGATTAGTAGATGAGAGAGAGAGGAGACAAGGATGATTGTAAAGTATTATATGAGAACATGGAGAGGCAGGGCTCTCTCAGATGGATGCTTCTAGCTAGACTTTTGTTGTTGTTGGGCCTTACCGGCATGATCCTTATTATGACCTCTAATTTCTGATGTCTTGCTTTGCCTTTGTAGTCATGTATTCACCCTTGTTAAGGAGGGAACAAAAGGCCTGTCCTCCCTTTCCATAGTGAATTGTGCTTCCTTGAGAAACATCCCAGGTAGATTAACAGATTATCAGAACTCCTATTTCCTTCAAGCAAACCTGGCCCTCCGGCACAACAGTCTCAAGTTGGCACAGCCTTTGTATCTAGGGTCCCTGGGGAGAAAAGCCAGCAAAGCCCTGCCCCCTGGCAACTCTGCATGTGCCTGCCTGGGGATCAAGATGCCCTGCCCAGGAACACTTTTTCCCAGGCCCTTGCTTTTCTTTCCTGCTGGGAACTTGACTTCCCAGAGTGTGGAGGCAGGAGCCTCTGGGAAGCAGCCCAAGTTACTTCCAACGTTTTGGCCAAACCCTGCTCCCCTGCAGAGCTCAGCTGTAGACCAGGGTGGTACTGCTGGGCACTGGGAGGCAGGAAGTGGGATTGGGGGCTTAAGAACACTGGGCATCACTTTCCCAACCAGCTCACTGTTTTCCTCTCCTAAGCACTAGCAAGCAGAGTGGTCTCCAGCCCCCTACTCAACAGGTGTGGATGCCAGTTCACCCCCCACTTTACCTCCAGGCAGAGTCCCTCATCTGTCTTCCCAGACAGATGAGTACCTCTCCTGGCGGTTTTGTTTTCAGGGTGAAATGGAGGCTGTCTCCAACCTTGCAAACAACACTCTCTTGGGTACCTATTTTCCCATTTTCAAAACCTTTTTCTGTCCGAATGTCTTCCTTAGATCTAACCCAGATCTCTCCTCTTGCCATTTAACACCCTGGTGTCCTGTTCAGTGGAGATGGAGAGTATATGTCTGCCCTCGTGCTATGCCCCCACCCCTGCCAGTGGAATACCCTGCATGCTGACTGAAGCCTGAAGAAGTCCTCTGGCATCAGTGCCTCCCTTTTCTCCATGCAGTGCTGTCGTTGGCTTTTCCTTGCTCTCTGTGTGAAGCTCCATCCTCTGATTCTGTTAGTGGCCTGTCCCCTGATTCTGACTCTCCTCAGCTGCTGACGTTTTTTTCAGGACAAAGGCTGCCCCACGCTGCCAGCTTGGAACTCATCGAACAGTGCAGCCAACAACTGCAAGTGCCAAGACCAGGGTTAATATGCTGCTGTGTGTAGGCAATTTGATAAATGCCAACTGACCATAATAGAAATTTTAGGATTTACCCGCTTCCCCTCAAGTGTAAACCCCTGGGGCCCAACAAGGGGGATAGGCACTGGGAATAATTAATTTTCTTTGCTCTCTGGGAACATGCCCAGAATATGTGTGCATGCCCATGCAGGTACAAAGGGATAGGTGTGTGTTAGTGGGAGCATATAGGCAGTCAAGATGGTATACTATCAACTTTATGGCTCCACCTTTTTTGTTCTCTTTTTATTCAACCAAAATAGTAGTACTTCTCTTAGTACCTAATACTTAGTCTAAGTAGTACTTCTCTAAATACACAATACTTAGTAGAATAGTAGTACCTCTTAGTGGTGTGTATGTGACAGAAAATGGAGGATATGCATGCTCAAAGTTGGAGTCTCAGAGCCTCTGTTCTTTTGATCTCCTAAAGCTACTGGAACTCAGAATCAGGACAACTGGTGAGGCTGTGTCTCCTAGCTTCCTAGCATGACCTTGAGCAGATAGCTTATTCTTTCTGGCCTTTGTGTGTTTTTAAATCATCATTGGCATTTACATGTTAACATGAGAGAGAAGTTCTGTGTGAGTCCTAGGAAACGTTTTAATGTCTGTGTTCTTAGAGCTGGAGCCTGGAGCACACTCAGTGAGAAGGACATGAAGTTTTAGGTCCAGGTTAGCTCAGCCCAGAGAGTAAGAGGAGTGCGTGAACCCCATGACCAACTTGTCTCAGTTTGCCCATTTTTAGACTGAAAGTTTCACACCCCTGAGTCCTGGGCAAACTGGGATGGTTGGTCACCCTAACTGGATCTCATACTTGGGCAGATCAGGAAGCAAAGGGTCTTTTTTTAAGGGGTCTTTTCACTGCCTTCTTTTATCATTCATCTCTTCCCCTTTTTTCTCACTCGTTCATCCCACTCCTATCTCCTTTTCAGGCCTCTCTGGGAACCCGGCAGATCTGGAGAAACGTAAGCAAGTGTTTGGACAGAACTTAATCCCTCCCAAAAGGCCCAAGACCTTCTTAGAATTAGTATGGGAAGCCCTTCAAGATGTCACACTCATCATTCTGGAGATCGCGGCCATAATCTCCCTGGTCCTGTCCTTTTACCGCCCCCCTGGTGAAGAAAATGAACGTGAGTATCTTAAACAGCCCAGCATGACTCTGATCAGTTTCTTTCCACAATCACCAAAAAGCACTTAGTGTTGGTGGTTGACAGATTATAGCTTGAAAGTTTTCCCTCATTATCTAGGGTGAGTTCTCCAAAGGAAGCCAACAAGTAGCTAGTAAGCTATTCTTCCAACCTATTTTCATTCCAGGGTCTTTTTCCCCTTCTCCCATCAAATTCTTATTCAGAATACCCAGAATCCTCAAAACCCTGCTTCTCAAAGTGCCCCCACCAATGTCATTGGCATTTGGGAACATAGCAGTGGGAGCCTGACCATATTGGGAATCATAAGTTCTTTACATGTAAATTGCCTATAATTTGCATTGACGTGTTCTATACTGTTTAGTCATTTGCTTCTTTTGGGTTAACATAAATAGTTACATGGTGATAAAATTACGCCCAATCCTTCTGCCCTTTGGTATCCTCAGAGGATAGCTCTTCTGCTCAAGAGTTTTATTTTTTATTATTCTCCTTCCCTGACTTTCCATTCTGTGGTATTGAGGAAGCACTAACCATTTTTAATGTGAACAGAAGCCCCTCGGTGTTCTTTCTTTCTGTCCTTTCCCTGGGTTAGAGTGTGGTCTACCTGTAAGTAGCCCAGAAGATGAAGGGGAGGCAGAAGCCGGCTGGATTGAGGGAGCAGCCATTCTCTTCTCGGTGGTCATCGTGGTGCTAGTGACAGCCTTCAATGATTGGAGCAAAGAAAAGCAGTTCCGGGGGCTGCAGAACCGCATTGAAAAGGAACAGAAATTCTCTATCATCCGGAACGGTCATATCATCCAGCTCCCCGTGGCTGAGATCGTGGTGGGTGATATCGCCCAAATCAAATATGGTGAGAGCTTTGTGTTTCTCTTACCCATGTCACCCTTTCTATTTGAGATTCAGGTCTTTTGGCATAAGAATCCAAAAAGATAGGACCCAAAACTGAATTAGCTTCTAGATTAACATTTAAGGAGGTTGTAGGAAGAAAATTCAAAGAAAGAAATAACTAAAACTCTTCCAAAAGATCGTCAAACTTCTGTGTTTGAAATCTTGTGTCTTTGGATTTAAAGTATATAATATTCAGATCATAGGAAGGTGTTTGGGGATCAATAATTGTTTGAATTTATCATACCTGGAAAGGAGTCTCGTCCCAGGTTGTCAGAGCTGAAGTTATCTTTCAAAGGCTCTCCAGCTACTCCCTGGGCCATTGCCTGTAGGTAGGGCCCCGAGGGCAGCCCTTAGATGGGGTTGGGTGGTGATCCTTACCTTCCACCAGGCTCTTACCTCCTCTCTTTCCCCTCCCCCACTGTGCACCAGGTGACCTGCTACCTGCGGATGGGATCCTGATCCAGGGTAATGATCTCAAGATTGACGAGAGCTCCCTGACGGGGGAATCAGACCATGTCAAGAAATCCATGGAAAGAGACCCCATGTTGCTCTCAGGTATGGCCTGTGGCTACCCCAGTCCCCTTTCTGCCTCCCCCCTCAGACAGCCAGGCCAGACACCTGACCCAGACCCTACTCTCTCTTCTGGCCCTGCCCCATCTCTCCTTCCCCTGGGTTCACCCGGGGCAGCAGCATATTAGTGGGTTGAATACAAGGATATCAGGTAACCTAAAAGAAGTTCTGTGTGCCGGGGCCTTCAAAGGGCTCTGCTGGCTGAGAGTGGGGGCGAGGGGCGGGACAGGAACTGCACTCTAAAGCAGTTAGACATATTTATCTCCTTATCTCCAGTTTTCTTGGTCTATTTTAAATGGTCCCAGCTCTTGACCAGTTCCTACTATCTGCTGAGTATATCTTTATCCATGCCCCTGCAGGGAGGAGGGGCTGTTTTTTTCTAAGTCTGTATTTCACACCAGAGCATGGCTAGGTGTAAGAAAGCAATACTTTTCCCATCTTCTTTCTCATACAGGGACCCATGTCATGGAAGGTTCTGGCAGGATGGTCGTGACTGCTGTGGGTATCAACTCCCAGACTGGAATCATCTTTACCCTCTTGGGGGCCGGTGAGGGAGAAGAAGAGAAGAAGAAGAAAGGTAAGAGACATTCAGAATGAGATTCTTTCATCCCATTCCCCATGGACAAACTAGGAAGCAAGGGAGCAGATCTGGATGGAAGAATCTGCTGGATGAAAAGTGCAGGTATCCAAACCCCTTGCCGAGATAAAAATGTCAACCCTGGCTCTCCAGGGTGCTCGGATGAAAACCAGATCCTGGCTCTAGGCTCTCAAATCAGGCTGCATTTGAGCTTCAGTTCCTGTGCCTATTGGTGGGTTGCAAAGAGGTGAGTTATCAAGCCTGCCACAAGTGAGCTGGCTAGGTGCTCTGGCCTAAAATGCCCTCTGTGTAGTTCTCTGACCCCCCTCCCTTTCTTCCTCAAACGTGGGGATTAAATGAACCATGAAGGCTAAGGGTAAACTGGCTGGGAGACGAAACTGACTTCCTGGCCACCAGTGGAAGAGAGATGGAGGAGATGGAGCCAGGAGAGTGAGCGGAGAGGTGATGTGTACTCTGAACTTCAGCCTGTCTTTGCCATTCACTTGTTCCTGAAGGAAGGAAAACAGAAGATGAACAAGAAGAAGTAAAACCAAATCCACACCTTTTCCTAAGCTCTCCTTCCCTTGAAGGAGAGATGGAATCTACCGCTTCGATGGAGGACCATCTTAGGCTGTTTAGTGGAGGGCAGTTTATGAAAAGGAAACAAAACACACTCCTTCAGGAACTAGATCATTCGTTTCTGCAGCTACTCGCAGATGAATAAGGAGGAAGCTTGCCTGGTGCTGTCGAATTGACATGGAGACACCTTGCAGGGCCTTTGCTGTCAGGCAGAAACAGTTCGAATGTCTCACTTCCTAACCCCCACCCCAATTCTCCAAGTGATATGACTCAAGCCAGGAGCACCCTCCCAGTGGCAGCCACGCTCCGGGAGAGAGCAGCTCGGGCATGGGTGTGCGCTCACCCACACGAGTGGTCTGGTCCATATCCCCTGGTTTCATAAGAACCCCTAGAGAGAAGGGAGGTGAGCAGAGACGTGAGCTTCCTTCACATTCCCTTCCCTGCAACTCAGCCCCTTTGCTGTCGCCCTTTTGGGCTCTGAGCAGGACCAACAAATTGGATATCTGATCTCTTAATAGTCACTTTGGGTCTCCACCCCACTTTTTTCTTTCTTGTTCAAACAGGTAAAAAACAAGGAGTCCCTGAAAATCGCAACAAAGGTAACCTGTCCACCCACTCATTTACCATCTCTACCTAACTACACTCAAACCAGACCTTTCCAGGCCATCTGCCTTCTCCTTTTCCTTGCCATAAATCTGTTATCTGCTACTGTGGCCCAGATTTCTCATCTTGAGGAAGGTGCAGAGATTTGGGGGTGGTCTCAAGGGCCCAGTTCCAGTCTGAGATGGGACAACAGCACCCTCTGCTGTTGGCTCAGGGAACCTCACGTCAGGGTTTCTCTTCAGGCGTGTGTAGGATTTGATCTGCTCTTCCCAGGGTGCTGGAGCCTTTGCCGCATTGCCCCAGGCCAGAATTAAACACCAATGTTCATCAGTTTCTGGGTTGGAGGACTTCAGGGTCCTTATGGTGGAGAGAGTTGGGTGGGCAGTCCCTGCACCCTCCTCTTGCTAGCTTCCTCATCGGTGTCCTCTTCTGGTCTGGAATCCTTCTCTGCTGTTCTCGGGGGTGCTTGGAGAGAGCCTTTTCTCCATGATTCTCTCCCAACCTCTTTCTTTGTTCTCTCCACAGTCTGTCTTGCTCCTGATCTGATGTATGTTTCTTTTTTGGTGGCTGTGCTGACATCCATCTCTGTCTTGTTTGTGAGTCCAACAGCAGAGACAGGTCTCAGGAAGGGCATCCTAAGCAAAGTAGCCAAGCTCTGCAGGGTGAAATTGGAGGGTGGTGGGAGCCAGTGAGAATTGTTCTCTTGAGATAGTTTCTAGAGATTGTCCTCTGTCACCCACACCATACAGTCTTTAAAAAGAAAGTCATCACATCGGAGAACCTGGGGTACACAGAAATACTTCCTTAATTTTAGGTCTCTTTAACTCTTCTTTTTAATGCAAAATGGGTTTATATGTCTGTCTTTATCTCTTCTTTCTCTTATTCCAAGGGATCTCTCACACCAGCTTCTTCCCTGTCCTCCAGAAGGTTAACCCCACTCCCTACTCTGTATCCCTCTACCTCTGTCTGTCAGGGCAAGGGGTGGTTTCCTTTCCCTTTGTTCAGCTGACACAAGAAAGAACTGAAGAACGCCCTGTGTCTGGTCTCTGTGCTTCTTTCCTGGCAGTCTATAGATAGAGAGAGGTGAACCTTTGAGCAGAGCAAACTAGGGCCCTTATGCTCTGGACACATCTGCCAGCCTTCCCTTTCAGCCCCTTTCTGCAATAAAGATTCACTATTGTAGCACTGAATTCCAGAAACGGGTGGTTGTTAGTAATAGTGCTGAGTGGCATGACTAATCCTCTTGCTGGAATAAACCCAGCTTGGGGCTCTGAGACCATGCCAGGAAGCTGCACTGAAGAGGAAATCCATACCCTAAAAGCACCCCCATTTCATCTCTAGTTGCTAGAATATCATTCTACAGGCTCTAATAGAGGGTCAAAGACAAGCACCCAGTCTGGCATAGAGTGAGGGTAGTCAGGACTGATGTCAGGGGTCTAGGGTGTATCCAGGAAGAACACAGAAGGTTTTTTTGGTTTCCACCTGCCTGCTGCTCAATGCCACTACCTGGCCTGCTCACCTGTCCTATTTATGTGTACTCCCCAGCAAAGACTCAGGATGGAGTGGCCCTGGAAATCCAGCCACTCAACAGCCAGGAGGGGCTTGACAGTGAGGAAAAGGAGAAAAAGGCAGCCAAATTGCCCAAGAAGGAGAAGTCAGTGCTTCAGGGCAAGCTGACGCGCCTGGCTGTTCAGATCGGGAAAGCTGGTGAGTAAGGCGGAGGCTTCCGGTGGTTGTGTTTTATTCAGGCTGTTCCGGATTCTTGCTGTTTTGATTCCTTTCTCTCCACACCACCCAGGTCTGGCAGAAGAAGCTAAAACTTCTGAGTGGCTTGTGCAATCTAGGTAGCCGTGTCTCCTGCCTCTGCCACCCTTTGGCTACTCCCTAGGCTTTCAGAGGGAAAGGCTTCACCATATGTGAGGGTTAAAGGCCCTGAAGTCTCTTTCATCCAAACAAATGGGAAGTAGAGACCCTATATCACAACAAAGACGATTTATATTAGCAAGAAGGGAGACTTTAATTCCCGCTTACCTGTCACCTGTGTGGGCTTGTAAATCCCTGAAGCATAGAGAAGGCTGCTGTTCCTCGGAGGTGGCTCTCTAGCGGAGCAGTAGCATCAGGCCAGGCACAGAGCCACAAATTCAAAAAAAGAACTGTAGAGAAAAGGAAGATAGTTATGTAGAGGCTCTCTCGAGGAGAGGTCACTAAAGGTGCCCTGTGTGTCATGAGAGGAAGTGGTTCTCACTTGCTGCTACATTCTCTCTCCTTTACCTTCTTTCAGTGGTGGGGTGAGGCGAGGGGGTCAGAGGAGGGAACAAAGGGAAGATTGCTCTTCAGTGGACATACCCATCCAGGTATGGTCCTGTAAAGCTGTCAGTTACTTCCCTGCCTGCCCCCTCTGCAATTATAGTCCAGCCCAGGACATCTCCGTACGTACAGTTCACATGGGACTTTGTTAAAATGCAGTATCTGATTCAGGAAGTCTGGGACGGGGTCTGAGAGTCTACATTTCTAACCAACCCCAGGTGAGGCCAATGCCGCTGACCCACTAAGCACACACTGAGTTGCTAGAATCCATGTTGTCCGCTACCATAGCCACTAACCATCTTTGGCTCTTTTGATTTAAATTAATTAAAATTAAATACAATTAAATATGCAGTTCCTCAGTTTAACTTAGCTTTATTTTGGTTGGTCAGTAACCACATGTGGCTAGTGACTACTATATTGGGCAGTGGAAACCAAAGCATCACAGTGAGTTCTATTGGACAGCGTTAGTCTAGTCCATTCATTAGGTCCTATTGCCCAGCTACTTTGGGAGAAGTCCACATTGATAAATGACTAAGAAACAAGCAAATACAGTCAGTACACTGTGAATCGTGGGATGAGCGTAGGTCTGAGATAGAATCACAGAATGCTATTTCAGAAAACTAGACCAGCCCCCTTATCCATGAATGAGGAAACAGGCCCAGAGAGGGTCAAAGACTTGTCTAAAGCCACAAGTCAAGTTAGTGCAGTACTGAAATCAGAACCTGTGTCTCTGGAATGTGAAACCTGTGTCTTTTTCCCCCATCATGTACAAGTATCAGAAAATGGATAGAGGATTTTAGTATGACTTCCTAGATGTAGCGATTTTAAAAATTGGTAGCAAAAGCTACAACTTAGGCTACTCTGTCTCTAGCTGGGACCCTAGGAATGCCCTCGAGCTGGGGTTCATGTGGCTTATTTCCTATTCAGGTCTGATCATGTCCGCTATCACCGTTCTCATCCTGATTCTGTACTTTGTGATTGACAACTTCGTGATACAGCGCAGACCATGGCTAGCAGAGTGTACTCCCATTTACATCCAGTACTTTGTCAAGTTCTTCATCATTGGTGTCACCGTATTGGTGGTAGCTGTGCCAGAGGGGCTGCCACTGGCTGTCACCATCTCACTGGCCTACTCTGTGAAGGTGAGACTAGATGATACTGTCTTCCTTTAGGACAGAGATGGGAGGGGAGGGTGCCACATAGCCTTTAATGAAAAGACAGTCTGTCTATCCCCTGTAAACTCCAGGTGATACCTCATAAGAGCACAAGTCTCTGCTACTGTGAAGGACCATCATGACCAGTTGCATCAGTGTTTAAGTAACCCAGTAGAATCTACAGAGGATTCATAAGAATTCTGCATTTTTGTGTGGGACAAGAGAATAAAATGTGGAAAGATGTTGGCTAGGCAACAGCCTTTGACCTTTATTTGGGGCAGCTCAATTGGTCCTCTCTCAAGTCTTTTCTCTTGTCCTCTGTAGAAAATGATGAAAGACAATAACCTGGTACGGCATCTGGATGCTTGTGAGACAATGGGCAACGCCACAGCCATTTGCTCTGACAAGACAGGCACATTGACCATGAATCGCATGACAGTGGTACAGGCTTTTATCGGAGACACCCGTTACCATCAGCTCCCAAGTCCTGATGCCCTTGTGCCCAAGGTCCTGGACCTTATTGTCAATGGCATTTCTATCAACAGTGCCTATACCTCCAAGCTCCTGGTAAGTACTTCCTTTGCCTGGACACCCAGAATGGGCAATTGGAGGGAACACTAATTTTCTCCAAGACAGTTCATTTTCTCCTGTTCATCCTGCCTGAATTGCCATCCCACTTCGCATTTCCCACTCTTCAGTGAACATCTTTGGGGTAAGGTGGGGGAATAAACCATGTGAGTAGATTGAAGGCTGGCAAATAGGAATTTATAGCTGTGAAATGCCCTCCAATTACCGCGTAAAGGCAAAATCTCCAGGGAGAGACCTCATGCCGATAGCAGAATTAGGCTTATCAGGAGTAAAGTACTCACTTTCCAGAAACTCAGAGGGCATTAGAATAAGACCCACACAGGGTGAAACACCAGCACCAACCCCAGGGCACACTAAAAAACCCCTAATCCCCGGACGGCTCAGGGACCAGTTACCACTGACCACTGTCTGCCTCAAAAAAAAATGCTATCCCCATCCTTCTCCACTTTGAGCTCAGAGTACATAGATGTGAAAGTTTTGAGGGGAGTTCTTTCTATCCTGAGTCCTCTCCCTGGTTGAGGAGTCTTATTTAATAGTGCCTTGTATGTTTTTCTCTCAGCCTCCAGAGAAGGAGGGAGGCCTGCCACGGCAGGTGGGCAACAAGACAGAGTGTGCACTGCTGGGCTTTGTCACCGACCTGAAGCAGGACTACCATGCGGTGCGCAGTGAGGTGCCCGAGGAAAAGCTCTACAAGGTGTACACCTTCAACTCAGTGCGCAAGTCCATGAGCACAGTCATCCAGAAGCCCAGCGGCGGCTTCCGCATGTACAGCAAGGGCGCCTCCGAGATCATCTTGCGCAAGTGAGTGCTCCTTCCCTCTCCTGCCCTTCAAGATCCTCCCTCAGGAAGGTCCAGGTGATGTGCCCCACGCTGACCCCTCTGAATGAGGCACAAGCCTTCTTCAGATGGTGACTTAGCAACTAGTATCTGAGCATTTACTTAGGCCAACCACTGTTTTTAAGTAACTGAGATGGCTCATTTTATTTAATCCTCACAACTCAGTGAAGTAGATACTGTTACCATCTTTTTTACAGATGAGAAAACAGAGGTACAGGGAAGTTAAGGAACTTGCTCAAGGTGAAACAGGTAATAGTGGCACAGCCAGGATTCGGACCTAGGCCATCTAAGCTTCTGTTTCCTAATCTGAAAGCATATAGTAATACTCGCCCACCTTACAGGGTTACTGTAATTAAATGATTCAATGTACATAAAGCACCTTGACACAGTGAGTACTAGAAATGTTAGTTCTATGTTCCCTTTTCCTTTTCATTCTCAATTCTTGTTACAGGGAAACTGCATAATTCAATCAAAGTGGCTAGACTATCCAGGTCATTTAACAGCTGACCTACGTTGGTATAGAGCCAGTAATGCAATTAGCCGGTACCTCAACTTGGCTCTAGCTACCTCTGTCACTGAACGAATTCTTGTTGAGCACATCCTATCTAGTGGGTACTATTCCAGATGCTGGGGACTAAAAAAGTCCCTCTTCCTTTGAGAAGTTCAGAAGAGCAGGTGATTCACAAATGACTGACTGCATCACGTATAAGTAGGAGCAGATGACATGAGAGAATCACATGTTCTGCCTAACTAGACCTTATCCATCTATAAGCACCACCTCCCTGCCCCACCTTAGAAAAAAGGACCCAGCCGAGTGATAGATAGATTTCTGGTCATGGAGCAGTCTTTAGAAGTAATGCATTGTTGCCAGAATGTCTGTAAAAGACTGTAGGGACACGCTGTGGGAAGGGGCTGCTGCTCTCTGACTGTGCACCTCCCCAGGTGCAATCGAATCCTGGACAAGAAAGGGGAAGCAATACCATTCAAGAATAAGGACCGAGATGAGATGGTACGCACTGTCATTGAGCCCATGGCCTGTGAGGGACTCCGGACTATCTGCTTAGCTTACCGAGATTTCAGTGACGTGGAGCCCCCGTGGGACAATGAGAACGAGATCCTAACTGAATTGACCTGTATCGCAGTGGTGGGCATTGAGGACCCCGTGCGTCCAGAGGTGAGGCTTTGGCTTGGAGAAAAAGCAAGAACACATTAATGGAAGTCTTCCAGCAGCCCCTGGCTCATGTGCAGGCTCAGTGTGACCTACTGGGGAGCCACCAGGAGTCACAGGAACAAGGGTACTGGTTCTGTGTCTAGTTGTGACCAACGCAACAAGGATAACCGTTTCTGTGCTTCTCGCTTTACAAAACTGCTGTAGTCTGGAACCAATGGGAGGTGGCATTCCTTCGGTTAATGCTGTCTGTAGGGTGAAAAGCATAGGTTTCACTGGGCTTATTTAGTTCTAAGAATAGTCAGGAGATTGAATTAACCACTGGACACCAGCTTTGTCTCTAGCCACCCTCTTTCAATAAACACATTTTCATTGAGTCCCCCTAGAATAGCTGAACATTATTCTCAATGCTAGGGCATTTAAAAAGTCTCTACTTCTAAGAAGTTCAGATACGTAGACTGTCAGTTGTCACGGCTCATTGTCATGAAAGGGTGTCATGTGTTTGGGAAACTACAGAGAATTGATGTGGTTGGAGCATGAGCCAGGGAGGGTAGAGAGCGGTAAAAACTTCTGCTAGAAATGAAGGCAGTGGCCAAATCTCAGAAGGTTATACAAATCTCAAAACTCCGGTTAAGGAGTCTAGATTGTAAGCGGCAGAGTAAGCTTTTACACTTGGCTCCTAAAGTTCATTTCCCCTTCAGCTCACGAAACAATGAGGCAAATTCCAATGTAAGTATTATGGGTAGGACAAAAGTGAGGTGACACCAAGTAATGTAAAACTGCCCCACTGCTTCTAAAGTGCTTCTCATCCACGGCGAAGGGACAGCTGGCCAGGGGCAGCTTACTAGCATCATTGGCCCTATCTCCTTCTCTCCTCTTGCCTCACTCTCCACAGGTCCCAGAAGCTATTGCCAAATGCAAACGAGCCGGCATTACGGTCAGAATGGTGACAGGAGACAACATCAACACAGCCCGGGCTATCGCCACCAAATGTGGCATTGTGACACCTGGGGATGACTTCTTGTGCTTGGAAGGCAAAGAATTCAACCGACTCATTCGCAACGAGAAGGGCGAGGTGGGTCCTGGGTGGAAGGAAGCGGGGCCTCCTTTGGCAAGCGAAGGGTCGGTTCTAGTGTAAGGCATCAGGGACACATGGGAGAAAGTAGGTGGTTTTTAAAATGAAATCTATTCATAGTGAAACGTCCCTTCCACCAAAGCTGCTCAGATGGTAAAATTGAGAATTCTTCTCATGATTTTCATTCACAAGCTAGCTTTTAAGACAGTGTCACTATCTATTCACGTCTTTTTATTTTTTTCAGTTGTGGGATGATTTTGTACTGATTTCCCTCTACTTCATTTCTCCTCTGTCACTGCCCTGTGACTAGCAGTGGCACAGGTTTGTAACAGAACATGGTCTGGGTATGGTGAGACCCAAGCTTCCTGGTCCTCATAGATATCAAACCTAAGACCTCAGAAGCACCACTTCAGTCACCGGAGCCAACAACTAACCCTGGCTCACCTCCTGTCAAGGGTCTAAGAAATAGGAAATTGGTGTCCAGGTAGGGAATTGGGAAGAGAAAGAGACAAGCAGGGACTGAATGGTTACCGTCAGCGAATCACACATTGAATGGGCTGCTTCATCTCCAGTGGAGGCCGAGCTGACGCTTCCCTCTGGGCCATGAAGTGCTATTGAACCAGTGTCTCAGAGTGTGTGGGGAAGCAAGATTTTCCTGGATGGCTGTTCTTAGCTTTACTGACCCAGGTATTGTCTGGTGTTGGCAGGTGGAGCAAGAAAAACTGGACAAGATCTGGCCTAAGCTTCGAGTCCTGGCACGATCTTCCCCCACTGACAAACATACACTGGTGAAAGGTAAGATCAAGTGCCTGGGGTAGAGGAAGGCAGGCCAAAGCAACTCTCCTGTCCTGAATAGGAAGGTCCCAGGAGAGCTCTTAGGCTAAACATACAGTTTAGCAAATAACTGAGCCCCTGGTGAGTATAAGACTTAAAGTTGTTTTCAAACATTATCATATCTTGTTTGCCAATAATACTATGAACAAGCCAGGGTAGGTTAAACTTCCCATTTTGCAAATAAGGAAGCGTGAGGCTGAGGAGACAAGCAACTTACCCAAATTGCCCAGCTGGAAAGTGGAAGTGGTAGAGTTCAATCTCAAGCCTCTGCCTTCAAATCATTTGGTTCTTTTTCTGCCACTTAATATCTGCTTTAGGGCACCATACAGAGTGTCTGATGAAGACTTTCTTAGCTCAGAGTGCTACCCATGAAACAATTTACTGCCCTTGGGTGATAGTGTAGAACTTCCAGCATAGGGAAAAAGGAAGGAAAGAAGAAAGTAGGAAGGAAGGTGATGGCAGGGATCAGGAAAGAAAACCAGAAAAGCACCTTTTGTGGGGAACAAGGCTCGCTAGATGGCCTCAGATGGTGCATATGGACTGACTGAGGTGTGTCTACTTTTCCCAGGCATCATTGACAGCACTGTTGGGGAACAGCGACAGGTGGTGGCTGTCACTGGTGATGGCACAAATGATGGGCCAGCTCTGAAGAAAGCGGATGTTGGTTTTGCCATGGTAAGCAGCTCAGCACAGTGTCTCTCTCTGACTGTAAGCTGCCTTCTCCATTGGGAAGTGAGGGCAGACTTCCTGTACCTTCACGTCCTACTTTGTGCTATTTTCTCCGACTCCATCTCTCCTACCTACCTAGCCAATAATAATACGTATAATGGGGGACCATCAAGTATGAAGAATAGATGACACAGGAAGGGAAATCAGAAGTATTAATTACCCAGGAAAGCAAGACCAACTTAAACTTGCCCATGAACATAGTGATATTGTCTGCCTAGGCATGCTATGGAAAATTCATGGTTCATATAGAATATATACTCCATGGCCAGCACTATTTATCACTCTGCTTTTCTCTCATGAGGCTGGGAGCATCAGAATTTCTTGGAGAGTTCATTTAAAGTTATATAGTCCAAGGTTCCACAGTTGGATATCTTGATTCAGTGATATCTGGGGTGGGTCCTAGAAATATTTGGGTTTTCTTAATGGGCACATGTGTTAATTCTTATATTCAGGGACATTCAGAAGCCCCCAGATTGCAAAGCACATCCTCATACTCAAATAGCTTATAACTGTAAGTCTCACCTATATATTAAACTAATGATGATATTTAAGCAGTGGAAGGAGATTTGAGAAGTAATCTGTTTTTAGGATGCCCTCTTTAACAACAAAGTTTTTATTCTAGGAAATATCAAGAATATACAAAAGCAGGGAGAATAGTTTACTCAGCCCCCATGCACCTGTCACCCAGCATTAGTTATCAACACTTAGCCAATCTCGTTTCACTGGACCTCTCCACCTACCCTTTCACTTCCCCCATCTCCAGCTGAATTATTCTGAAGCAAATGGAAGATATATGTCATTGTATCAAAAAAAAAAAAAATCAGTATATGTCTCTGTGAGATAAATGTATTAATAAAATATTTAAAAGAATCATAATACCATTATCATAAAAATTTGATTCTTTACTGTCATCAGCTATCTAGTCAGTTTGCATTTCCCCAATTGTTTCAGAAATGTTGTTTTTTTATAGTTTATTTGTCCAAATAATATCTATGCATTGCAAGTGTTTCATGCATCTCTTAAATCTCTTAATCTTTAACAGTAGTTCTTTAAGTGTGCTCCTCCTTCCAGCTGTACCTGGAAATGTGGATTCTCAGGCCCTGCCCCAGGTCTACTGAATCAGAAAGCTTGGAGATGGAACCAAGCAATCTGTGTTTTTATGTGTCCTTAGTGATGCTGA
Source organism: Eidolon dupreanum (assembly GCA_028627145.1). NCBI lineage: Eukaryota > Metazoa > Chordata > Mammalia > Chiroptera > Pteropodidae > Eidolon > Eidolon dupreanum. The sequence continues at coordinate 19,315,206 of CM053517.1, read as the reverse complement.
CATACCCTAAAGTTTGAGAACCACTTGTCCCATAAGATCCCTGTATCCAGTCTCCAAGACCGCCCTTGACATTTGTGGGTTGACTAGAAGGACTTATGGGACTCAGCATATAGCCATACTCATGGCTAAATATAGTAAAGATATAGTAAGGGGGAAAGTCACAGGCAGAGTTTGGAGGGATCCACGTGCAAACTTCTTTATGCTCTCTCCCACCATGAGGGGTCACACAGAGCATATTCTTCCCCCAGCAACAAAAATGCAACAACACGTGTGTTGACTGGGAACATTCTGAGAGCCAAGTTTCCAGATGCCAACCAAGGGCCAACCTTGTAAACAGGCCTTTCTAAGGATAGCAGTCTCAGGCCCACTTGTTAACTCTTTTTCTGCACAATCGCTTTCTGTCTCTTTTTCCTACCTATTTTATTTTTAAGGAACCAGGTTGTTTGTCTACATAGAGTATCTCACAGAATGGATTTTGTTGGTTGTATTTCTGTAGTGTCCTTTAATCTGTTCTTTTGTTCCTTGTATTTCTTATAAACTAGTAATTAGTTTTAGAAACAATCAGATTCTAGATCCCATCTTTCATTAGAGACCACAAAATGATGATGTTCTGATTTTCTTTACCTATTAACTTGAATATTCTATAAAAAGAAATGTCCCCTCATTGACTCTTTGGTTACTCTGAGGTTCAGTTCCTACATGAAAGGCAGATTAAATGCTTGAATATTTTCCTTTATTACCAGTTTTCAAAATAACGAGTTGACTTTATATGGTCCTCCAAAGGAGACAAATGAATTTTTTTTAACATCATTCTGAATTCATGGATATAAGTGTATTTGATGTGTTTCAATCCATTGTCCATTTCATTGTTTGATGTTCACATTGGCCCGTCATGAGCTTCTTCAGCCTCGTTGAGTCCTTTTGATACAACCCAGCTGTGTCGCTTCTGTGGTTCCTCATATGACTGGGTGTTCCTTGTATTTCTTGTGCTAGATCTGGAATTATCTGTTTCTCAAAGGAATCCTGCTTCATTTTAGAAGACACAATCTGAATATCAAGATGTTCTTTACTACTGAATAAATCATTGTTTCTAGACCTTTTTGGTGGTCAAAGCTAGGAAATATATCTCTGTCTCTTTTGTGTTTCTGTTTTTAAGTAAAAGATATCATAAATTTGTATTGGCATTCCAATTCAAATTTAGAATTATAGAACTCTTCCTAATTTTATTTAACTTCCTTGATTTTACATTTCTTAAGCTTTCCATTAGAGATTGCTTTTGAAATTCATTTGTTTTAAACTTGTATAAAGTAGTTATATGGTTCTCTAAAGTCTATTATAGAAAACCAGTTCTATTCATGGAAATCTAGCTTCTATTCCTATCATCTCCACCCTGTTGTCTCCATAAACCATTGGTAACTTTTTTCTTTAGTTTTTGTTTTATCTTTCTGTTTATTCCTTTAAAATATAATTAAATGAGTAATATATTTATATCCCACCCTCTAAGATAAGGGGATACTTATCTATAGTACTATCTGTTCTTATCTACATACATACCCTGTACTTTTTTACCCACCTTGCTTTTTTTCACTTAACAACACCACTTGGGGATCATTTCATGGTAATAAGTATAAATTCTTCCTTTCTTTTCCTCCTCTTTTTACAGTGCATGGTACAGCATTGTGTGGATGTATTAGAGAACTTTTTGATGGGGAAACTGAATTGTTTAGTCTATCTAACATACTTTTTGTTGCAATCTGGATAGGAAAATAATACTACCAGGTAAAGAAGACAAATAATCTACTAGTGCAACCCAAATTAATGAATAAGCTCCCCTGGGGGTTACAGAAGCCACAAGATATGGAATAGAAATATGGGCTGGGGATGTTAGGTACAGCTATGCAAAGTGAGCTGAGCTTAATTGAATGGGACATTAAAGATAGGTGGGATTTAAAGAGATTGGGAAAGAAGATGTTCCAGACTTGGGTAACTGGTATCAGTAGAAGTCTACTCTAAAAGTAAATGAGCGATTCAGGAAATTGTGAATAAACCGTGAGTTTTGAGCAGGATTATATAAGAACAGGTTGGAAAATGCATCAAGTTCACTTACTGAGGGCTTTGACTGCCAGACTAGAAATTTCACTTTTTCTAAAGTACAGTTTTCAACCTTCGGTATGTCTATTCGTAAACCTATAGTTAGTTGTTCCCCAGCAGCAGGATTTTGAACAGGATAAGACATCTGAACTGTGCTGCCAGACCACTTACTCCTCCTAGAAAAAGATGTTGGGTGACTTAAAGTTATGGGGCATACAAGGACTTAAATGATTTGCTGGTAGCGGCAAAATAAATTTAAGAATTTGGAGGTCAAATAGATAGGACTTGTTCCCTATCTTGTAATTCATTTCTAAGGTGGGGGTGGGAGTAGGAGAGAAGAGAAAAAGGAATATCAAAGATAGCTGTAATTTGCAGTCTGGGCTCAGGAGTAAGGTGGTAGCATCAGGCCCCAACACTTTTTTCTGTAGCGATAGTGACATATTTTCGTTTCATTTTCTTTGGGAGAGAAGAGGACTCCAAATGTAGTTTAGTCTTTAGCATTTGTGTGGCCAGTGTGCCCTCTAGTGTTAGTCCTAGTTCTGAAGCTTCCTGGAAGTCGGGAAATGGAATGAGTTCAGAATGTAGATAAACTATGCTTTATCCAGCTCCTCAGCTTTCTTTCCCCTTTGTACCACAGGGTATTGCAGGCACAGATGTGGCAAAAGAGGCATCAGACATTATCCTAACAGATGACAATTTTACCAGCATCGTGAAGGCCGTGATGTGGGGACGAAACGTCTATGACAGCATCTCCAAGTTCCTGCAGTTCCAGCTCACTGTCAATGTGGTGGCCGTGATTGTGGCCTTTACTGGAGCCTGCATCACTCAGGTGAAGGGAATGTGTGTCCATAGAGGGGAACCAAGATAGGAGGTAGGAGGCAGGGGCTAAGGAACTTGGGGAATAGGGTACAATATATCTACTGAAGAGTAAGGACAGTTTCCCCAGTGGTGTTGGGGCAAGAGTTAGCTCTACTAGGTTCACTCTCTCCTCCTGCTCATGTGGGATGATGATAATTTATCTACTTAATTTAGCACTTACATGTCAACCACTGTGCTGAGCACTTATGTGTATAATCTCTATAAGAACAACCTTGCAAGTAGATATTATCTTCATTTTACAGGTGAGGAACCCAAGACTTAAAGAAGTTAAGTAACTTTCTCAAGGTCACTCAGCCAATAAATGGCCAGACCTGAAGTCTAGGTGGATAGCTAGAGCTAGGTCATTACAAGGACAAAGATGAAGCTAATGAGTGAGGTGGGGGTGGTTTCCAAGGAAAGCTTAAAGGACCGGTCTTTCCCTCCACCAGGATTCCCCACTGAAAGCCGTGCAGATGCTGTGGGTTAATCTAATCATGGACACGTTCGCCTCGTTGGCCCTGGCCACAGAGCCTCCTACAGATTCTCTGTTGAAACGTCGCCCCTATGGCCGAAATAAGCCTCTGATCTCACGGACTATGATGAAGAACATCTTGGGACACGCGGTCTATCAGCTCACAATTATCTTTTTCCTTGTCTTTGCCGGTGAGCTGAGGGTGGCGATGGGAGTGAGGCGGAAGTGGGGTGCTAGGTGGTGATGAGGCAGAAAATGACCCGAGGAAAGAAGGCAGCAGGAGAGCAAGCTGAGCACCAGACTAGGAGTAACGGCAGCTTCGCTCACCGAGTGCATCCTCCAGTCCTGCTACAAGGAGCATTGTGCTAGTTTATGTACTTCTTTAAGAATTTGATGAGGTTAGCTACATTATACCTTTTTAAAAAATAGATTATAAACTAGGGCTCCAGTCCCATTATAGTGGCACTAAGATTCAAACCTATGTCTGACTAATTCTTGTGCACATAGTTTTATCACCATACTGCACTACAAGAAGACAAATATCAATGGAGCAAATTGAGAGAGCGGGTCAGCTATGTTGAGGCCAGAGCTAACATTTAAAATATGGGATAACTAACCTAGCACGGATGCCGACTAGTTGGAATGGACACCAGCCATCAGCAGCCAGCATGGCCACGCCGACGTGTTCTGACTTAACCTGAGCCCTCCTTGAGACCATACTTACCCTCCAATGCTTCCCCTCTCCCACTAGGTGAGAAATTCTTTGACATTGATAGTGGGAGGAATGCACCTCTACATTCCCCACCCAGCCAGCACTACACCATTGTTTTCAACACCTTCGTACTGATGCAGCTCTTCAATGAAATCAACTCACGCAAGATCCACGGGGAGAGGAACGTCTTTGCAGGCATCTTCCGCAACCTCATCTTCTGTTCTGTGGTCTTAGGCACATTCATCAGCCAGGTGAGATTCTAGCTGGAGTTGGGGTGGCAGGTCTGGGGTAACACAGACCAGAAACTGAAGCCAGGATTTTCTAAGTACCCAGGAATAGGAGTGAGGGAGTAATAGGGGCTGGGGCTGTAGGGTGAGCACTTTTGAATTCCCCATTGGCTTCCATTTGCATGTGGCCCTATAACTGGAGCCCACTGTGTCAGGTGCTCCAGTATAAAGCCCCTGTGCTGGAACATAGTTATCTTTTTCCTTGTCATTGCCGGTGAGCCAAGGGTGGGGATGGGAATGAGGTGGAAGTGAGGTTTATTTGTTGGTAGCAAATAAAATAAGACTTGTAGTATCATTTCATTATCTTTTGAAAACCCAGAAAGCTCACAAAGTGACCAAGAGGAACTCTCTTCTGCCCCCTTTCCATGCCTCCTGCCAGCACCCATGAAGTGCACGTGCACGGGCTGCGTGGGCTCTCTCCCTTCCCTGCTCCTTTGTTCTGAAAGGGCTCTTGGTAGAAAACACTGTGCAGTTCACAGAGAAAGAGAAGTGATGGGATGGCGCACATGTAGTTGGCAGATAAGCCTGGCTTGGCTCCTCCTGTGGGAACTGGGGTCAAGAGCATGGCTGTCCTGGTGGTAAGAGGATTGGGCCCTTCCTTCTTGCCCTAGTCAGAGGTACACTTAAACATCAGCAGATACAAGAGATTATAAGCCCACCCTATAAAAAAGGAGCTCCTTCCTCACCCCTAAGCAGGGCACTTCCCTTATTTGCCCCCATCCTCAGTTCCTCTTCTCCATCACTGTGCCTTCTCTTTGTCACTACGGGCTTTAATCACAAGAAACCTCCAGCTCCACCTGTGCTCCCCCAGCTCTTATGTAAATAATTGTCATAGTAAATGTGTCTGTCTCCCTATCAGAGTGCTCTGTAAAGACGGTTTGTGTCTGTCTCCCCTTCTGGATTTCTTCTTTCTCCTTTCCCAATAGGTAGATTAGGACTTGTACCACAGGATCATGGGGCCTTGGCTGAAGGGCTAGCTATCGGTTACTCACCTCCCTGATGGTGGGCTGCCCCTTCTCTGTTCTAGATTCTCATTGTGGAATTTGGGGGTAAACCCTTCAGTTGTACGAGTCTCACCCTGTCCCAGTGGTTTTGGTGTCTCTTCATTGGCATTGGAGAACTGCTATGGGGCCAGGTGAGTACTGGTCCACCCTCCCTCTGCCCACCGTCTTCTCCTTTCCTCCTCACCCTCAAGTTTTCAGATTCTTTCCATCTTGTAGAATCTCAGGGTGGAGTGATCCGTACCAATACTTCAGAGGCTTTGGATCTCTTCTCTAACCATGCCTGGAGGCAGGCAAATTCCTTAGCTTCTCTGATATGGTAGTGGAAATTTTCAATGGAATTTCACTAAAAAAAAAAAAAAGTAAGGGTCTTAGCAGTAGAAGAGTTTGTTCTAGTGAAGCTGTAGTCTGGCTCTGGATGCTGTGTTGACTTAGTTTAAGGCCCCTCCAGCTCTTGTGTTTTTCATCATGGCCTATCTGGATTGAATACCTGACTCTCACCTAAAATATATCCAGGCTCACCAGGCCTCTAGAGAAGCAGTGTAGCAGACAGCTCAGAGTATGGACATGGGATCCACCACCTGGGTGTGAATCCCAGCTCTCCTTTTTACGAGTTGAACCTTGAGCACGTTCCTTAACCATTCCATGCCTCAAATTCCTCAGCTTAGGATAACGGGGTCATTGTTAATCGTTGTTAATCAAAAACTCAGTTACTACACAGAAATGACTTAGAAATGTCCAGTACCCTGTAAGCACTCAATAAATGTTAGCTGTTAATATTATGATAATATCATCAGGTCTAGTGAGAGTTTTATTCCCTCCCCCCAATACAACTTTGTAGGTCCCCTTCATCCTCAGCTCTGGCCTGGGCTGTCCCTTTGCTCTGCAGACTCCAGGCCTCTACTGAATGGTGCCCAGCCACCTGAGTAATGGAGGTTTTGCTCTAACTGGCTCCAAAGATTCCTCCCCAGGGCTGCTGGCCTTTCCCCAGAGAAATGATAGTTATTTCTTTCATACCTCCTAATGCCTCCCCAATTAAGCCTCATTGTTTACCAGTAAATCCCTAAAGCAGCTTACACTCGGGTGAAGCCCAGTTGTTTCACCTACTGTTTGAGACTCATCTGAGTCTAGTCCCACAACTGACTTTGTGGACTTGATGCCAGATAACAGTCATCCTTCCAACATCTGAAAGCAGAACTTTGACATTCTTCCTATTTCAAAACACTCGGGTCCATGTTGCACTGCCGACACAACCCCTCTTTCCCATCTGAGCCCTGTCTGCTCCTCCTCTTGTTTGTGAAGGAGAACTGATTGACAGGTACTGAGCTCACCTAATGATTTATTTTTGAATTGCAAGCCCAACCTATTACTCCATGACTTCTGCTAATACTCATATATCCCTTCTTCGACGGCCTGTCCCACCTACTTCCTCACCCCAAGCCCAAGGGGACTTTTAGTATCCTTTCACTATAGTTTTATAACACAGGAATTACTTTGCATGTGGTAACTAAGAAGAGGCTCATTCTTTCCCAACACTTTCTCTACTCCTTACTCATACACATAATGTGACCATCCTGTCCTCAGACTTGTTTTCCTCCATATCCTGGTATCTTTCCCTTCCTACTATGCACCATGCATCATAGTTCTGCTTCTCTGAAAAGACACAGGGTAAAATGGAAAGGAAGAGCTGAGACAGAAGGAAGAGTATGAAGTATATAACTAGGTAGATGGCTGGTCAAATTCTAGAATATAAGTTCTCCTTTGAATGTCCACAAATACAGAAAACCTTCCTAAGGTCCTGATAGCTGGTAGGTACTTGGTGAATGCTGCTCAAATGGACTGGTTCTTCTCCTGCTGTTATCCCAGTGAGAAGGATCACAGGACAAAGAGTAACCCCCCCAAGGGCCTGATCCGTATAAGTTGAGTGACAGCTGCTCTCACCCTGACTCTGGCGTCTCCCCTTTTCCTGCTATACCTGTTCTCAGATAATCTCCACGATACCTACACAATCCCTGAAGTTCCTAAAGGAGGCTGGGCATGGCACCACCAAAGAGGAGATCACCAAGGATGCAGAGGGCCTGGACGAGATTGACCATGCAGAGATGGAGCTGCGCCGGGGCCAGATCCTGTGGTTCCGGGGCCTGAACCGTATTCAGACTCAGGTACTCTGATAGTGGCCTAGCTGTACTCTGGGGGAAGAAATCTCCCATCTTGGGAGGTGTTGGGAGGGCAGCAGTTCTAGGTCACCAATATCTCTTCTCTTCCAGGCCTGCTACTGGTGGGCAGCCCTAGCTCCCTAGCTTCAGGGCAGATAGAGGCAGAGGGAGCTGCATGAGTACACCTGAGAGGAAAGTAGTCATAGGGTCTAGAACATGGGACACCAACTTTTAGCATAGTCCTTTAGCTTTGGGTTGGTTCGAAAGCTCACTTTTCCAACCTCCATCAACTTCCTGCATGAGACCTTTGCAAGTACTAGACCTAAACGAGGGTGAGAAAAGTTCAGAGTCTTCCCTTACCCTTCAGAAGGAAGGAATTAGACAATATCTCTATGCCAGCAGCCCCAGCAGACATTTAATGTATGTACATCCTCAAGCTGCTATTAGAGTGAGTAATGTAGATGTTACCCGGAAGGATCTTTATAAAAGAAACTCACTTTCTTATATCTTCCCCACTTGAAATTTAAGGCCATGGTGGGGAGTCTGATGGCTAAGTATGTATAAATGGCAATAGTCTCTCAATTCCTGAATATCTTTTGCAGGATTCAGACTTGCTTCCCAAAAAGGAATAAGCTATAATTTCTTCAAATTATTCCTTTCTTGCAATTCCTGAAATGGAAGAGAAGCTGCTCCTAATGCTCTTAAGTCCCCTGCCTATAGCCCTACAGAAACTTTTCCCCCCTATTTTCCATGCAACTCTAATTACCTTCTCCTGGGTGAATGGGCTGGTCTATGTATTGATAATCCTATCACTTTCCCTGCTCTTGCCCCAATATACCTCTATTGTGTTAGTCCTGAGATTTCCCATCTCAAGAAATTAAATCCCAAAATCTCAAGGGTGCTTTCCTGAGAACAGACCTATTCTACTCTACTGAAGATCCTGGAAATTAGCCTTGTAGATGTCAAGCCCTAGTCAAGCCCACCTCCTCTCCTGAGTGTCTCGAAAAGAGAAGTGCAGTGAATATTCTAAACTAAATACCTGCTGGGAACCTGTCTCCCATAGGCAAGGCAACAGGTGGAGTGGGAAAGAGGGGCCAGGGAGGGAACACTGGGATTCCTTTCCCCTCTCTTGAGTCCCTCCTTCCAGAGAGGGAAATCCCCACAGGACCTGTACATACTCTAAGGACACCCAGAGCTCCCACTCCCACCCCGCCCCCTCTCCAGGCTGCTGAGCCCATCCTGCAATGGCCTCATGTGCCCAGAGAACCTGGTGACTTTGGCTCCTGTCACTGAGGCCCCAGTGCTTTCCTTTAGGTCTGCTCTCTGCAAAATAACCTGTCTGCTTTTCTTTTCTTCAGGATCCTCTGCCTCCTCTTCTACTATGTGATTTCTTTCCCAGCCAGGATTCCCTCATTCTACTGTCTCCTGGCTCCCTGAGACCTGAGATTCATGGATCTTCCTTCCCTCTTCCACTACCAATTTCCAGTCCCTCAGCTGTATACCTTTCTGTTTAGTTTAACTACCTACATAGCTTTAGGAATCCTGCTTTTCCCTATTGGAGTATGAGGTAGTTGGGCCACAATGGCATTAAAGCCTGAAATTCAGCAGCAAAGGCTGGCTACCTGTTAAAGATGCCACAATGACCAAATCCATGCCATTGCAGCATGCACCTGCCTCTGTAAGCAGATGAGGCCAGCTGTGCCATCCTGCATTGGACACCTGAAGCTCTCTCCTGGCACAACTCTTCAGCCTCAGCAGGGCTCTAATCAAACCCCCACCATCTGATTGTTGCTCTTTGTCGTCATTCTCATTGCAAAACTAAGGGGTGGGAGGTGTTGCCAAGCTATTGTCCTGTCCTGGTGCCTTTAGTTTAGGGAGACCTAAACGCACTAGAAAGCAAAAGTTTGGGGAACAAGGGCTAGAATCTTAGGAAGGTAAACTTGGAATCCAATTTCATTATGGAGGATGGGACCTTGTAACCCTAATAAGCACTGAGGAAGATGTCTCTACAGCCTTTTCTTCCATGTAGCTGAACCCTCCACGCATGGAAATCATTTCCTCCCACAGGATCAGGCTCCTCCATCCCCTGGAACTAAAAACTGTATAATGTGATGAAGGGGGTGGTGTTTTAGCTCAGAATCCCGAAACTAGCCTTAAACATTTTATGGCTTCTCAGGAAGCTTTGCAAATAAGAATAACTGTCTGACTCACAAGGTGTCTGCTTTCCCACCTCTCTCCTGGGAAATAAAGTCAGATGAGTGGAATCAGTACTTTTCCTGCATTCTTGGGAGATTGGCCCTTGGTATTAAGCATGTGGACATTTTTAAGGTGATTCTACCAGATTCTGAAGAATAAAGGAATTATTTTTTATTTATTCCTTGTTACTTAGGATGGTAGATTTGACCTCGGCCTCAGAACTAGACCATTATTGGAAAACAAATGGCATGAATTGCCTCTGTCTCAAAGAGATAAGACCCTGGAGACCAGAGACCACTGTATAGGGCTAGACTTGCAGCTGCTCACCATCCACCAGCTACCAACACTCTTTCTGCTCCTCCCTCAGTCTAAATGCTGAGTTATTGTCAACATTTCTGCCAGACATATCCTGACACTACAGCTAGTAACATTCTTCCTAAAGAGCCTGGCCATTGGATATCTGAGCTCCATTCTTGGGCCCTGTTCACTTCAAGCCCAAGGAATGTGTGTCTCAAAGAAGAAACCCAGAAGGGAATGAGCCCAACTACCTGTGGTCACCTACGTATTGGCTACTACATGCCTCTGTTTTTTTCTATAAACACATGAGTTATTTTCCTGGAAAATCTATAAAAATAGATATTCAATTTAATTGATTTAGAAGAGACTGGATTCCGGCTGGATATTCGGACTCCAGGTCAAATTGTTCCTTAAATGAAGTGTGATGTGCAATTAATGTGTTTCCCCTGCTCCTCACCATTGTTTTGTGTGTGAGGGAATCTCTCTCCGGCTTTCTATCTCCTGTCCCCTTTGCCCAGCTCCTTCCATCCCCCTTCCCTAACCCTCCAGAACCCTCCCTTCCTCTTTCTTCACCTCTTTCTGACTGTGGAGCAAAGCTGTTTCACTCTCTGATTCTTTGCAGATCGACGTAATTAACACATTCCAGACGGGAGCCTCTTTTAAGGGAGTCCTAAAGCGACCGACCATGGGTCAACACCTTGATGTAAAACATGTTCCTAGCTCATCCTATGTAACAGTTGCTCCAGTCAAATCCTCCCCCACCACTTCTGTTGCTGCTGCTGTTTCATCTCCTACTCTGGGCAGTGAGTGATAGTCTATTATGATGCATGATTTGCTAAAATGACCACAAGAGAGCACGTGGCATCCATTTTCACCAACTGTGGTTATCTTCCCTTTGGTTTGCCCCTTTGATCTTTGACTTAAGGGAAGAAAAATGGGACCAAAATCCCATTTCCAAACCAGGCTGTTTGTCCTTTTACTTACTTATCTATTATTTATTTGTTTGTTTGTTTACTTACTTACTTATTTACTTATTTTTAATTTCAAAAAACTATAAAACTGTAAGTAACCATTTTAAAGACAATAGTCATGTTTTCTGATTATTCTTCTGCATTGCTTGTTTCTTCCTTAAGTTTTTTGTCTAGCTTTACTTTATGTTTTTGTTTTTGTTTTCTGCTTTGTTTGGATATGTTGTTGTTATTCCTCTCCTCTTCTACTCTGAGCCTAAACTCTATCCTCTAAGGTTAGATGTAATGTTAGTCCGAGTGAAAACCCTAGAACTCTCTTCATTGGGGGGTAAGTTTGAGATCTCCTGAGAAAAGGTATGAAGGGAGATATTGTTCCCATTAGTTTTTTACCAGTAGATTTGTCATAATTGAGCCAATATTAAAGTTAGACATTAATAATGGGTGTTTTTTTTTTTTTGGCTACCACTCTATTATTAGCTGGCACTACTGACATAAAAGTTATAGCTGAATGTGAAGAAACGAAGGTGTTCAGTTCAAACGCACAGGGCTGAGCAGCCCCATTATTTTACTTTTCAGGGATTTTAAACCAAACTCTGGTTTAAGAATCAATTAATTCACATCTTTCACATCTGGGTAGAATTATATGAAAAGGTCAAAATAACTTATTTTTCTTCAGTGGTTAAACTTTTTTTTTAAAGGAATTTCTGAAGAGCAACCTTTTTTTTTTTTCTCCTTTTCTCTAGGAATAGAATAGAAAAATAGAAGCAGGAAGTTTGAAAATCGTTCTCACCTATAGCAAGCCCTTCATATCTTATTTTGCACATAAACTTTTAGGAACTCCCTCCTCAGCCAGCCTGTTTATTGGAATGCTGTCCACACTCAACCCAAGATCTGGTGTTCTCATTGGTAGATTGCTGGATTCTTGCTAATGCTTATGCCTTCGTATTCCTGGTCATTTTACCATCCCCAAATGGGACACAGAGAGGAGAGAGAAGTCAGTTTGCTGATAGTGCTATTACAATATTTGGTAGGAAAGGAGTCTCTCTGTAGTAAGTATATTGTGGGCTTCAAATATCTAAGTGTTTGTCTCTCTCTTCCTCCTAACCCCCTCTCCAACCCTGGGAGGGGAGGGTGAAGAAAAAACGATTGCCCTATCTGTGGTTCACATGATTATAAACTATGTTGGTTGACCAGATTTAGATTAGTTGTTGTCTTTTTAACCAACGATAGTGTTCTCATGTGAGGTATGGGGGTAGGGTGGAGTTTTTTCTAGATACATATTTCATTAGACCCAAAGGCAGTCAAAGAACTAAATAAGTCTTATCCTGAAAATATCCCAGAGCCTCTCGCTCTAATTCCTCAATATTCCTCTCATATTTCCATTTTACTTTGGTTTTGCCATGTCCTTCTAACTAGTTTCTGTTCTTTTTACATCATGCCTCTCTTTTAGGAAGGGTTAGTGTGAAGTATCCCAGCGATTTGAAGGTAGAAGGAGACTAAGCAGAAGACAGAGCCTAATAGACTCTTGTAGGGCTGCCATTAGAGAGTATGCTGCAAACCATCAAAAACTAGACAGTCAGGAGGGACAAGCCACACCTGCTCTTTCTCCAGCGGTGCCTTCTTCCTTCGAGGTCCTAGAAGTTATAGTCATACATTTTAAACCCCCTTTCCCATTCCAGATCTCCAAATCAATTCAGTTATTTACCTAACCTTCCGTATAGATAAATCTCTTAAGATTTTCCTCTATAGGAAGGCTTTAATTTCTTCTCTTCCCCTGGTTTCTGAACAGGGAGCAGAACACTATAGAATACCAGCTGAAGAGATGGAGTCTTCACCTACCCATTCAGTGAGCTCCAGAGAGTGGCACCAATCACTCACACCTAATCTAAGGTCTAGCCTGGTTGGGGCTCCTGAGTCATAAGAAAGAGTTGCCCTTTAAACAGCCATTTCACCTGTAGGACAAAGGTCACAGAAGAGACATTTCCCAGAGGTTTTGAGAGATGACCAGGAAAGGAAGGGTTGATTGGCTGAGTTAGAAAGTGCCTACAGCTTTCACAGCGCTCACTTCACCAGCTATGTCTTGTTCCCCATACACTGCTCATGTACCAGGCAGCATGCATCAGGAAGGGAAGATGCCACCACTTGGGATGAATTGATGATGGTGTATCTGTGTGATTGTTCATCAGCATGTGTTATATATTTTCTGAGGCCAGTGTTGGAATTGAAGAGCATTCTGGCACAGCCCCATGCCCTCTACCCCCTCACCCTTCTCTCCACCCACCAGGCCACCAGATGGTCCTCCCTAGCTCTCTGACTCTTCTTCATTTGAGCTTCCCTTGCAGGTGGCTGGTTTCCCTTTAGATTCCAGAAGTCCTGCAGTCTAGCCGGATGACTGTTCTTTGCTCCCCTAAAGAAGAAATTTTTCCTATTTTTTCCATCTATCCATCCCCGATTCACTCTTATCTCCCTTATTGTTTACTTGTAACAGTGTTATGATCGCCCCAACAGGTGAGAGGAAAAACCAGCAAACAGGGCTCCAGACCCTCACTCCAACCCCAATTTTTAAAAATCTGTTTTCTACATTGGACTTCACATATAATTATTTTTAAAAAGTATTGAATTGCTGAAAAAAATAGAAGCAGGAAGTTTGAAAATCACTGATTTCAAAGATGATCAACTGGTGGTATAAAGGTACATGTTCTCCTGTAGTACTTGTTAAAAATTTTGAGATCTCAAGAGCAAAGTGAAAAGTATGGGCTTTGTTATCATTCATGCAGGGGGTGGGTATGGCTTTGAACCCATCTCTTTACCAAGGCCAAGGGAGAAGGCACTAAGTTTGGGTTTACTTAAACCAAATTGCCTTGCTCTGAGTTTGATGTAGATCAATTAAAATTTGGGACCTCCCAAAGATCAAGTGGAGCCTCTGTTCCATCTGATCTCACCTAGATCTAGAGCAAAGAGAGCATGACAGGTAAAATTTACCCATCAGATGGTTAATAGGAATCACAGAAGGATGGAAAAGTAGATCTTTACTTTCTTTCAGCCTGGTGAATATGTGCCCAAGTTCCTTGACTCTTCTTGGCTGAGGTGTTGAGCTGATTCTATTGAGTGGCAAAGAAAGAGTCCTTTACCTTCTAAGCTCTGAGTACCCTCAGTCCTGGATGGGTCTGCCAGGCTGTTATAAATTGAGGCAAGATAAGGAAAGCCTTAGCCAGCAGAGACACAATTTGAGTGAACCTTCTTTGCATATTATTTCTGAAGGTTCTATACAGTGTGATAGGAAGCACTGGGACAGGCTATCTATCCAATTTATTTGCCTGACTCTTTGTGTGCTCTGTTGCCTCGCTCTTGCCTCTTCTCCAGGAACATATTCCTTGCTTAAACAGCAGAGGAATGAAAGAGATACCCTACCTCAGCATTCATCATTCTCCCTATTTCCCTCCCCACCTCAATAGTTTCTTCTGTGTTACTCCCATTTATTTTCTGAGGGAAGAATTTTTTTAACAAGACTGGGATCAGCCACCTCCCAACCACAAAAAATCCTATAGTGCTTCCTTTTCCCCTGGCATCTCCAACCTCTCAGGATCCAGCCTCACCCCCCACCCCACCTCAATCCTACTAGCGCAGTTTCTAAACTAACCCTCAGAGAGGCCTGCAGTTCAGAAAAGTAGGCTGCCAAAGAGCAGGTGCCTCTGGATAAAGCAAAGGCTGGTGACAGAGATCAATTATGGTCAGTTTTTTTCCCTTTCTCTAAATTGATTGAATCCCTCCCTTTTTGTGCAGTAGAACAAAGACTTTAACACTTACAGGGCAATGCATTTCCTTTTGCCCAATAAAACTACAAATTGTTTCCTTTCCTCCATCTATTTCATCTACCCCGACAGAAAAGTCACTTGTTTGTAGCACTGCCTCCTGGATTGGGTGGTTTCTCTCCTGGTCCCATCTTTTCCCTTCTCCACATAAGATCATGCTTCTTTTCACAATTTAGAAACAGCTGGAAAAAACGGCATGACTGAGTGCAGTTGCCAAATATCAGAGACAAGGACATGCATTTGAGTTGTGAGAGCTGAATCTTCTCTCAGTAGTCAGGAGAAGGGCATCTTTTGATACCTTTGATACCTGTATTTCATCTATATCTTCCAGTAGAGAGACAGAAGGAAGGGGACAGTGTGGAGGTGGTGGGATATAAATATATACACCTTTCCTAATGAAAGCAATTTTCCAGTTGGAGATTATTAATTTTAATTTCTTGCATGCTGCTGACACAAATGAAGATTGGTTTGTCTGCCTTGCTGCACTGTGTTCATGGTCACTTATCACCCACACTGTTTTGTGTGCAGATTGGTATGTGTTTGGCTCTTTGAGGGTTTTAAACAGAACTAAACTTTGATGTGTAATTTTTGCATTTCACATTCGCAAAATATTTGGCCTCAACATAGAAATCCACATGTTGAATCATCTTTTAATTTTGGCTGTTAATTTGCACCTAGTTCCAGTGTCCTTGCCCTCCATTCAAAAGAACTAATGAATCTTTTTGTTTTCTGTTTCATTTTAAGAGTGGATTGTTTGGGAATGCTAACTTTGCTTTGAGTTTTCTACTTTTTTAAATGCAGCTTCGAAACATCCTAGTTGTTTGCCATTACTCACCCCACCCCACCCCAATGCTTGAAATTTGAGCCATGTAAATGTTTTTAGTATTCCATGATCTCTTATATGTGTGGTTTTTGTTGATGATCAGTAACGTTTCATAGTGTAGGTTTTGTTTCTCTCCTCAAACCACCAGTTTTTTGTTTTACTGGCCAATTCTCATCTCCGTATTTTCTCATCCTTCTTTTCCCTCCCCTGATATAGATCAAGGTAGTCAAAGCATTCCATAGTTCCCTCCATGAAAGCATCCAGAAACCCAAGAACCAAAACTCCATCCACAACTTCATGACCCACCCTGAATTCGCCATAGATGAGGAGGTGCCACGAACACCACTCCTGGATGAGCAAGAGGAGGAAAATCTTGAAAAAGTTTCTACGTCTGGGACTAGGGTGCTACTGTTGGATGGTGACGTCACTCCGTACGCCAACAAAAACAACAATGCGATGTGTTGCAGCCAGGTGCAAATTGTTGCCTCCCACCCGGACAGCCCTCTGCACAGCCTGGAGACATCAGTTTGAACTTCATTCTCTGACTCCCATTCCTGCTTTTCCTATTTCCTTTTCGTCTCTCCCATCTGTAAGGTGATGAGGGGGCTTTTCATTGTCATGTCAGCTGCTCCCAAGTATATGTGAGCCACCTGACCACGAAGAGGCAAGAGAATAGACCTATAAGGATTTTGACTTAAACTTGAGTCAAACCCCAGGCAGGTAGTGAATAGTAGATTCTACTTCTTGGGTGTATCGATTGTCATTTTTAAAGAAAGGATACAGTCCTCTAGGCATCCACCCAACCCAAGTTCTCCCCCAGTATTCATACATACGTTGCCATCTTCTGACTTCTGGATTTACCCTATGAGTCTATGCCATTTATATCCTCAGTTGAGGGTTCAGAGAGATAAATGTTCTCAGATGAAATATTTGGAGGCAGGAATGGAACGTACAGAATTAGCCAATAGAAGTGATTGTTTTTAAAACAATTTTCCCATCTTGAAAACTTATACCTAAAGCCCTCTAGCTCTTTCTCCCCTCCACTCAAACCTCCCCAGATCTTTTGACCATTGTCTTCCTTTCCTTCACTCTAAGAAAGTGGAAAGGGCCTGAATGAATCGGGTCGACTTTGACCATTCTCCCTTCCAGCCCCAGTGGAACCTTTGATTTAGTTCTAGGAGCAGATCCGTTTTCTTTACTAACAGGGTCATTTTGAAGCCACTGAGAATAGTTAAGAATGTGTTCTTGCTATCGTCAGGTTATCTGCCTCGAAACTGCCATCTTGTCAGGCTTGTTTGGTTTCTAAATGCCGGGAGATCAGCCTTGACTACAAAGCTTGCATAGGTGTCATAGTAGTTTTTACCATAAGCCTGAGCTTTCTCATATTCCTAAAATGGCAGCAAAAAATGAATTGAGAATGACCCTGCCTCCTAACTGAACTTGGAATATTGAGAACCAGAAGCTGACAGGTCTAGGACAAGACAGACAATCAAAGCCAACTCTTGTGAAGTTCTCCTGGGGGGACCACTGCTGCTTTCAAAACCGTCTGCCAAGGCTCTTCCAGGGCACAACCTGGTTGTTGGAGGAATGAGTGTTGAGAAGCTCCAGGAGAGGCCAAAGGGCTCTTCAAGCAGGATCTGAGAAACCAAAAACCTTGAGCTTAAGTGGCTGGGTATCAACTTTGACATTCCCTCCAGTTTTGTAATTCCGTTCTTCACTGTGTCCCCTAACTTGTTCAGTCTCTGAAAAGGTCCCAACCTTTCTCAAATATTTTGATTCTGAAAATATGTGTCCTAAGTGGGAGGCTCCACTATATTTTGCTGACTTAAATGGAGCAAAAGACACACCCCAAAAAGCTGCTCCTTTCTCTCTTCCTTTCTCTCACATGCTCCACTCCAGCCGCTCTGCAGAACGTGCTCACCAGCTGCACAGGAAAGCCCTGTGCCTTTTTTCCCTGAACACTGCCCAAAGCATCCCCTTTCACCTGCCTCTCAGGAGCTGGGGACTTCACAAGGAGATTTTTTTAAGTGTTCCTTAATGGGACAAGGTGGAGCCATGTTTGTAGCAGCTCCATTTTTATCCCTGCTGATATTGACTTAAGCTCTTCTGTGTAGGGGTTCGCTCATGTCTGCCAGTCCCTTCTCCCATTGGATAAAGGAAGCCTGCCCCCCTCTTTACAGAGCAATGGGAGTGGGGAGATGGGGCTTGAGGCTCTTATGAACTGCCAAAAGTCCATTTGTGAGAGCGAGGGGACCCAGACCTATCCTCTCCAGCCTTTTCTTCTGACTGCCTCCTCCCTCATCCTTTCACCTGAACTGTCCAAGGTAGGAAGAGTAAAGAAATAATACCCCCTATAATCCCCCTTACTATAGATTCTACCAAATTTGATTTGGGTTTTGTAAAGGTTACAAAAAAGTTACATGCGTCAGTGATTTTTTTTCTCTGTCTTAAACGCTCATGGAGGAGGAAAAACAGCTCGCACAAGGTGTTAGGTGTTCACATGTATATTTATTAAGTACATTGGAAGATTTAGTTCAGTCAAGTCTTTTATTACCTCAGATCAGTTTTAAAAAAACAAGCCAATAACAAACTTTGGAGGCTATTTTACCATTCCTTTTCCCAAAAGACTCTCGTGGTACCTAACAGGTTACTCCTGAGAGCTTGTGTCTACTAGTTTAAAGTCAACAGTTTTTTGTGTATTCTAGTTTCCATAGTAGGAGAGAAAAAATAGAAATATTATGCAAAAAAATAAATAGTTTTCTTTAGATCAGAAACTGGTATTTTTGAGTCAGCCATATGTATTTTGTTTAAAAGATTTAAAATAAAGTGCTGTCACGTAACCCTGTGGAGGAAGCACTTAACCAGCTGTTTGACATGACAGGTGACTTAGTATGTTTGAAATTGGTTTTAAAACCAATGCACCATAATTCCTTTCTCCAAACAGCCATCTTTATACTTAGGGGAAAAAAAGTTGTTGGGTTCTAGACTTTTTTAATATAAATTCTGTTGATATGCAATTGAGTACGTTCAAGTGTTTATGTGCACATGTTTTTTATATAAGTTTTTTTCTATTCAGTTTCAGTGATCCAACTGGCAGTGAGTAAATATGGCATAAGTTAATAAAGCTTTCCCCCAAAATGGTGCTTTGAATTTGAAAAGGGTCTGATGGGGTAAAGGGGAAAATATTGCCCTAGATTACTCTCTTGATAAATCTAGAAAAACGGGCAGTAGACTATAGATGGGAATGAAAGCATCCACCAAGAAGGGACAACCATCGGAAAATGAGTATGCAACCCCCATGGAGATAGGTGCCAGGCCCTCTAGTAAGCAGTGATTAAGCTCACAGGTCTTGGTTGGATTTTATTTTCTTGATGGCAGAGTGGTACCCAAGACATAACCATCTCTTGGGCTGCAAAGATACTCTGATTTGGGATTTGCACTTTTTATGCTTTTTTTTTTTTTTTTTTTTTTACCTCCTGTCACCTCTGGAATTTTCCATTAGTGAGTTTTTATGCAAGGATCTGACTTGGGACATCTTCCCCTCCTCTAGAAAGGTTTCATGCAATATATAAGATGAGGGATAGAGCTCTAAATGGAAAAGACAAAGGCTGGTTCTAGCCCTGGCTGACAGTCTTGGAGCTAGGTCCTTCCCGTAGGAAGACCACCTAGAAATCCCTCTGGCACTTGTGGGTTCTTTGAGCTTCAAAGGGGAACCAGTTACATATGAGTGATTGATTACCTCACTGCTGGAAACCCAGAGGGGTGTGGCAAGTTCACATTTACCCTGAAACCACCAAACTCAGAGCTTCCTTTCTTTTCTGTCTTCCTTGCCTAATGATTGAAGCAGCCCATGATACCATCACAAAGTACACACTTCCTCACTTTTCATAACAAGGGACCACCACCCCACTTCAGTGGTGGGGGTGAGGCATTCATAAATGCTTACTGTTCTTAAGCCATTCCAGCCCCTTCCTCAGAACAGGCCACACATCCTTCCATGGAGTTCAATGTCAGTCCTTCGCCTCCCCAGCCCTGCTATCAGACCTGCGGTCAACTTTCCTCTTGATTCGGAGAGATGGAGGGAGGTGAGCTCCCCTTGACTAAGCTGGCCTTTGGTTCGTGTTTTCTCCCCATATGTATATATGCCATATGTGAATATGCCATATATATGTGCCAACAAATCTATGTTCTTTTCAAATCAGCACGCAGATAGGGATTTTGAGTTTCTTCTTTTTTTTTTTTTCAGTAACTAGTATAGCAAGCACTTGTATTTTTGTATAAAAAAGAAAAACAAAACAAAAGATTAACCACTGTGGTCTGCATGACATGAATAAGCCAATGGTGACATCAGAACAGTGCATATCCCGGTGTGTGTTGCCGTAACTTGTAGTTTAGCTTAACAGTGCACCCAACCTGTGTTTGCATTTTGATATTATTTAAGCTCTGTACAATGTTTTTGCATGTATTTATATGGTTCTTAGGAAAAAAAATGCTATAAACTGGCAAATCTGAAATTCAACTATGTTGTACCGCTGAGACAGGAAGAATAGTTTTTAAAGACAGAAAAAAGGGATTTAATTTTTTTGAAACAGATAAAGCTTGTTGCTGATGAGCAGAAGTCAGTACTGCTGTGCACTGAGAATAAAAACCCACACCCACTCGTAACCATGCTGTCCTCGGTGTGTCTCCACGTTTGGGTGATGCCCTTGGGTGGTCTAAGCTGAGGAAGGATCTGTCACAGCCACGTTGAGAACCCCATCTGTGTGAGCCCAGAACTCAGCCTGCTGCTGGATCCTGGCACACTTCCCTGCCAGTGCTTCCCTCTGTGACTCATGGCCCTGGTTGCCAGTTTCATTCCCTTTGATGGGAGCTCTGCTCTGCCCACTTTGGTTAGAATTCACAATTAGAAAACCATGAAGTTGGAACTTTTGAAAAAGCATGAATTTGGAAGGATAAGAAAGAGGTGGGCTTGACAGTCCTTTTTTTTAATGAAATGCCTTTTGGGAGAATTTGTTCCCCTTATATTAACACTTTTTTCTACCTTACCTCTGGGGTTCCCCAGCCCCTGCCTCCCCAAAGATTTTTTTGCTTGGTTTGTTTTGGGTTTTCTTTGGGTTTTTTGTTTTTTGTTGCCCCGTTCATTAAGTCTGTAGCATGGCTGGTATTAGGCCCCAATTTCAGGTCAAAACAGCTTTTCGGCAGGTCATGTAGGTTCTGAGCTTTCATATCGCAGAACTCCTTCCTGCAACTCTAATCCAGGTGTGCAATCAAGTTCC
This sequence comes from Eidolon dupreanum, assembly GCA_028627145.1. NCBI lineage: Eukaryota > Metazoa > Chordata > Mammalia > Chiroptera > Pteropodidae > Eidolon > Eidolon dupreanum. Next base: position 19,294,257 of record CM053517.1, on the reverse strand, counting down.
CAGCTCTCTTTTAAAATATAGAAGTAAAGGACTTTGTCGGCTTCCCAAGGCCCTTTAGGAGCAGTGTGATGCTGAAGAACAGCCCAACTCTCCTGGCTATTTGAATATAGGCTGGTTGTGAAGAAGGAAGCAGCCCTGGTTGGAAAAGGCCTCTGTCGTGAGAGGTCTCATCCCCACTTCTATTGCCTCTGTCCCAGGCTACTCTCCACATACAGCTACCCTGCCTACTTTGTTTCTTTAAAACAGGCTGCAAAGAAAAAGCAAGTAATAAATAAATGAATAACAGAGGATAGATATTATTTGATAACAGAAGTCATTCACAAAACAGAACTCGTCTTTTTTCCATTGTAGGTTCCCTCCCAATCACCCGTGCTAAAAAGGGATGCAAAACGTCATGTGCACGGGTGCCTGTGTGCGCACACACACACATACACACCTAGAGTCCTTTCTAGAGTTTGTCCCTACACTTCCCCTCTTATTCTCACCTTGTCTTTGTTGGAGCCTACACCCATCCCTCTCTGCTACGCCAAATAGCACCTTAAAGATCAACACCTCCTGGCCCCAGTGTGCACAGAGAAGAACGAACTTCAAAGTAACCTTCTGGCAAAGACCAGTATATCCTAAGATATTTGTTTAATGGAGTATAAAGCCAGCTTAGCTCCTTGGACCTGAATTACCATATGGAAGGGAGCTCTTTTCTTTCATCTTTTTCCCTACCCCCAGTTCTAGCAAAGAATAATTTTATTGTCTTCTATCTTTAATAATGGTTTGCCCCCCCCAACCCTGGCCACTTTTCAGCCATCATATCCTCCCTGAGGTCACTGGGTTTGTTGAAAACTTCACTAAGACTTACTAGTTCCCTCTCAAGTACACACACAACCAGGCAACTCCCTGACTTACTCTGTGGTAAATCCAAAAATGACTCATTGAGTATCAGTGAGCTGGTTACCAGCCCCTGACCTAGATCTGTCAGGATATGGTCTTCATGTCACTGTGAGCGAGAAGGAGGATGAAAATGCCATGTCCTCTATCAGCAAATAATTTTGAAATCTTGTAAACAAAGCATACAAACATGTCACTATCTTTGTGTGTGGAGTCATTGGGGACAACACCCAGTTGTCCCCAACATGAACCTAAGCCATGAGAGGTAATAACCTGCTAGATTCATAGACTGTAATAATACTTTAGCCTTAAAAGATAGTAGCTTCTGGGTTCTGGGCTTGCCCATCTCCTGATGTAGAAATAATTATAAGTCTTTACTTCTGAAATTTGTTTCAAAGACACCTCCTTATCTTCAGAAGACACATACAGAGACAAGGAAGAGAATGCCAGTGGGAACACATTCTGAAGAGACAAGGAAGCAGTCTCTTCAGAATGGAATCCCACTGGCGTCTCCTGAGAGGCCAGTGTCAAAACCAAAATGCCATGTCAGACTTACAATGAGAATTTAAATCAGGGGTCCCCAACTCCTGGGCAGCAGGAGGTGAGCAGTGGGCAAGCGAGCAAAGTTTCATCTGTATTTGCAGCCACTCCCCAGCACCAGCATCACTGCCCGAGCTCCACCTCAGATCATCGGGTATCAGATTCTCATAGGATCGCCAGCCACAGGTGCCAAAAATATTGAGGACCACTGATTTAAATGATCCACATATTTAGAAAACCAATTACAATCAGATGTTTAACTCCTCTTGAAATCTAAGCAGGGGGAAATACTTGAACTTTCTGAGTGACCAGTGCCATCACACTCAGAGCCAAGTGTATCCATCTCTACTCTTGGATAGACTCTGTCCCTGAGTTCTAAGTTCCAGCTCAGGCACCACTTGGTTTCTCTGCTGTCTCCTGTAATAGAGACCACGTAGACCATCCTCCAAACACAGCACAATTGATTAGATTGTTTTCTTGCTGTGCTAAATGCAGGAACACTACATTAAAAGTCTGATTTGTGTTTTTATACCATCAAATCCTCCTGTGTTGGCATTATCTAAAGCAAATGTACATGAAAATTTACTTGAAAGAGGAAGTGAAGCTGGGAAGGGAAGAGAAGGGCTGGGAACCAATGTTTGGCCTCAGTCACGTGTAAGAGGGAGAACAAATATCCAAATGCAGGAATTCTTGACTTCAAGTAAAGGGTGATTCAAAACCCTTCTCAAGACAAGAGTTCCTGCATCTTCCCTACCAAACCTTTGAACTTCAACTACTTCTGATCAGTTAGGAGAGAGGGATTTGAATGATTTTCTGCTCACCTTTTGTGGAGGATCTAAAACAAAAAAATTAGAGAGAAGGAGTAAGATCGTGACACATGGCAGTCCAGGAGGCAGGAGACCCCTGACCTGAGCCCCGCTCTGCTGCTTTGCTGGCTTGATTGTCCATCTCTCCAAGGAGACAGTTGAAGTACGTCGAAGATTTTCAGATTACACTTTGAAGGTCTGAAACATAATTCCTCAGAGATGATTCAGAGCCCACAGGTGTTCAACAAAAGTGATTTGTTTTTGTTTTTGTTTTTTTTCAGTAAGGTTAGCTGTAGCTTGAAAAAAAAATCACTGTGAATCAGCCATCTCTGAAATGCTGTGATTCTAATTAAAAAACCAAATAAATAGTGCTGAAATGATCCAAGCCTGGGTGACAATGTAACAAGGTGTGTGATTAAATATACAAAAAAGCCTAATTTGGATCCGGTCTGGATTGTTTCCCATTATAATTCTCAATGTGTACACAAATAATATAGTGTACAATTAGCAATTGTACCCCAGCCTGCTGAAACTGTTACCTAGCTGATTCTGCTTTGGAATCTGATGTGGAAAGAGCAGTAGTTTGGGAATCCAGAGATCTAACCCACTGGAGTGGCATAAAATTAAAGAGGAGAAGCAAGATGGCTCATTTGAACTATGGTGGAAAGAGCTGGCCTGGGAATTAGAAGACCTGTATTATAATCTTGACCCTGCTGCTAATTTGCTGGGTGTCAAAGGTTTCTCCAACTCTAACATTCTCCATACTTGCTCTAGTGTCTAAAATTACTATCAGTAACCATCAGAGATTGTCTAAATGGCATTTCTCTTTTATTGCTTTCAAACCCCTGGAAGGCCACATGTGCCTCCCAGGACATGCACAGGCAGGCTTCGCTTAGGCTCAGCCACTGATACGTGCAACAAAGACAAATTGCTCCACAGCCCTGGAATTGTGAGAAATCTGTTTCGTTTCTTTTCTAAATCAGATCAAATGTGGCTCCAATCTAGCGAGCACTCACCAAGATCTGCGAGAGTTCTCTCTTAGTTGTGTTATATGTTCTCGTCTCCTCCCTTGAATGTTAGTCCACGCATTCATTCAGCAAGTATGTATTGCACAGGCACTGTTGTTTGCACTGGGAGTACAACAGGGAACAAAACAAAGTCCTGCCCTCTTTGAACTTAGTCTCATGGAGAGACAAAATAAACAAGTAAATATACAACATGTCAAGTATTAACAAGGACCAGGAAGAAAGGTCAAGTGTAAATGGAAATAGGGAGCACAGCGCATGAGAGTCACTCTGTTGTAGAGTGGTCAGGGAAGGCCTCGCTGACAGAGACATTTGTGAAGAGATGTGAAGGGAGTAAGAGAGCGAGCTATCTAACTACACGGAGGAAAGATATCCCCAGTAAAGAACACAGCAAGTGCAAAGGCTCTGAGGCAAGAGGTCTTGTTCTGTTAGAGGACATGCAAGGAAGCCAGGGGTTGGAACTGAGTGAGATACATTCAGAGATGGAGGGTTTGAAGTGGGGGCAAAACTTGAAAGCCATCATAAGTTTGGCTTCATGAAATGGGAATTCACTGGAGAGTGTGAACCAAAAACTACAATAATGATCTATCTTACAGTTTAAGGGGATCACAGTGTGGCTGCAAGCTAGGGAAAAAATGAAAGAACAGTGCAGCTTTGGCTACCACACGTGCTGCATGTGGGCTTAGCCTCATACTTAAGAATACAGTTAAATCCAAGCCCCACTATCATGCCATTGTCCTATGACACACAAATTGTGAAAAGAAAATGCTTGTCCAAAAAATTAAATTAAGAAATATTGCTCAAGACGCCCTGATTAATGAAATGATTGAAATGATATTCTATTCACCCCCACAAAAAGGGAACAAAGAAAACCATCTTGACCTGTGCCTTCCCTGCTCTAGCTTCTCAGTCCTGTTGTCATGTAGCTGTCTGGTCCCCAGGTCCTCTGACCTTGCTGCCTCCTCTGAATTGTTCTGTGCCCTCATTGCATTCCTAACGTGACTACACACCCTGCTTCTTCTGCTGAGGGTTCACCTCCTTCCTGCCAGGGCCCAGGGGGTCAGAATCTCTGTGCATGTGTGGGCTGGTGGAGGGACACCGATGGCCTGAGGGAAGCCTTGGGCTTTCAGCAGACATTTGCTCATCTTATGTGCCTCTCAGCCATCTCTGCTCCAGTTCTGCAGCTGCAAGGACTCAAGGGGAAGCTGCCAAATGTAGAACTCCAGAAGGACCAAGCAGGCAAGGTCCACTCTGCTCTCAGGCTTAAGGAAAGTGTTCTCTTACCTTGTCGGCAATGCCAACCCACTTCCTTCACTAAGCTTTAGCCTGAGCAGGGAACAGAAACTATCTCCTAGCCTGGTCACGTTCTTTGCTTCCATATTCTCCCCCTCTCTTCCCTAGGGCCTTGGGTGGAGTAAGGACAGGGAGCAGAGAAGTAAGAGAAATATTTTTGTAGTTTCTAAATCTCTTTGTCCTAACCCTGCTCTCTCACAACCTTAACTTAAAAGGAAGGTATTTGCTGTCTGTGTTTTTTATTTCAGACTTGTCTGGACTGGAGAAGGCCTCCGGGATACAAGCAAAAGAACTGGGCGGGCGGGTGGGAACCACCACCATTAAGGCTCCCACAATAACCGTGCCTAGTTGTCCCAGCTCCTGACCTTCAAAAGCAGAGCCTGGCTGGATTTGTCTTCACATGGGCAATTTGGACATTTTGATCCAGCGATACTAAAGCCACTGTTAACCCCTTCTTAGCGTGGAGGAGAGCCAACGCAGTAGCTCAGGGCTCTCTTCCCACAGGAGGCAGGGAGGGCAGGCCCTCTTGCTTGGCCGACGAGTGCACAACAGGAAGAATGACTAGACACTGATTTCTTCCTGAGTATCACCCGTTACACAGTTAGATCATAAATTTACAGCAGCAATAAGCGCCTAAGAGAAGTTCTCAGAGGGCCCCGTTAACCCCGTGCCAAACGTCAGAGATACAATAAGTAAAACAGCCCCTGCGTGGAGGGGTTCAAAACCTACTTGAGGAAACAGACATTTCAACAACTAACCCCAGTGACTGGGAGGCGCTGTCATGTGTGGTGCCATGGGAGGCTCAGAAGAGCAAGAACCCAGTTCTCGGGAGGGGAAGGCTTCACAAAGGTGGGCACACTGAGGGCGCTTTTTATTTTAAAAAATAGCCTTTTAATAAAAATAACACTCAATCTTTGTAATAAGTCAAGCAATAAGTGTCCAAAACAAGTAACAAAATACCTCAAGCCCCCAAACCCAGAAATAACCTGTATAAGCTCTTAAAACGTAATTTAATGGAATTTTACAAGAGGAAAAGAAACTGCTGTTAAAATGAATAAACTTGTCATGCAAAGGCCCCAAGTAGAAAAGTGACAAAAAGCTTGGTCTGCCTAGAATACAGAGTGCCTACAAAAGGGTAGCCAGCCAAGACCAACCACCACCCCAGACAGGGACCGAGTCTGTTTTATGTGCAAAGCCAGTGCCAGGCACCATGCGGTGGACGTCCCATAAATATGCACTTAAAGAATAAAGCAACACATGGAAGGTAGGCAGGTTAAGCATCTAGAGAGGAAGAGAAAAAGGCAAAGGGGCCAGTCCATTAAATATAAAGAAATGAGCATCATGCATCATGAGATAATAAAATAATAGCAGCCCCATTGAACTGCTCTTGCAAATGCCCCAAGTCCAAGGCCAAGCATTTTTCCTTGTTAGCCCAATTAACTCTCACAACCGCTTTTTCTAAGCACTATTATTATTGTCATTTAACATCCAAAGAAACATCTAAAAAAGTTAGAAGGCCTGCCCAAGATCACCCAAGTAGTAATTTTGAATCTGAACTAATGTTGATTCTCTTAACGGAGGGCTCCTATCTTTCCAAAGAGGATCTGGAGGTTTTTGGTGTTAGCAACAACGATGAGTTAATGTGCAGCCCCTTCCCCTCAAAGGGCTTTGCCCACTTGGATGCATAAGTTCTATTTAAAACAAATCTTAATACTGCTAGAGAACAAAATTCAACAGAGTAAATTTGAAGATCTAATTGACTTTATTAAGCAATTCATGAATGCAGCAGCACCCAATCCAGCAAATAGAAGGGCACTCCTAGGGATTTATAGGAAGAAGGATGGGACAGGAGAGTTATTAGCAAAAAAAGGGGGGGGGATTATTTTTAAACCAGGACATTTTCTTTTGCAGGGTAAGGGAAAGGCAAGGGTTTTGTAAAGCAAGTTGCCTCTTCTTCCTTTGGGGATAGAGCGGGCCCATGTGACAGATTACCTTATTGGCCCTTGACCTGGAGATTTCAGACTGGTTGACTAAGATTATATTTCTGGGAGAAGTTGAAACTGAAGTTAAATCAGGTATTAAGTCTAGGTTTGATAACAGGCTTCAGCACAAGTAATGCCATTGGGGCCTGTGGTTTTCTCTTTAACAATACTTTAGAATCATATGTCACATTCGACCCCTGAAATCATTACAAGTGGTTAAAGGGAAACACGAGAGCAATCAGGTTTAAAACATGTACCCTGTTTCCCAGGAATGAGTGGTTTCCTTCCACTATTACAATGAATAATTTCAGGCACCTATTTTATGGTTTAATTGTTGGTTTAATTAGTTTATGTACCATGGAGAGGAAAAGAAGAGCAGGCTGGAAGAGCACAGCCAGGGCCTGGAAACCTGGAGCTCTGTCTGTTCCTGGGAGCCTCCTTTGAGGAGGCTGTTTCCCTCAAGCGTGGGGAAGGAGGGAATCAGAAGACCAGAGGCAAGATTAGTCTGACTCAGACAGGCTGGGTAGATAAGAGATGATCACATGCAGGGGGAAGTTCTCTAGTAAAAAAAATTTTAAGTAATAGTCAGGGTTCTAAGGTTTGGTTCTATCTGCCCTTCCCGCATATCATCTTTCAAGTTCCTGTTTCACACACAGTCTCCTATTGGCTCCAGTGGCTCAGGACAGACCTGGGGAGCCTCTCTATTTCAATAGACCCAGCCACAAACTGGAACAATGGATTTTTCCTATGAGGAGTGGTAGTTCTTACTCAGTCCCGAACTAAAGAAGTGGACAGAGACCCAAATTCTAGCTTTAGAACTGGTTGCTTCTGAGCCATCTCTGCTTTCTGCCAGGTAAGCCTACTTGCGGGGCGAAGGGGCTGCAGTGAGGACTTGGAATGGCAGAGCTCCAGGGACCTCCTCCCCTGGGGGCCCTGTTTGAGCCTAGACATGTACGAGGCAGGGGCTGATAGCTCAGGGAAGAGATGGGAGAGAGGCATGGTGATGAGGCACTGGCTGCCTTCCCTGCTATCCATCTGAGAATCTAATTTCTTTTGGAAAGCAAAGTCAGAGGCTCTTCTTCACACCCTCATAATTCTCTTAGTGTCTCCTCTTTGGACTCTCCCAAGATGCAAAGAGAGTTTCACGAGGTCAATAAGAAGAGGGGAAGGAAGTTAGAAACAAATTTTGAACAATCTTCAAAGTTTAGGACACTTTAGGTAGACACGGGGGATGAACAACTGGCTCTGAGACAAGTGGGACTGGATTCATCTGCTTCAGAAAAGCCCTGTGAGCGAGACAGCCAGCAGCTGGGGGCCTCCGAGGGCAGGGTTTCAGGGAGTGTGTGTGGGATGGGGCAGTGCTGAAATGGCCTCCCAGAGCCCTGCTAAGCTAGCTTCATGCCATTCTGGGATAATACCTAGAACAGAGGTTCTCAAAATGTAAAACACAGATCAGCTCCACCAAAATCGCCTAGGCAGTGTTTATGAAAACCACCTTTGTAAACTTGGAAGCTTATAAAACATTAAATGCCTCGGAAACCCAGGGTGAGCAATCACAAATGCCCCGCCACCTTGCTCCTCTTTAATCATACTCCTTACGGGACCACAGCGCACCTGGCCAATCCAGGGAACAGCAGGTGTAGGAACGTGTTTTCTTCTCTTACTAAGAGTTAAGCAGCATTTCCTGTGCCCCATGCTTCATTAGCACATTGGTGGTATCCGTTTCCTGTCCCTGACTCTCTGTTTCCATTCTGGCAAAGCGTTTGCTCTTTTCTCTCTGCTTTGGGGGTTGGGGAAGACGAACTTCTCACAGAGCCTCTCTCAGGCTTCTTGGCAGCTTCCACTTTTGTGCCCCTCACACTTGCACCAGAAGGCAGAGACTATGGCTTCTCCCTGACCCACCTCAAGGGCAGCACCACGCCCCGAGGAACTCTCCCCTCCTACTGCGGGCATTGTAGCCACATCCAGGTAGAACAAAACCTGCTGTTTTTGTATTTGGGGTCAACTCAGCCTGATGTTTCAGGGATAGAAACAAGGTAGGGGGTTTGTTGGGGGGAAAGAAAGTGCTAGAAATAAAGATTGAAAGTTTAAAATCAATAGACTTTTATCATGAGGGACTTTGATGAATAAAGATAGAAGAAGAAAAAGTTAAGAGAGTAAAAAGTTGTGCATTAGGGAATGTTTGGGACACATGGAGATCAGGAGGATTTCTATTATTCGTATACTGAAAATAAGTGGTTCTACTGCACAGGATTATGTTTAAAATACAAACCTATTTTGCCTTTTCCCCTGGGAGTCAGCAATTTAGGAAAAGCCAGGAAACATGGCAGACATGCTGGCTAGCTGATTATGATTAAGAGAAGGCTTAGAAGGAGAAGCTGAAGACAGAGAGGTTCCTGTGACAATGGATGCCCTCACCCCAACCCTTTCAGAAATCAGAGGGACCACCTCAGAGCCCAGTACTCTACAGGTCACTCTCGGCAGGCTGGACAGGTGAGTGGCTCAGGGTGGTGAGCTTCACCCTTCCCTGAATTACACAGAGGACGCTGGTCTACCTTGGGGGGCTTCTACTCGGCAATGCTACCATCTCTTACAACCAGGCTCAGGTCCACTGAGACCATCAAACTCTAGGCTCAGAAAAGTTTGCTACTGCTGGGAAGAAAGGAATAGATATTGAGGAGGAAAAGGAGTCATTGAGGGAGAGAAAAGCCGTGATAACACGGGATTTTCTTAGAGCTAGCTACCTGGCGTGGCTGGACTTCTCACCTGTTAGAGGCCCCAATTGTAGCCCTCAATCTTTCCTATCTCAGCGCTCACCAATTGCTCCTCAGAAAAATACTAGATCCCACCATGATGGAAACAGAAGTCCCACTTTTCCCAAAGATGTGTTTTTAGGTCCTAAAAAATTTGTTATGAACAAAAAAATGTAATCATGGATATGATAAAAATATGTCTTTAGGACATAAAATTTCACAGAACTAATTGTGAATATCAATTTCCCTGCTATATCTTTACTTTCAATATCTTACTAACAAAAAAGTTCATCAGCAGTTGAAACTTTAGGAGCACTGGAAGGTATAAATTTTAGCACTATGATAGTACAATTCAATGACAATAAATTTTAAATCGCTATAGTTTGGGGAAATAATTGTTATTACCATGACAAGCACATTTCACTTTGCAGGTAGACAGGTGCATTGATGAGGAATGAATTCATAAAATCGGAACCCTGGAGCACCCACCCCAAAGAATAATTTCTGTGTTTATTCCCTTGTTTATTACTCATTCATTCATTTAAGAAATTCTTATACCTGACACTGTTCCAGGGAGCAGGTAAACAAGGTACACAAGTCCATAACCTCCTGGAGCTTAGTCAAGTGGGAGAGTCGGATAGATTCAGATAAACAATGTATAACATAATGTCAGTCATGAACGCTATGAAGAAAAACCAAAGCAAAGTAAGGGGACTGAGAGTAATCAGGTGTGGCCAGGGAAGACCTGTCTGAGGAGGTGACATTTCAGAAAAGATCCAGGTGAAATGTGGGACGGAGCCATGCAGACAGCTAGGAGACAGAGCAGCAGGTCTGAGACAGGACTGGGCTTTGCATGGGCAAGGAACAGCAAGGAGTCCTAGCAGTCAAAGTCAAAGGGAAAGTGGTAGGAATGAGGTCAGAAGTAGGCAGAGGCCAAAATGTAAGGTGTCATGATGTCTTCTCTGGGTAGGGGCTATGGTTGTTATCCCAGGTATGATGGCAAGTCATGGAGGTTGCAATCAGAAGAGGGATGTGATCTGATTTACTGTTTAGAGGATCATGCTGACTCATGAGTGAAGATAATATATTGAGGCTGAGAGCAAAAGCAAGGAGACCCTTTAGGAAGGTTATTACAAAGGTCCATGTGGAACACACAGTGGCTTAGACCAGGTAGTGGTAGTGGAGGAATGAAGTGATTGTATTTGGGATAAATGCACAGGATTGAGCAACAGAATCTGCTGGTTGATCAGAAGTGGGAAATGAAAGAAATAGACAGTAAAGTAAAGGACAGTCTTAGACCGAGCTACCAGATGATGAGAAACACCAGAGGAAGAGCAGGTTTATGGGAGAACAAGAGTGCTGTTTCAGATAGATTGGATTTGAGATGTCTGTTAGGCAGCCTAATGGACATATCTAGTATAGAGTTGGATAAACAAGACTAGAACTCAGGAGAAAAAAAAATCCCTGATAGATTGCCTGGTTCCTAATATTTAGGAGTAGCAGATCTGCTAGTGATTCCTCCTGTAACCTCAACTGGCTGCTTGCTGTTACAATAGGCAACTCAGAGCAGTAACCCCTGACCTCCAAGGGAATTGCGAAAGGCACAGAACTTGCTTGGTACATTTCCATTGGTTACATCGCACAGAACAGAGTGTTGCTTAGAGACCAGTCCCACAAGTTGGTGCTGTGAAGGCTACCCAAGTGCACACCAGCTGGGACTCTGTCACAGAGCCACTCCTTAATTGTAAATTGGATAATCCTCTCCTCTGGGAAAGATGGGGAGCCCAGGAGTAGGAATGAGGGGAAGCAAGGGCAGATGACTTTGCAGATTTGGAGGCCAATGTGATGCAGTGAAAAGAGCATGATCTTTGGGCCCAAACCCACCTAGACTTACATTCCATCTTTGCTTCTTCCTACCTATGTGATCTTTGATATGTGACTTTACCTTTATGAGTCTAAATCTCAGGTTCCATGGCTACACAGAGAGATGGGATTGTTGCAAAGATTAAATAAGTATCACATGCAAACCCCTGGCATCCAATATGCATTCACATGGGATAGCTCGTTCTCCTGTGTCCAATTTTCCTCTGTCCATGAAGAGATGACCCTCTTCCACCACAGAGCCCACTTCACCCGGCCTTCCCTCACCTGGCTCTCATTCCAAATCCTCGGGCTCAAACTCCTAAAGAAAGCATCTTCTCCAACCTTCCCACCTCCCATGGCTGGGGCCTGGCACTCAGTTTTCCTCATAGATCTAAAGACCAGAGCATCAGCATCTTTTCTGGGCTTGCGGGACTCCTCGCCATCCTCCTGGTCATTGCGGTTCTCTGGGTCCTGCGGAACTGGAATAAACGGAAGAAAGGTGAGTCCTTTGTTTGTCCAAAGTTGAGACACATAAGGACCAATAATCTAGCCTGCCATTTAAAGCTCAATTTATTTTCCAGGAATAAACTATTGCACCAGGGAGTTCTCTGTTCTTATCCGACATACTGGTCCTTGATTTGCTCAAGGTCCTAGGCTGTGGTTCCAAAAGACTCGATGCTGTGTGTAGTTCCATTTGGAAAGTCATTGACATAGTACCTCTGGGCCCCTTTTTTCTCTTCCTGCTCTGTCCACTGAGTCCCTTACTCTTAAAGCTCAAGTAGAATTTGTCGAGTCTGATAATGTAGTTTTTATGATGCAGGATGAGGTTGGGGAATACTTTCAGGGACCATTCCATCCCCAAGAGTTTCCTTCTCTCATTGCCGTACAGGGCAAGGTCCTTACCTGCGAGTTACTGTCATGCCCTTGCTGACTCTGCCTAGACCCAGACAACGAGCCAAAAATATTTATGACTCCTTACCCCAGAGGCAAGAAGAACAGGGTAAGTTGATTTTCCAATCCATGGAATCCCAACATACAAAACTCCTAACCCCAGAATGCACCTCTCACCACCCAGAAGCAACTCTCTCTAAACTTTCAAAAATTTCTGACCTTCATGGAACATGAAGAAGAATGGGATAGATAGACTACAAGATGCAACTTCAGTGAAAGAGCCTAGAGAGCTCTAAAGAGAGAGCAGGGGTTTGTCTAAGTTTAGGGTTTTGATTTTCCTTGGTGTTAAGGTAATAGAGGACGGGTGAGTACGTCTAGGGATGGGCAAGACATTCAGAAAGAGAACATGGCCACCAGCATTACAAGCAGGGAGGATTCTCCTCAACCTCCCCACCCTTGTGCTAGTGTTCTCTGGCACCACAGAAGCTGAGGAGGGCTCCAGGTCTCAGAGTACATCATCCTTGTAGCTCTGACCCTCTCACCACACAGAACACCAGCCCCCCAATACCAGCCACCACAAAAACCCACTGTACTCACGACGCAGGGAGTGTTAGGGCTGAAACTTGGACTGGCTGGCTATTGTCAGGATTTGTTCTCTGTCCTTTCAGGGAGACGTCAGTCAAGGAGTGTCCGTATTTTCAGTACCGAGAGCCTCCCCTCCAGAAACTCCGACAGCCCTCCCTCAGCGCTTATGGTAAGAGTCACATGACACAACCAGCCCCTTGAGAGAAATGACTTGTCTCTGACAGAAAAACTGAGGTGAAATTGTCCTAGGTCCCAAATCTTGTCATCACAGACAAACAGCATGCCCTTTGGCACTTGCCCTTGTGGGCTATTAATAATCAGGAAGACAAGCCTCAGGACCCCTACTGCTCAAGTAGAAACATTAAGAAAGATGGAGCAAGGGCCTGAGACTTTAAGAGGGACCAGAGGAGATGAGTACTCCAGGACATGATGTTAGAACTACAATAGGTTGTTTTAACAAAGACATGATAATGTGCTTATTCAAATGAGTGTTGTCTTCTTCAAAGTAATCATCTCAGGAGTGTCACAGATATTCCAGCATTGTTGTTAGTGCTCAAAACAGACTTAAAACTCTGCTTTGGGAATTACTTCTGGGACTTGCGTCAAGTTATTTCAATTAGCACTATAGCCGGTATATAAAGTGTTTGATCAAATAGAAGCTATCCTTTGAGGCAGGGGTCCCCAACCCCTGGGCCATGGACCCATACTGGACCATGGCCTGTTAGGAATTGGGCCTCACAGCAGAAAATGAGTGACAGGCAAGCAAGCGAACCTTCATCTGTATTTGCAGCCGCTCCCCAGCGCTGGCATCACTGCCTCAGTTCCACCTCAGATCATCAGCCATTAGATTCTCGTAGGAGGACTGGTCCCTGGTGCCAAAAAGGTGAGGGCCACTGTTTTGAGGTTACAAGAGGAGGGTTCCAACTGATAATAATAACCCCATGTGTCACGCTCTGGCTCTGAAGGCAGGAGTCCCACACAGTGTGGGGCAGAGGCATAGGGACAGCAGAGGAACTGCTTTGAAGATCAAGGTGCTCATTTCCATAGATAAGTTCTTGTCTGCTTGTTAAAGAACCAGTTCCTTCAGGCTGGTGGTCATCTCAAGCAAATGCAGTTTACTTCTGATGTTTTCTGTTGTTACCCGGCCTCTCTTTACCATGTGGCCACCTCCGTGTTGCCACCTTTATTCCTTCTTCTCCTGCCAGTCCCATCCTTGGGCTCCACTGATAAAGTGCAGGAAAAAGGAAACCGTTTCAGGACTCAGGTGGGTTTTGAAGGGATTTTGCATCTAGAGCTTAGACTTCAGCTCAGATATATATTTAGCTTGGACTAAATGTTTGAAGGACATTTTGAGCCAGTGGCCAACATTTAAAATTCTAAGTCCAGACGTCCAGCTTTTCTTAAAAATTTAGATATTCTAGACACATCAGACCAGCATCCTAAATGACCATAATCAGCTGCCCCTTAATAACGAGAAACATTTTTTTAGTGTTTTCTGTGTGCCAGGAGATATTCTAAACACTTTACAAGTGGAAATCCATTTACTCCTCATGAAAAACTTATGACGTAGATACTATTATTATCCCCATGTAGGAAACCAAAACACAGAGAGATCCAGTAACTTGCCCAAACTCAGCACAATGTGGTGAGGCTGAGATTGGTACCCTCAGTCTGAGCCTAAGTCTTTACCTTTAACCACTATGCTTTGTTGCCCCTCAATGTGCTCTAAATTGACAGGCTCTCTCCATTAATAATATTATCCCTACACACCATTGAACTCCCACATTGTGGCCAAAAAACAGTTACAATTTATCATCACACTTACACTGTTACTTTCCCTAATTTCAGTCCATTTTGCTCATACCTACCTAGTATCTAAAGCCTTGCATTTGGAGATCCCTAACTCAGTGCTTTTCTGCAAGACAGAGAACTGCGTGAAGGAACGATCAGATAGCAGTACTGGGTGGGGAAGAAGAAAGGCTTCGTTCTTGTTTCTGCTTCCACCTTGTCACTGGCTTTCTCTTCTTGCTCATAGCCCTCCCAAGCAGACAATGCCCTTCAGGTGCACAGAGCCCATAGCCATGCTGTGAGCCGTGCTATGGGCATCTATGACAGTGCCACGGAGGCCCAGATGTATGCCAACCCCACTTCCTCAGCACACTACATCAATGTCAGAGCAGCTGGAGACTGCCTGAGCATCTCTTCAGAGGATTCAAGAGATTATGTCAATGTCCTCATAGCAGAAGAGGTTACTGAGACTCTAGCTTCTACCAATACCCTCCCCAGGAACCTTCTTGTCCTCCCAAGTGCTCAGGAGCTGGAGTCTACTGAGGAAAAAAATGAAGGCTGTGGGGATGCCCATAACAGCACCAGTTTTTGGTCTCCAGCAATTGAGAGCAATGATTCACTCAGCGATGAGGAAGGCTCTTCTCAGACCTCAAATGACTACGTCAACATGGCAGGGTTGGATCTCAGGGCCATCCAAGGGGAGCATCCCTGGATGTCTTGTCAGTGCTGCAGAGATAATGCAGATGTCCCACCAGCAGATCTCAATAGAAGCCAGCAGCAGGCAGAAGAAGTGACATCCTCAAACACAGACCATGTAGAGGGCAGGACAGATGGTCTAGGAACCCACATCCAACTTGTAATGCAGTCAGAGAATTTCCTGGATTTAGGCGATTACGTGACTTATCAGCCATCTGTACAAAATGAGAACAGTCAGGTGACAAATGAGGACTCTAATGACTATGAGAATATGCTAGCTGTCAAGTTAGAAAGCAGGGACTACAAGCAAGAACCAGACACACAGCTCCTTCCTGATGAATTAAGATCCTGTCACCCAGCTGGAAAGCTACATGGAGTAGTCTATCCTGCCAGATCCAAAGCCACTACAGGTCTTCTAGTGAAGACCCTTGACCATCCTAGTGTTTCAGTGGAATCATTTAGTTAGGCTAAAAAGAGGCTGAGAGGAGTTAGGGAGCTAAGAGGCTCATAAAGCAAAAGTTTGAGAAAGCAAGAAAGAAATTCTTCTCAAGTAGGGTGCCATTATCTTTCATACCAGTCTAAGAATGTTTGCTGCCATTACCTTTTGGGACTCTTAGGAGATAAAAAATGCAACAGTACTTTAGTGCACCATGGAAATATAAAGTAGTCTAAAATCATTACCTTCACGCACACCAGCAAGCTGCAAAGCAAAAATGTGGATTATTTTGTAATCTGGGCAGAGGCTAAAGGAAGGGAGAAATGGGAGTAGGGGACAGTTTCTACTTTAAAATGAGGGTGGACAACAAAATGCTGGACAGGATGTGGAGTAACAGGAACTCTCACTTATTGCTGATGGGATTGCAAAACATAACATCTACTTTGGAAAACTGTTTGGCAATTTTTTATAAACATACACTTAATATGACCCAGTGATTCCACTATTAGGTATGTAGGTATTTTCAAAAACCGTACATGACTGTTTACAACAGCTTTATTAACATTTGCCAAAAACTAGAAATAACCTAGATCTCCTTCAGCAAGTGAATGCATAAACTGTGGTATATTCATATAATGAATATCGATACTCAACAGTAAAAAAGAATAAACTATTAATTCATGCAACAACATGAACTAATCTTAAATGCATTTTTCTAAGTGAAAGAAGCTAGACCTAAAAATCTATATATTGTATGATTCCATTTATGTGACATTCTGGAAAAGGTGAAACTATAAAGATAGAAAACAGATTAGTGATTGGCAAGTTTGAGAAAAGGAGCAGAGTTTACTACAAAGGAATTTTTAGGGCTGTGGTGGTGGATACATGACTCTATGCATTTGTCAAAATGCAAAAAAAAAAAAAATGTATAGCATACAGAGTGACTTTTATTGAGTGCAAATTTAAAAAATTAACCAGGCTGTCAGGGGAACCAATGATGAAATATAAGTTGTGACAAATGAATCTAACTGTACTACAAATATATGCCATTATATCACTGAAGCAGGGAGTGAGGAGGAGCTTGCCTAATTAACTTTGGAAAACAATGTTTTTACTTGAATTGTAAGATAAAGACATAAAGAACTCCACATAAACACTGTACCCTAGTTAGTAAATTTGTATTTCACAGGAGTATAGGTTAGCAATCCTGATACTACTTTAAGTGTTTATTAAGGTTGAACA
Source organism: Eidolon dupreanum (assembly GCA_028627145.1). Classification (NCBI taxonomy): domain Eukaryota; kingdom Metazoa; phylum Chordata; class Mammalia; order Chiroptera; family Pteropodidae; genus Eidolon; species Eidolon dupreanum. The sequence goes on along the minus strand of CM053517.1, from coordinate 19,277,475 downwards.
AATAAGTAAATATATTATAAATAAGGGGAAGCAGGTTTCTTACTATCAGAGAGAAAAGTAACAAATAAACAAGTAGGAAAGACTCCAATGAACTCTGGTGCTGGGTTAGAGTTAGGGGTACAGTTGGAACATGCACACATATATATATGAGTAGATACAGTAATAAATATAGATATAGGCTAGTATTCATACATTTCTTAGCTCTGTCTGCTAAGGGCCTCAAAGCAATGTCACCCTAGTAGCAATGCACACACTAGCACTCATCTTGGTTTCTAAATATCGTTCTCCAATGAAAGGAACCAGAGCTCCTTGTAGAAATGGCTCTTTCTGGGCCTGGGGCAGAGAAAACACAGAAGGAGCTTGACTATCTTGTAGAAAAGGAAAAGCCAAGCAAAGCAAGGAAAAGAGAAAAGAAAAAGGAAGAAAAGAAAAATAGAGAGGAGTGGGTGGGGGAAGAAAAGACAAGATGAGGACATGTCCAAAGGAGCCAACTGAAAGAGCTCCTAAAGCAAAGCCAGAACAATTTGAGCAGTAAAAATAAATAATAACATAAATTTATAACTCAAAGAACAAAATAGATATTTATAATTGACACTCATACCAATGGTCAAATAAATAAAATGGAAGAAAGAGATAAAACTTCCTTACAGATAAATTATAAATAATAAACATAGAAGAAATGGGGGAGATCACCGTTAAGACACCACAGAATAAATGCTGTGGGTAAGTTCTGATGAATGCTCAATTTAGTGAGTGACACTTTTAAGAAAACTAAGATAGTTGCAGAGCCTCAAAGGCTCTTCCCCAAAATATTTATTCATCACTGTGATAATTTTAACACATGTCCACAAATTATTCGATACTCCTCCAGAACTTAATTCCCTTCCCTTTCAATGTGGGCTAGATTTAGTGGCTGTTTTCTAACAAATAGAATATAAAATGGCGGGGGGAGTAAATTTGGAGTGGAGAAACTTGGCAGATACCACCTTGATCATGTGATCAAGGATAACTCACTGGTATGAGTCATATTGCTATATGATCAACAAGACAGGTACTTCACCTCTGTGGTATTCTTCAAAATCCACAGCCCTAGTCTTATCATGAGAAAAGAAAGTTAGAGAACCCAAATTGTATGACATTCTACAAATACCTGAGCAGAACTCTTAAAAGTGTTAAAGTCATGAAACACGAGGAAAGGCTGAGAAACTGTCAGATTGGAGGACACAAAGGATACATGATGACTAAGTATAACACGGTACTTTTGATTGCATTTTGATACAGAAAAAGGACACTAGCAGAAAAAAATGGTAAAATTCAAAAAAGTTATATTTTATTTAATAGTAGTATATCAATGTTAGTTTCTTAGATGTTAACATTAAGGGAAAGTGGATGAAAGGTATACAGGAACTCTCTGTACTATCTTTGCAACTTTTCTGTAAATTATTTCAAAATAAATAATAATTTTAAAGCATGAATAAAGCTGGGAGTGAAGACAAATGGCTCATCCCACTGAAATAAGTGTGCTTTTGTTCTTTCTTCTGCAAAATGGATATAACATAAAGCACATCCAGTATAATACTTCTGGGTGTTTGTTTTTTGCATTGTTCTGTTAGCATATATGTACAATCTCCCCTATCAATCTGCATCTTTTTGCCTGCTGCATCATTAAGTCATACATTGACTTAAATATATTTAAGTCCTTGGCATTCACCCTGGCTCTTAACACAGGGCCTGAGATAAAGGTGAGTTATTGATAATTGATGATTGATGATTGATGATGTGATTTCAGTGCACCTACTTACAGCGTAAAATGTTGAGGGAGGTTTTGCTGTTGTTCAAGAATGGAGGCTAAGACCTAAAGCTGAGTGGTTATAATGGTGTAAAACACCCCACATTCTGAGGTCAGAGTGCACCAACAGTTAGGAGTCAGCCAACCCTCTTCAGGAATTACTGAAAGTGGGAAAATTAGTCCTACTATATACTGCTCTCCGCTTCAGCATGTCCCTACTCTGAGAGAGAGGACAAAGAAGTGACTAAGGCTAGCCTTTGAGGAGTTTGCTGGTCAGGAAGAGAGGTTCTTTTCTCCTTCGCTGCTCCCCATCCCTGGGGGTGGTAACCATCTCCTTCTGCAGAGTGCTCGATGAGAAAGAAGAGAGCATTGTCAGAACTGAGAGAGTGGGGCTATGAAACAGCTGGCCACCCACTGCTGGAAATGGCAACAATAAGAGCATCACCAAGGGGAAGTTAACCAGGCCTGGGCCATCTTGTTGGCACCAGCTCAACAGGGTGCCAGGCAAGGGCCTCTAGGAAAAATCTAAGGTAGCCTCACAAGCATTTGCATGGGTGCTAGAGACTGAACACTTATGTGCCCTCAAAATTCATATGTTGAAACCTAATCCCCAATGTGATGGTATTTGGAGCTAGAGCCTTTGGAAGTGATTAGGTCATGAGAGTGGAGCCCTCATAAATGGGGTTAGTGTCCTAATAAAAGAGATCCTAGAGAGCCACCTCAACCTTCCACTATGTGAGGACACAGCCAGAAGATAGCTGTCTATGAGTCAGAAAGTGGGATTTCACCAGACACAAAATCTGCTGGCGCCTTGATCATGGACTTCACAGCCTCCAGAACTGTGAGAAATAAAAGTTTGTTGTTTAAGTCACCCAGTGTGTAGTGTTTTTGTTATAGCAGCCTGAAGGGATTAAAACAATGGAATAAAGGTGGGTTATTTCGGGAGCTAGTTTTCTCACATCTCGTGACTGTATTGTGGGTAAATTTTTTCTAGGCTCTCAGATTCACCCTACAGGTGGCCAGCATTTAAATTCCTACCACACAGAGAGCACCATGTCAGTCTGGTGTTGATGGCCAGGGAAGCAGCAACAAGTACATAGAGAGAAGGCAACCTCATCCAGTCAAGTAAGAGATTTGTATCAGATGTGAGAACAAAGACTTAGACAGAACTAAATCTTAAGTACTGGTATGAGAGAATTCTCAGAACCAAGAGAGAATGAAAAATTATAGGATCAAAATAAGAAATTGTTGAGAAAGCTACCACTCGGGAGGAAAGGGAGGTTCAACCTACCACAGTTGGGGAGCGGGTCCTAGAAAAAATGAAGCCAACTCATGTTTATACCTCAATAAGCCAGTTAATGCATATACATTCTCCCAAATTGAGAATGATTAATAAATTATAGATTGTCTCATACTAGATAGGTAATTGTTCTATTTCTTGTTCTGAAAATTTTTACAATGAATGATAGAAGACTTTCTATAGAATTATAATTCTTTCTTTTCCTTTATAGTTTTATTTTCTTACATTAGTTCCAGGAAATTTTGAGTTGAATTATATGCCCAATTGCAGTAGTTATCTGATCTCATGTGCCTGACAATGCTAAACATGAGGAAACTTTTCAAGTTCAGGATGAGAAAATAGACGTAAAAATAGTCCATTAAAATTCCTTAATTACTTAAATATAGTGAATTAATTATTCAAACTTATGTTATATTGATTATGACCGCATTCAGAATACACTATGAAATACAGAGGTTTGCTAAGTGTCCTCCTTTCCTCTGTGTCTCCCACCCTCTGATGGTGAGCAGAAGACAAATTTTCGTTGCTCCTCTGGCATGTCTCCCTCCCTGAGCGCTGCCTTAGTTTCATGGAGCTTTATCATGACTTCTGGTTTTCCTGTGGGCTGAAGGCCCATACTGACTTGCAAATACTTCTAGAAACTCTGAGTCTTAAACCAACCAACAAGTTGCTGTCACAGAAAGAAGGCAATGGTGTTCCTAGAAGACACAAACAACCAAGCAGACCAATCATATCCTTTCTTACTTGTGTTACTTCCGTATATTAAGTAACCACTCATGCTGAAAACAATGACATAACAAGAAAAGGGAAAACAGGGTAAACCATAATTTCTTTTCCTTTCAGTCTTCCCTTACTCTCAATAAGCAGAAGAGTGTCGGTAGAATGTGCATGTATCAAAAAGTGGAGGCAAAAATTCTGCTCACCAAGTATGACATGTGGGGTGCTCCCTCACCACCAAGGAATTCTCCAGCTGGGTATCCTATAATTCAACTCAGTACTGACACTATCTACCCAGAGATAGCATCACATTCCACAGATTACAAGCTCAGTCCCAGTTGCAAGTCCATGTTGTCACTTGTGCTTCTGACTATCTATAAATCAGAGGTTCCCAGGGCCCCCTCATTGGGTTCAGTTAATTTGCCACAGAAGCTCATAGAATTCAGGAAACCCATTCATTCACTAGATTACCAATTTACTGCAAAAGATATTAAAGGATACAAATCAACAGCCATATGAAGAGATAATATAGATTGAATCCCAAACAAAGGAACTTCTGTACTTGTGATGAAAGCACTCTGTTTTACCAATCTGGAAGCTTTTTGAACCTTGTACTTTTGGGTTTTATGGGGACTTCATTACATAAACATGATTGATTAAATCACTGGCTATTGGCAATATGTTGAACCTCCAGCCCCTCTTCCCTCCCTGGAGGTTGGTGGGGAGGTGGAGGTGTGGGTAGTGGTGGGACTGAAAGTTGCAACCTTCTAATCACATGGTTAGTTCTCCTGGCCCTTGTACTTAGGTGTGATCCAAAAGTCACCATTAACATAACAGAAGGTACCTTTGTCACTCTCATCACTCAGAAAATTCCAAGAGTTTTAGAAGTTCTGTACCAGAAACAGGATGAAAACCAACTATATATTTCTTATTATAAATCACAATCACAGGAGTAAAAACTATTCAGTTTTTCTGTGCAGTGTTACCATTGTTCTGGTAAGATGAAACACAATTAATTATTGTTATTCATAGTAGTTATAGTCTAGAAAGTCACCATAAACACTGAATTAGTGAATACGGAACCACACTGCTCCTAAGGGAAATATAGAGTTAGGTTCTTGGGAGCTTCTGATCATAACATTTTCATCAACTGTTCAATACATAACCTTGTTTTAAGTGTGTTTCTATTTATTGACACTTTACTTAACATATACTGTTGATTCATTAACATTGGAACTCACCACCAATTGCACTATAACTCATGCCTGAATGAGGCTTATCTGGCACACATATTTTCTCCATAAGATACATCACAGCCTTTTTGCTGTTTGAACACTAAGGGAGTCATTTGAAACAGTGAAATCACTAACAAAAAATACAAAACTGCAAAAAATGTGGCACTAATTAAACTGCAAAAAAGACTCTTGTTTACAGTTTGAGAGCTGAAACAAGAAAACAGAACTTTGTCTTGTTTAATCTCAGGTGGAAACTGCATGTTGGAAGACTGAAATTTTCCCACTCTGCACATGCTCATGTCTATGAATGACCAACAGTGCCAAGAGTATTGGTTTTGAGGTTACAAATAAATTTTAGCAAGTAGGCAAATTCACAAACAGAATCTACAAATAATAAGAATCGACTGTGTGCGTGTACCAGTTACAAAATAAAAATTGTGTAATTTTAGTGATTCCACATATGAGTTAAATGCTGATATATTTGTATTTAAACTGGCATTGCACGATATAAAGATGAGTGGTAAAATTCATGTTAACAACTTAAAATTCTAATGTTACTTACAATGGCATTAAATAGAAAGTAAGAAACACCATGACAAGTCAAGAGAGAGACTAGAAGGAAAAAGCTTCATATTTTAGCACCTCTAACAGCACTTTTTTCTCATTTTTTGAATAAGGGCTCCCACATTGTCATTTTGCACTGGGCTCCACAAATTATGTAGCTGACCCTGTTCCCCTGGGCATTCATTTCTTCCCTGCTCTTGGGTTTATGTGCTTACCTAAATCTCTTCACAGGAATATGGGACATTCTACCTCCCCATTCCAACTACGGAAAACACATCCCTTCTCACAAGAACTCTGGCTCCATCAGTCTTCTCTCTCTCCCAGCATACTATGCCCAACTCTAAATTTTGCTATCTTGAGGGTCAGCTGGCTAGACAGTGAATGGTCATCCCCACTTATGCTAACAGACTCCTGTAAGAAAAGACAGGTCCTAGGACAAAGGTCAAACAGATAAGGATTCTTCCATGTAAGCTTCCATTTTTCTATTCTTTCACATCAAGCTATGGACCTCTGACTGGTCCATTCAAGCAGTCAATTTATTAAAATAATAAAATCTAAAATCATGGAAGTTTCAAAAAGAATCAAGGGGAGAAGTTATATAACCTCAGAGTAGTAAAAGTCTTTCTAAACATGAGCCCAAACCTAGAAAACTATAAGAAGATTGATAAATTTGACTTCTATATTAGTTCTCTGTTGCCACAAACTTAGTGGCTAAAACAACATAATCTTATTATCTTATAGCTCTAGAAGGCAGAAGTCTGTAATGGGTCTCACAAGACTGAAACCAAGGTGTCAGCAAGACTGTAATTCCTTCAGGAGTTTCCAGGGAAGAATTTGTTTCCTTGCCTTTTCCAGTTTCTAGAGACCACCTGGCCCATCCTGCATTTTCAGAGCACACACTCCAACTCTGCTTCTGTTGTCACACCTACTTTTCTGACTCATTCTCATGAATTTCTCTTATAAAGACCCTTTGGATGACATTAGGCCCACCCAGATAATCCAGGATAATCTCCCCATCTCAAAATCCTTGATTTAATCACATTGCAAAGTCCTTTTTCTATGTAAGAAGGCATATTCACAGGTCCTGGTATTAAGACATGACCATATTGGGGGAGAGCAGAGCCTTATTTTCTCTACCACAACTACATAACAGATTAATATGTCTGATAATAAATGAATCTGACAATATCTCAAGCCCCGTTATAAGATTCAGAGGAGTAAAAAGATATGTCCACGTGTCCTGGAGAACCTTGTCTAAAAGAAAAGAAAACCCATTCTTGACAATCCCAAATCAAGACATAATTCTCCAAGTGTGTTCTAATTTTGCAGAATTTTAGATGAAAAAAAAAAAAATGTGTATTCAGCTGCTGTTGAGTGGAATGCTCCAAAAATGTCAGGTCAAGTTGGTTGCTGTGGAGGAGAGACTGTTTCATCATGTGACCGCAGCTAGACCCACAAGCTAGATCCAGACCAGAACAGATATTGCTTCATGTACACACCCTCAGAGACTATCTGATTGACCCCTCCCCTATGTCTCTGCTGGTTCTTGGAACAGGTAGTTGCATTGTCCTGAGAAAGCATGTAAGGCATTCTTCCCTTTATCCACAACAGGTCACCAGTACTCCCATCCATCCTACCTTGTTCTATACAATTCTTTAGTGCCTGCCATGTAGCACAAAGGATATCCACGTCATCTTGTAGCCACCCAAGACACACCTTGTATGTAAGTTCCCTTAATAAACTTTTGATGTAATGCTACAGTTGTCAGCCTGTTTGGTCTCTCAGGCCCTGGGAGATTTTCCCAACAGTTGATAAGTGTTTTTTGGGTCATCTATACCTTCACTGATTTTCCTTCTACTTGTTCTATCAGTTACTCAGAGAAAAGTACTGAAGTCTTCAAATGTAATTTTGGATTTGCCTCTTTATCCTTTGGGTTCTACCCATTTCGTCTTCAAGTATTTTGAAGCACTATTGTTAGCTGCATGCACATTTAGGACTGTCTCCTTGGTGAATTGACTCTTCGGCATTATTTAATGTCTCTCTTTATCACTAGTAATATTCCTTGTTCCAAGGTCTGCTTTATCTAACATTAACATAGCCAATACCCTTTTCTGCCTTCCTTACTTTCTCCCTTCACTTAAAAAAATTTTTTATTTTGAAATACTTTTAGACTTACAGAAAGTTACAATAATAGAGATTCCCCACTTATATTTCACCAAACATCCCTTGATGTTAGCATCTTCCATAATTAAGATATAATGATGAAAGTTGAGAAATTAATGTGTAAGAGTATAACAGGTTTAATAGTATTAATTAACTTACAGACTTTATTTGAATTTTACAAGGTATTCACCAATGTCCTTTTTCTGTTTCAGGATCCATTACAGGTTTCCACATAATAGTTGTCATACGACTTCTTATTCTCCTCCCATCTGTGGCAGTTCCTCATTCTTGCCTTTTCTTGAAAGTTCTTTCATGATCTTTACATTTTTGAATAGTACTAGTCAGCTTTTTTTTTTTTAGTTTAAATGCATTTTTTAAAAGACAACCTACACTACATATTTTTCTTGAAAACAATGCCTCCTCTCCAAATAAATCAAAGTCAAAATAAATGAAGAGCTCAAGATAACATTCAGTCCTATTTGTCCTAGTCATGGTGTGTGGATGAAAAGCAACAGTTTCTTATGATGACAACAGAAAATAGATCCAAATTGCCAAATTTGTTTATCTTTCTTCATTTCTAAACCATCCTTAAAGAAAATTATATACGGAGTCACACCATCCTCGTAGTAGTCCAGCAGAGCAACCATGCCACCTAGATTCATATTTTCACTAATAAAGAACTGGTAGTTTTTTTATATTAGCAAGGATGTGCTTGATATGTTCTGTTGTCCCTGTCATAAAAGGTTTTACTCTTTCTGGTCTGTGTTCTTCAAGTTTCCTTTTGATCGATTTCATGTAATCTTTGATATACTTCTTATAGGCTTTATTTGTGAAGCTCCTTTCCTGCAAATGATTGTTCATGACAACATCAACATCAGTGATTACTGTGCTTTGTGCACCTTCTCCCTCAATGCCTTTAGGGAATGCATTTCCACCAATGAATGAGTCATCAATGTTACCCTTTGTCCTACTAACCATCTTCCCCTCCACCTCCAGGCATAGTCTTTTCATGATCTCCTGGATCTTGCAGATGTCCGAGAACATCTCATCACAGTTGATGAGGGCTCGCTGGATAATCATGATGGCGGCTGCAAGGAGATGACTGTGGCACTGACTTAGCAGGAACCTGGAGTTGGGAGCTAGCACAATGCAGCCAGAGTGGTGCTCCGTGGAAAAACAGTACTAGCAGTTATTTTGTAAAGTATTCCTCAGTTTGTTTTTGTCTGTCTTTTTTTTTTTCTCTCATGATTAGATTGAAGTTATGCATTTTTGGCAAGAAAACTGCATTATTTGCCCTTCTCTGTGCATTATATTAGCAAGTATGTAATATCAATATGTCTTATTGCTCGTGATGTTTAACTTGATCTCTTGGTGTCTGCAAGTTTTCTCTACTGTCAAGTGACTATTTCTCTTTTTTGTAATAAATAAATATCTAGGGGAAGATGCTTTGAGACTATTCAAATACCCAGCTTCTTTTCAATTTTTATCCTATTAATTTTAGCATCCACTGGTGAATCTTGACTATAACAATTATTAGATTGGTGGCATAATAATGATTTTCTATTTCCTTCATTACCCCTCCATTTATTAACTGTAATTTATCTGTAAGGAAGAGCTGTCCTTTCTTTCTCACCAGCTTTCTTTCTGACTAGTGTTTGTATGGTATATCCTTTTCCATCCATTTACTTTTAACCTATTTATGTCTTTGTGTTTAAAGTGGGTTTCTTGTATGTAGCCTATGTTTTGGTGTTTTTAAAAATTACTTATCGATGTGAAATTCAGATAACATAAAATTAACTCTTTTAAAGTGAACAATTCAGTGGTATTTAATACAATTACAATATTGTGCAACCATGACGTGGTCTATTAAAATCCAATCTGACAATCTCTGCTTTTTAATTACTATATTTAGACCATTGACATGTAATATAATCATTAATATGATTGGATTTATGACTACCATATTATTATCTGTTTTCTGCTTTTCTGTTTTATTGGAGTAACATTGGTTAATACAATTATATAATTTTCAGGTGTACATTATAATTTAACATTTGTATATTATTGAGTGTTTACCACTCAAAGTTCAGTTTCTTTCAGCTACCATATATTTGACCCCCTTTACCCCATCTACCTCCCCCCTCCTCCCCCACCCCCGACCCCCTGATAACCACTAGTCTATAGTCCATGTCCATGAGTCTCTGTTTGTTTGTCCTGTTCCTTTGTTGCCTTTAGGTTTATTATCCCACCTATAAGTGATATCATGTGATTTTGGGGCTTATTTCGCTTAGCATGATTATCTCAAGGTCCACCCATGTTGTTGCAAATGGCGATATTTCATCTCTTCTTATGGCTGAGTAATATTCCATTGTATATATGTACCACAGCTTCTTTAGCTGATCATCTATCGTAGGACACTTCAGTTGCTTCCATATCCTGGCCACTGTGAATAATGCTGCTATGAACATTGCTGTGCAAATATCTTTATGAATATAATCTTTTAAGTCCTTAGGGTAAATACCCAGTAGAGGGATTGCTGGATCATATGGTAGATCAATTCTTAGTTTTTTGAGGAACCTCTATCCTGTTTTCCATAGTGGCTGTACCAATTTGCAATCCCACCTACAGTGTATGAAGATTCCTTTTTCTCTGCATTCTCTCCAACATTTGTTATTACTTGTCCTGTTGATTATAGCCATTCTAACAGGTGTCATTGTGGTTTTGACTTGCATTTTTCTAATAGCTAGCGATGTTGAGCATCTTCTCATATGTTTGTTGGCCATTTGTATGTCCTCTGGGGAGAAGTGTCTGTTCAGATCCTCTGCCCATTTTTTGATTGGATCGTTTGTTTTTGTGTTGTTATTGAGTCGTATGAGCTCTTTGTATATTTTGGATATTAGGCCCTTATCGGAGGCATTGCTTGCAAATATATTTTCCCATTCGAATGGTTGTCTCTTTATTTTGTTGACGATTTCTTTTGCTGAGCAGAAGCTTTTTAGTTTGATGTAGCCCCATTCATTTATTTTTGTTTTTACTTCCCTTGCCTTTGATGTTAAATTCATAAAATCCTCTTTAAGTCCAAGGTCCTTGAGTTTTGTTCCTATGTTTTCTTCTATGCATTTTATTGTTTCAGGTCTTATATTCAGGTCCTTAATCCATTTTGAGTTTTCGGTGTGTGGTGATAGACAACAGTCTAGTTTTATTCTTTTGCATGTGGCTTTCCGGTTTTCCCAGCACTATTTATTAAAGAGGCTTTCTTTTCTCCATTTTATGCTTTTTGCTTTTTTGTCAAAAATTATTTACCCATATAAATATGGGCTTACTCCTTTCTGTTTTTGTTGTTGTTGTTGCTATCGTTGTTCTACTTTTCCTGCCTTTCTTTATTATTTAAATATTTTTTATTATTCCATTTTATCTTATCCATTAACTTTTTGGCTATCTCTCTTTGGATTATCATTATAGAGGTTGCTCTAGGAAATACAGTATATATAACTAACTTTTCACAGTTTACTCAGAGTTAATATTTTACTGACTTGAGTAATATGTAGAAGCTATTAACCTTAGAGGCCTTTTTACCCTTCCTCCTTTATATTATAGCTGTCATATATATCATGTGTACATCTGAAAACTCCAACAATGATATAATTTTTGCTTTCATTTAATCATACATATTTAAAGAAACATGAGAGAAGAAAAATAGATCTGTATATTTGCCTAGATATTTACCATTTTTGTTGCTATTTCTTTATTCCTAAAATTCCCAGTTTTTCTCTAGTATTATATTTCTTCAGCTGAAGAACTTCCTTTAGCAATTCTCTTAGAACAGGGCTGCTAATGACAAATTCTCTTAATTTTCTTTGATTTGAGAATGCCTTTATTTAGCCTTTATTCCTGAAGAATTCTGGGTTGACGAATTTTTTTCACTATTCTCTGGCCTCCCTCATTTCTGGTAAGAAATCTGCTGTCATTCAAATTACTGTTCATCTATGTGTCCCTTATATTTCATTTTTCTCTAGCTGCTTTTAAGAATTTTTCTTTTTCTTTTGTTTTCAGCAGTTTAATTATGATGTGTTATCATATGGTTTTCCTTGAGTCTATTTTGTTTGGGGTTCCTCAACCTCCTTGAATCTGTAAATTTATATCTTTCATTAAATTTGAGAAGCTTTTAGCTATTATTTCTTCTAACATTTTTATGCACCAGTCTGTCTCTCTTATTCTTCAGAACTCCATTTGCATAAATGCCAGAATTTTTGATATTGTTCCACAGATCCTTGAGATTCTGTTCATTTTTTCCCCAATTGTTCTCTCTTTGTTCTTCAGATTGAATACATTCTACTAATCTATTTTCAGGCTCATTGACTCTCTTTTTCATCTCTATTCTGCTGTTAGCCCATTAAATTAATTTTTTTAACGGAAAAAAGGTTTATTATAAAAATCCACTCTATAAAACACTGCATTTCTGTAACCCAAGATGATACTTTGACTTGTGATTTCTGCATTGTTAGGCAAATGATTCTTAGAGTAGAAATAACACTCTTATTTTTTAAATTAAACATTAGACTAAAAATATTCATATTAATAACTGATTTTCATTTCAATGCCATTATTCCTACGATAGTCTTTAGTTCATTTTCAAATCTGTTTGTTTCTTGCTCTCCTGTTTCATACGGTTTCAGTATTTTCAGTCCTTTGGTAATAGAGTGTATGCTTCTCTATTGAAAATACTGTTGGTTTTTCTTATATGGCTTGTAATGTTTTCACATTAGGCTGTGTGAGGTTTTGGTGAGACATCAGTGTTATAGATGTGAGGGCATCCCTACAGACTGACTTTACTTAGCCAGGGAGCACTATTCCCCTATACACAGGTAGCTCTGTTCTCTTTCTAAAACCTTCTGTGATGGTAAGTCTTTGTCCTCAGCCATTTAAGCCTAATACACTCTAATATTTTAAAGCTTCATTTTTTTTTTTTTTGACACCTTGGTATAGAGCTTGGCCACTTAGTTTCTTTCATAACTATTCTGTTGAATCCAAAGGAGTGGGTTTCCTCTTCAGGTTAGCATACTATATTGACACCAATTTGGCTTGAGTCTAACATTATGCTGCTGTTATCACCTGTATTCCTGAATGTGGGTATTTTAGAAAAAAAATATCCAAGGTAGATTAGCTTAGAATTTTTGTAAAAGCTATTTTTTATAGGTTCAACTATAAAATTTATTTTCACAGGGCTATAACTTTTCATAAAAAGTAAACTAATATATCTTTTTAAAAAGCTCGCTATACGTTAGCACTAACAAACTAAATGAGGATATTAAGGCTGCTTTGCACTGAAATACATTTTAAAATAATTACATCCATTGTTTGATCTTTGAAGTAACCATCTTACCAAAAAAAAAAAAAAAAATGGCTACCAAAGTGGATAGTTAAACCAAGTTTTCATGTCACACAATTCTTTATACATATTTATGACTTGTGCATATAATGCAGGACTTAATGAAAAGTTGTGGCTTTGCCCAGATTTCCCACAAGTATAATCTTGAAGTCTAAAATGTCTGTCCACATAAGCTTCAAAATATAGCCCTAACTGGAGGGACAACCAAAACGGCATAGATGATGGAGGCTCTGTTCATCCCTCTGGCAACCAAATCAAAGTTGTGACAGAAACAAGGAGCAGCAGCAAGGAAAAATCACCTGGGATATGGATGAACAAGCCATACAATGAGTGAGAAATCCAAGAAATCACCCTGCATTGGCAGAAGGTAGGATGGGGCAAGGACACGGGGCTGCTGGGTCTCCAGCTGCTGAGTGGGACGGAGGCTATAGCAGTGGCAGACAACCCTTAAAGGGGCTGCTTCCACCAGTGGATTATGGTGGTGACAGACCTGCTCATTCTGAGCACCTGTGCCAATTTGGCTGTGTGCAGGGGGCACCAGGGACTTATAGGGAGACATTGTTGGAGAGAGGGCTGAGGCTAGATGGTACAGAAGTGCCGGTGGTATCCATTGTTCCCTGTTGAGCCCTCCCCTTTACCAGTGCTCTGGGCACTGTGCTGCCATAGCGCTGACATTATCAAACTGGGTAACAGAGGTTGCTCCGCCTAGAGGATTCCCTGAAACCTCGCTTCCCCCAGCTCACAGCCCCACCCAAGCCACATTCAGGTGTGTCCTCAGCGAGTCAGGTGCTCCTTGCTGAGCAGTGCCTAGACTCACACTGGAGGCAGCTGGCCTCGGTTTCTGGTGTGGCCTTTTGAAGCAACTATAAGCACAGCATCTGTGGATTTCTTGCTGAATCTTAACAGATGGCCCCAGAGGGGCAGAGTCTTGGGCTAAATTTGACCTGCAGTTGAACCCCTGTCAGGACTGTGTCTACTTCACAAATCCACACTAATAAGACCAGGAGACTTAAAAGCTTTGCTTAGTACATAGAAACAGATATGGAAAGGCAGACAAAACGGGAAGACAAAGAAGCAGAAACCATATGAAGGAGTAGAACAGAGATCCAGATAGAATGGAGTCAAGTAATCTAACAGATGTCGAGTTTAAAACACTGGTTATAAAGATGTTCAATGAACTTTTGGTTAAATTCAGTGAGAACTTCAACAAAGAGATAAAACACGTAAAAATAAAAATGGAAATTATAAAAGGGAACCAATCCGAAATAACACACCTGAAATGAGAAGTATATTAAATGGAATAAACAAAGGAATAAACAGAATGAATAAAGAAAAGAATCAAATGCCCTATCTAGAGGATAGAAAAGCCAAGGACACTCAATCAGAATGGCAAAAGATGCCAAGACTACAAAAATAATTTAAAGAGCGTATAGGACACAATTAAGGGTCCAAATATCCATCTGATGGGCATAACTGAAGAAAATCAAGATGTCGAACAGCTGTTTAAAGAAATAATGATGGAAAACTTCCCTAACTTGGTGAAGGAAATGGACATAAAACCCCAGGAAGCTTAGAGAATTCCAAAAATCAGAGATCCAAAGAGGCCCACACCAAAACACATCATAATTAAAATGCCAAAGGTTAAATACAAAGAAAGAATATTAAAAAACAGCAAGAGAAAAACAGTTACTTATAAGGGAAAACCCATAAGACTGGCATGGCAGATGATTTCTCAAAAGAAACTAGACAAGACAGAAAGGTTTGGCAAAAAATATTTGACAGGATGAAGACCCAGGCAGGATCTGCAACCAAGAATAATTTATCCAGCAAAGCTATCATTTAGAGTAGAAGGACAGAAAAAAGAACTTCCCAGGCAAAAATAAGCTAAAGAAATTTATCACCACCAAGCCAATATTAAAGGAAATGTTGGAGGGACTTCTTTAAGAAGAAAAAACATGTATCAAAAACAGGAATGGTAACAACTACCTTCCTATCAATAAGTACCTTAAATGGAAAAGAATTAAGTGCTCCAACTAAAAGAGTGAGTGAATGGAAAGGAAAACAAGACCTCTACATGTTACCTATAAGAGACTCACTTCAGATTAAAAGACACGCATAGTCTAAAAGGAAGGGGATGGAAAAAGATATTGCTTTGATGGACCTAGATGATATTTAAGTCAGAGAAAGATAAACACTATATGATTTCACTTATATGAGTAATCTAAGGAATAAAAAAAACAAACTAATCAAAAACAGACTCACGAATATAGTGGACAATTTGGTGATGGACAGAGAGGAGGAGGGTTTGGGGGGCTGAGAGAATGGGGTGAAGGGTTAAAGAAGTACAAATGAGTAACTGATAGATGGTCATAGGGATGGGGAGCATGGCATAGGAAATGTAATTAGCATGAACACATTGGTTAGGTGGAAGGTCAGGGGAAGGAAGGAGAAATTGCGGAGATCATTTTACTAACTATATAGATATCTAACCAATAAACTGTATACTTGAAACTAATTAAAATAAATAAATTAAAAAAATATATATATATAGCCTTAACTGAATGTTTCAAGTAGCAATACTTAAAGATACTTATATAACACTTGAGCTAACATTGAAGCAGTTTCATTGGTCTGTGATCTATATATCTTATCATCTTCTGAACATGACTACTTTATACATATTAATGGGACCCATCTTCAATTTCTTCTCTCCCTTTTTCTTTTTCCCTTTTGATTTTCCTTTTTGTGGCCTGAGGTCACCAGTTCCTTGGGTACAATCAAAACACTTCCATCATGGCTGCACTGAAGAGCGTATTGGTTTGGAGTGACTGGCCTATCTTCTTCATCTCTTAACCTACTAAAAGTATCATGATAGTCTATGGCCATACTACCCTGAATAAGCCCAACCCCGTCTGATCTTGGAAGCTAAGCAGGGTTGAGACTGGTTAGTACTTGGATAGGAGACCACCTAGGAAGACCAGGTGCTATAGGTGTAAAAATTAAAAAAAAAAAAATAAGGGATTGTAAGCTGACAAGGTCCTTGCAATCTGTGAGGTCAAACAAGAGTTGCCTTGCCTAAAAAAAAAATAAATAAATAAAATTAAAAAATAAAAAATAAATAAAAGTATCATAATAAAGGTCATGCAGTTTCTGTTTCCTTATGTTCATAGCTTTGTTACACTGGGCTCACTCTCCCTTGAGGGTTTCCTTCTTTGCTTGTAAGTTACATACATCATCTTCTAAGTTTAAAATTATGTTCAGTTTGTGCTTACGACAGTTCTGAGCAGCAACTTTATATTTCCCTCTTCGTCTAATATCACTGACTAGTGACACTTGGAAGTCTGTCAGGTAGTACTTGTTCGCATACTGTTGAAAGAAGCAACAGGCATGAGGACAATTTCACCTACAGAAATAGGGATGGGCAGAGCTTTAGCACAGCGTTCGTCCCATCTTAAGTTTCTGTCTCTGTCACTGAGGTACCTATTCTTTATTTTTTGTGACTTCCCAGGCCATGAAAAAGATTCAGAAATGGATATTAGTGTACTTGGCTGTAAGTGGTAAGTGTTGTTATGGAGCATGTGTTGAAATGCAAGATTCCCATGAAAATCAGATCACTCCTGTGATCCACATAACAAAACTTACTGGGGTCTGAGTAGTAGCCTCCTATAGCCCCTTCTCAGGCATGGTGAGAAAGAGATTCAAGGTCAGTACCAGAACCTATAGCACCTTCTTTGCACACAGAGGAACTAGACTTAGTGACAGAGGTGCTATTCTGGCTTGAATTTAAGGAAAGCCCAGAAGCAGAATCTGGTTCTTCAAAAAAAGGTGAGAAAGTTCCATTGGATCAAAACCTTCTTCAGTAGCCAAAGGCATTAAATTTATCTCATCGAATATGTTTTTATCAAGGCCATACAGAAGGTTTTGGCTTGTTAGAGTCCTTATCTGATGGTCAACAATTGGAAGGAAAGCCTGTCAGATTACTTCCAGGAAGGGTCCATTCAGGATTGGTGGTATCAGAATTAAACTGCAGAAATGGTTCCCGTGGCTGTGAAGTCCTTGCTACTGATCTCTTCTAAGTGTACTGTCCGGACACAGCAACACGACTCATGGAGATTCACTTATAGCCTGGCTAAAATTTATGTTATCATGTGCTGAAGAATTCATGCCATCGCTGATACTTCCTAGAAGAGGAGGAATATCTCCCAGTGATGTTCCCTCTAGTGAATTTTCAGGCTGTGATGAAAGCAACTGAAATAAGTCTTCCAGAAAGGTGTGTAGATTCCATTTAGATGTCTCATTTCTAGATTCAGTGGTCCTTTCTGTCTCCCACTCAGGTTTATCTGATATTTTATTTTCATCTTCATTCTTCCACTGTAGTGGTTTTTCCTTCTGGGCTGACAAACACTCTTTGC
The DNA here is from genome assembly GCA_028627145.1 of Eidolon dupreanum. NCBI lineage: Eukaryota > Metazoa > Chordata > Mammalia > Chiroptera > Pteropodidae > Eidolon > Eidolon dupreanum. Next base: position 19,259,906 of record CM053517.1, on the reverse strand, counting down.
TCATTTTCCTCATGCTGGGAACCATGACCCGCAGATCTTAGTATTTCCTCCTCCTCGCTTGCGCGTCCCCTGGCGTCCAGTACTTGAGCCATGGGTTCCGCGGGTGCCTTCTCCTCTTCTCCAGCGGCCAAGGGCTACTTGGAGCCGCTCGGGGGTCCCCGCGAACCCTCCTTTCCCCCCACTCCCCCCGCAACCCCGCACAGCCAGGCTGCGGCCCTCTGCGCCGGCTCCTCCTGCAGATGAGGCGGCAGAGGCGCCGAGCAACCCATGGGCCCTTGTCGGCGTCCCCGGCGTCCCCGGCCACCACACTGAGCACTGACCATGCCTCCTTGCGGGTGCGTGAGATGAATGGGACCCGTAGAGCACGCACTTTCGGGACACTGGACCTGTGGCTGTACTGCGGGATCTGGCTCCCGGCCTCTGGGATGCAGGCAATCCGCGCCTTCCCACCTTTCCGAGGCCGGGAAGGGGCAGAGCGCGTCTAATTTTTAATTTCATATATTTTATTTTGGGGTTTTTTTTTACAGTTTCTATTTCTCTGCCAAGAATTTCTATCTTTTCATTTATTTCAAGTATGTTTACCATTAGCTCATGAAGCATAGTTACCATAGCTACTTTCAAGCTGATAATTCCAACATTAGGGTCATCTTGAGGTGGGCATTGTTAAATGTCCCTCAAGAATTGATTACACTTTCTTGTCCCTGTGTGTTGTTAATTTTCCTTTTATTTAGATATAATTGGCATACATATTATATTAGTTTCAGGTGTGTACAACAATGATTCGATATATTTCCTTTTTTTTTTTTATGCCAAGTAATATGAGATTGCATCCTGGAAATTTTTAGTATTATTTTGTATAAGCTCTGGGTCCAATTAAAGTTCTCTGAAGAATGTTGTGTTGTGTTGTGTTGTGTTGTGTTGTGTTTTGTTTTGTTTTGTTTTGTTTTGTTTTGTTATAGCAGGCAATAACCCTGGTAAGGTTTAGACTGCTAGTTCTGCTTCGCCTTCTGTGGACAGTAGCTTCTCTTGCAGTTCTGTTCTTGAAGTCTTTGCTGCACTGCGTTTGGGCCTGTCCCATGCATTCACAGCTCAAGTGTGAGCCCATGATGTGTGTGAGCCCATGATGTGTATGGGCTCACACATAGAATTAGGTGACCCCCTTCTTCAATTCTCTTCTCCTCATGAGTCCTCCTACACTCTCAGGCTCCCATGGCCACCTTTTCGGTTCCTCTGGCCAGAAAGATGGGATTTCACTTGGAATTTTAGTTGCCACTAATGTGCAACTCCGCAACTAGGGCCCACCTTCAGACCAAAGCTGAAAGTGGAAAAAAAATGAAGATTACACCCCCCCACACACACACACATTTCAGTCCTCTCTTCTTGATTCTTCTTTCCAGAAAGACGGAGTCTCTATCATACGTTTAGCCTCTGTTCCCCCACCATACAATTTTATAACTGATACATATGCTCAGGTCAAAACTATGAGAGAAAAGAAGGAGAAAAACTCACCTCTTCAATTGTAGAAGATCTACAATTGACCTTCTTTTGTTTACTTTCAGGATCTTCAGGTTGTTGTTTTTTATGTTGTGTCCAGAGTTTTTAGTTGTAATCCATTGGAGACAGAGGCTATAGAGGACTAATTACATTTTGGACAGAACCAGAAACCTCACTTTTATTATTCTTTATGTTTAAATTATTTGATTAAATGAAGAATGTTTTAGTTTATTCAGCCTGATGTAGAGCCCATTTTGGAATCTCTTTTATCTTCTGTCAGATATAATTTTTCCTAGGATTAAAGCAAGTTAGATAAGATTATTTGAAATGTAGTGGTTGGGATGTCACATAGAAAGGCTGAGCTCTACTAGTCTGACAAACTGTAGTTCATCTTCAGTTAGTTCTGGCCACTCTGTTAGGCAAAGGTCACCAGAAATACATTCAGCTGGTTATGTCAAGGGGGTTTGGCCCAATGTTGATTTTTTTTATGCTATTATTAGTGGAATTAGCCTCTTAATTAATTAGAGAATTTTAAAATTCTGTTTCCCCTGTTTTCTGTATCTTAAGACCCATTAGGTTGCATTGTTTGTGTGCCTGGGAATACCAAGTAGTTCTGAAAACAAACAAACAATTAATTAATTAATTAATTAATCTTGAATTGACTCCCAGAAGCCTGTGTAAAGAAGAGAGCCTGTTTTATGCCTTTGCACAGTTTCTCTTAGCCTATGTTCAGGTCTGGATTCTTTAACTGCTCAGATGCAAGAAAGAAAGGCAGATGATGAGGAAAGAGAAGACTCCATTTATCAGTCAGTCAATCAAATTCAATCAGCAGACCCCACCAACACTGGATAAGTCATCAAATGCTCACTCTCCCATATGATACTTTGGCAATACAACAATGGGTCTGAGTGTTTAGATAGACAACTCCTGATAGATCCCTCCTGCAGGCTTGGGGTATGGCTGAGCAGTCGAAGCCTCCTTACACATTCTTTATATCACACTTCCCCAAGCACTGAGGCAAGCAATTTCATAAATGTTATCTCAATTCATGGACAAAGACTTGTCTGGGTGCTTATTTGGGGCCCTAGATAACCCTAGGCTACTTCATAGTTGAAAAATCTGCTTGGTCTAAAATGAAAGTTGATAGTCAACATGTATAGTGGTCTGGGATTTACTTTGTTTTGTTTTATTTTACCATTCTTATCATTAAAGATGCTTGAATCTCTTAATTTTGGAAAAAGGCTCTACTTTCAGCTCACGGTTCTCCAGCAAATCTCTGCCTTTGGCAGAGTCCATATTCTTAGCAGCCTTCCTAATATCCTTATATGCCTGCTATATAAGGGAAGACCAAAATGCAAAGTCCAATAAAGAGGATTTCTATATCTATGCCATATTGTCATCATGTCCTGCTGTGGACTGAATGTCTCTGTTTCCTTAAAACTTGTGTGGTAAAACCTAAACCCCACTTTGATGATACTTGGCCTTTGGGAAGTGACTGGGCTGTGAGGGTGATGTCTTCATGATGGGATTAGTGGCCTTCAGAAACAACTCCCTCACCCTTTCTACCACCTGAGGACAGACCAAGAAGGCCCTTACCAGATACTGAATCTTCCAGTGCCTTGATTTTGGACTTCCCAGCCTCCAGAACTGTGAGGAACAAATGTTTATTGTTGATAAGTCAGTCAGCCAGTCTATTGGTATTCTGTTAAAGCAACCCAAACTGACTAAAGTCCCATCTTAATACTCAAAATGAAACCTTCAGTCACAGATGCCCAGGACTCCCTTCTTTCTCCCACATGGCTGAAGTCTTCACAACAACTGTGATATAGAACAGGGGTATGAAAGTTATTTAAACTTTCATTCATTCAGCAAATACTTACATAGTGCATATTCTGTACTAGATATTTTCCTAAGCTTTGAGGACAAAACTGTGAATAAGACAGATAATCACTGTGCCCTTAATGAGCATACAATTTAGTTGGGAGACAGATAACTAACAGACAAACAAAGTAATTACAAATTGCGACACATACTATAGTGCTATGAAGGAAATGAGAGATCATGAGATGGGGTAACTAGGGAAGCCACTTTAGATAGAGTGGTGAGAAAAGGCCTCTCTGAGTGGGTGAACTGTGAACTAAGGTCTGAAAGATGAAAAGGAGCTGTCCAGAAAGAGCATTCCAGAGGACTCGCAAAGGCCTAAAGCAGAAAGGGTCTCAGTGTGCTTGAGGAATAGAATGGAGGCCAGTGTGGCTGGAGTGTAGTGAATGAAGGAGAATGACAAAAAAGGAGGATAGAGACAAGGCCCTGTCATGCAGCACCTTTAGGCCACAAAAATATCTCTGGATCTGGGTTTTATTACAATTGCCACAATAAGCCATTTAAGGGTTATGAGCAGGATATGATCTGATTTATGTTTTTAAAACTGCTGTGCAGAGAATGTACTAAAAAGGGACAAGAGTATAAGGAAGCAGGAGAACTGGTCAGGGGGCTTAAGCAGCCATCCGGGAGAGACATGATGGTGGCTCAGACTGAGGTTGACGCTGTGGACATGGAGAGAAGTGGATAGGTTTGAGATGTATTTTGGAGGTAGAACTGATAAACTTTAGAACATATTGAGAATTACTTCTGGATTTGGGACCTAAGCAATTAGATAATGAGCAGATGGTGTGTGATTTACTGAGATGGGAAGACTGAAGAGAAACAGGTTTGAAGTGGGGACTTAAAAGCTCTGCTTTGAGTATGTTATGTTTGAGATACTATAAGACAGCTAAGTAGAGTTGTCAAGTAGATAATTAGATGAAAAGTTTGGAGTCATGAACCCATAGACGGTATTTAAAGCCATGGAAGGAGAAGTAGTCTCCTAGGCAGAGAACCAGTATAGAGGAAGGGGGATGCAGTTTCTAGACCTGGGGTGCTAACATTTAAAAGATGAAGGAAGAGCCAGGAAAAAGAGACTAAGAGCCTGATACTATAGTGGGGAGACCAGGACAGCATGTTGTCACAGAAGCCATGTGAAAAGAGTATTTCCAAGATGGAGTGGTCATCCATGGCCAGCAATGCTGAGAGATTGAGTGAGAAGGGCTATGGACACATTCTTGGATTTGCCAACATGGAGGACATAGTGACTTCAGTTTCTCCACCAGCAAAATGTATTGTTCTGAGAATTATAGATTATAGAAAATTTATATCCAAGACTTCATTAGCCTGAGATTAAATGATTTTACTTTTGCAGTAATACTCAAAAAGTGAGTCTAGTAATATTTACTAGAATCACCTGGAGGTGGGCTTTTAAAAATACTGTTTTTCTGGCTCAGTATGCCTGAGAATTTGTGTTCCTAACAACATTCCAAGTGTTGCTAAGCCTATACCTGTTTGACAAATAGGTTACCTTCTGCTCTTATTTTTGAGACTCCCCATGGCCTATATGTCCATAAATAGCCCTGGTTACTGCTTGCTACTTCAGCGCATTGGTGTAAAGGAAGCTAAAGTACCATCTGAGCTAAGCCCTGCAATACCTAGTCCCTAAAAGCCCCTCAGAGACGCCACTCTGACTGAGTCACCCATGCCTGCTAGCCTCTATCCCAGTCATGGCACCTGCTGCCACTGCTAATAATGGAACCACAGATCCACCACTCAGTAGAGCTTGAAATCTTATTAACAGCACTGTTTCTATTTCTTGACTTAAATCCTAGAAGTCCTGAAGAAATAAAACTCTAGTCTACTGACTCCTAAAGACCTGAATTATGCCTCTATATTTCCCAAGACAGTAAAACTTGAGTGAAATGCAAGAGAATGTATCCATCTTTATTTAACCCAGTTAGAGCTGTCCCACAGCAAAAGTGCTTGGCTCTCCAAGTGGATAAGCTCACTCACTTCATACACATACATTCCTCCAGAGTCACTTCCTTCTACCCCTACCTCAACTCACACTCAGGGGAACATACACTGTTACCGGGGCTCCCCCATGGGTCTTTTAGTTGAGTCCGTGTCACTGGCCCCCCAATCCATTTTCACTTATAGAGATTTTCCTCTTGGGAAACTGATTGTCCTTTCCTGAAATCTAACTTTTGCTGGATCTTCCTAACCTATCATTCATGTTTTTATAGCCTTAAATCTCAGTGGGATCAGGATTCTCATTCCCTCTTTTTTGTGCAATGGGTAAGCTTATGAATATATTTGTGGCTGCAAAAAGATATAATGGATTCTATCAGAATACACCAAACCAAGCCCCCAAAGCAAAAAGATGCATTGAGGAAGGAGCATCGTTAAACTTCTTTCAGCAAGAGGCCTGTAAAACACAGCACATTCATAGGACAGAAGTTCAACAGATGATAGCTGTTACTATTATTGCCTGTTTCTGCCCTATAAACTCATCCTTCTCCCCAAACCAATTTCTCCTCAGGCTTTTTCTGCTCATCCCAGGGCCTCAGACCTAATCTTAGCCCTCATTTCTTCACACAGAGATGACTCCCACCTTCTGACTATTTAATCTCTCTTCCTCAGCACCTCTGTCCCTCCCACCCCACCCCATCCCTTGTCCATTTTGTCATGTCATTCCTTTGCACAAGAAACAATGGTTCCCCACTTGTAATCATCCAAACTTCTCTCCCTGGCCTTTAAACCCTGCTCCCTTATCTACCCAATCTCAGCATTTACTCCCCCAAATTCATACAAACACATATTGAATGCCTTCAGGCACTGGGCCTCTGAAGATGAGCAAGACATTGCTGTTCTCAATGAGTGACATGTAGAAAGAAGCAAATGAGCCACAGACTAATTCCTAAACCATGTGACAAGGCACAGGCTGCTGGAATCCAGAGGTAACCAGTCAATAGAATGATTGAAGGTGGAGAAGAGGCATGTTAGGCAGAAGAAACTACATGAGCAAAAGCACAGGGGCTTGAGAAGTAAGACACATTCAGGTTACTGAAGGTCATTCCACATTAAAGAGCAAAGAACTAAAGGGGACAGAGTCGTAAATTTTCAGGACGAATAGGTAGGCAAGAGTAAGATTTGGAATATTAGTAGATATTAATAGAAGCTTAGAATTTATCCTAAGGGTGATGAGCAATATCTGAAGGATGTTCAAAAAGGGAGTAAATTTTAATTTTACTATATAAATTTGCAATTGTTCTGATTCATAAATAAGTCCAAGTCAAGGGACATGTTTATAATGTGTTTTAAAGATCTAACAATATAAAGAAATCATGTGTTTTTGGACATGGATGAAAAGCTAAGAAGAATGACCAGTATAGTTTTGATTATACTGTATATATAGGGGTCCATCCGATATAAAACAATATTTAGCCAGCCTATCAGGAAATGCAAAACTAAAGCCATTATTAGTATAACTTCCCTTCATTTTGCATAATATTGTGTATCTGCAAAGAATCCATATTAATTGATTCATCACTGTGATGGACAACCTTGAAGAAGCAAGAAAGCTTCCAGTCAATATAGGATACTCCAAGTGAATTATGACTCTTCTCATAAGCTGGATCTAAATTATATGAATTGAAAATATTTTGAGTAGATATATACACAAACATGGTATAAGTAAAACACTATAAACCAGTGAAAAATAAGCTGCTTCCCATGCCACCTAGTAGTATCTCCTGCCCACCTTGTCCCTCCATAAAGGCAACTACTGTTCAGATCTCTTCTAAACTCTTCTAGAGATCTTCTATTATATACAGATTGCTATATCATATCATGTACAAGCAAAAATGATTCCCTACTTGTAATCATCCAAACTACTCTTCCTGGCCTTTAAACCCTGCTCCCTTATCTATCCAAACTCAACATTTACTCCCAGAATAGATGTTCTATTATATACAGGTAACATTTTATAGTGCTTGCACATGTTAATACATGGAGATATACAGTACAAAGCACATCATTCTTCTTCATGATAGCATAGAACTTTATTATATGGCTATACTCCTTTGTATTTAGCATTATAGTAGTGACAGGCATTTAGATTGTATCATACCCACATACATATGTTATTTTCACTCATATGTGAACACCAGTACAGGATAAACTTCTAGATGTGGAATGCTGGATCAAAATGTAGAGGGTTTTTTTAAACTTATTTTTATATAATAAAAGTAATACATATATAAAACAGAATTTGAGTTAGTACAAAAAAAATACAATAAAAATTCTCCTTTCCACTTCAGACTTCCATCTCCACTATGCTTAGTTAACCACTGTTAATAGATTCTCTAGAAAATGTTTTATGCAAAAGCAAGTGTGAGTGTGCGTGTGTGTGTGCACGCACACATGTGTGTGTGTTGTTTAGATTTTACTTGCATTTTAGAAAGAGAAATTAATTTGGAAAGTAGGCTAAAGAGAGGGTAAGATGGAGAGGCAGCAAACTGAAGAAGAGGCTGCGGCAGCAATCTAGAAAATAAGCGACAAGTGATAAAAGCCTTAACTAAGCAAGAGCAGTGGGAATGAAAAAGAAAAATGCAGATTCAAGGGATATTTAGAAGGTGAAGTCAATAGGATTTCATAAGTATTTGATGGTGGAAGATGAGGAAAAGAAAGGAGTCCTCATTAACTCCCAGACTTCTGACCCCAGTAACTGGATGAAAGGTAGGTGGTGCCATCCACTGAGACAAAAACTTCAGGAGAAGAAAGAGATGTTGGAGACAAGCGATAATTTTAGTTTTGGGAACGCTGAATTTAAAGTGCCTCTGAAACATTCAACTGAAGATCCTATAGGCAATTGGACAGAGATCTGTGTCAGAGATACAGATCTGAGAGTCACCACATGTAATTAATTCATAGTCAAAACCAAGAAAATGGAGGAAATAACCCAAGAAGAGAATATAGAGTGAGAAACAATGAGGGCTGAGGAGTGAATCCTGGGGAACATCAACAATTAAGTGAGGGATAGAGAAAGAACCTGCAAAGGAACTAGAGAACTGGCAGTCAGAGAACTTGAAAGGGCACCAAGATAGAATTTTGTTTGTTGAACCATGGGAGGGAGAGTTTAAAAAAAAAGAGAGAGAGAGAAAATGGTGAATGAGGGCAAATGTTTGTATGATGATTTGGAGTTGGACAGACCTGGATGTGAATCCTGAATTTGCCACTTACCTGCAATGACACTTTGCACACATCGTTAGAACTTTGTAAGCATTTGTAAAAAGAAGTTAATAATATTGCTTATCTAATAGAGCTACTGTGAAGATTCAATTGTATGTAAAGCTGTTAGCACAGTGCCTGGCGCATAAAAAAACTATCAATAAATGCTGGTTAATGATAAGAGGTAAAATAAGTACTGAAAAGGATCCATCCAATTTAAAACTAATGCTCCTACCACAGTAATTTCAGAGAAGCCATGAGGACATAAATCCAAATGAAACATATTGAAGAGCATATGAGAGGCAAAAAAGTAGCCAACAAACTTGGCAATAATGATAAGCTGGGAAATTAGGTATGCCAGAAGAAAACAAGAAATTGTGCATAATGCCCTACCCCACTTTTTTTTTTTTTTTTTTTAATCAATGAGGGAATCACATATGTTACTAGGCTTTGGGAAACAACCAGAGAGAAAGAGACAATTTTAAAATACAGGAGACAGAGGGGATGATGGCTAGGATCAAGAAGGGACCACTGTTCAATACTTCCATCGACTCTTCACTGTGGTTACTCCTGCCCAACATCACCTCCAATTCAACCTTTCTGAAACACAGTTTTGTAAATGTCACATCCTTTACCTCTTTGACCCTGTTCCAAAGCCTTCAAGGAATATTTATTGTCCAAAAAATATTATTTGAATGCCTTCTCAACATTCAAGACCCCCCATAATCTTGCTCCAACCTAGTTTTACAATATTTATTCTTTCTATAAGCTATAGACTCTTCTCTAGTCAAACTTCCTTCCTCACCCCTTTAAATTTCTCCCTAATATAGTTTTTTTCATTGTCTTCACTTAACTTCTCACCTCTGTCCTATTTGAGGTCAATTTAAGTCTCACTATCTTCAGAAAATATTTCCTGAAACTGCACTTTTCACTGTCTCTTCCTTTCTAACTCTCCTAGACCTAAGTGGAAGTTGCAACACCCCCACCCGAAGTGATTTTTGTTGTTGTTGTTTTATTTGAGTTAGCTTCCAAATTTACAGATCAGAAATTTTCACATAAAAATTTCCAGCTTTTTTTGAAAAATTGAAAGATGTGGTAATATTGGGTCTATATTCCCTCCTGGAAAGAATGGGCTGGAGTTGAGTGGTTACAGCTGGCTCGTTAGCTAGGGCATGCACTCAAGTTTATGCCTGCCTCACAATTCTCATATACACATGTGACTGGCTCATGTAGCATTTGGGTTTATAACCCCAAGTCTAAACTATGGCTGGACACATCGTATACACTCCCTGGTAGTTATTTATCTTTATATTTATCAAAGTTCCACATGGGCAGTTCCACATATTATGCCTATTTGTGATTTCCCACAATTCCTAGCACAAAAACCTAAAAACATAGGAGGATACTTAGTGTAAGATAAAGGATGATGATGTTGATAATGAGAACCTAGTCTGTCTTTTTGTTAACTAACTGCATCAATCAAAAAAACTACAGTTACCCTATTCCAAAATTAAATACTAAGAAAAAATATTCTATACAAGAAAATTAAACAGCATAAGAAAGCATTGGGAATGAAGAGGGGAAGGTAGTACCAGGAAGGTTGACTTCAATGATATGAGCCCAGGTCTTGCAGCTAGAGAAAGAAGTTTGTAATTTATCCATTGTAATTAGTGGGTATTTCTGATTTCTATCCATTAGTCCCTATTTCCTCACTCATGTCAGACAGTTGAGACCCAAAGGCTGGAAAAAAAAGATGATGGATAGTGGTGATGGACACTAGGTTGGAAAAGGAACTAGCTACTCATGTGGCAGTTACCCTTCTACTCTATTCTCTAATGTAGAGAAGTACAAACAGGAGCTACTCCCAATCTGGGGAGCCCACAGAGTTGGCTAGAGCTTCAGAGTGAAGGATAGGCCGGGATCTGAATCCAGATCATATTACTCCATAGTCAACACACCCTACCACTACACAAAGAGAGAAGGATTTACCATGAAGCTAATGAAGCTTAACCTTCAGGGCCCCTTGCACAAGTCTTCTTCAAGGCTCTGAGTAGGGCCTTAGTAGAATGTTCATGTGGTCATTATAAAATTTGCAAAAGTAAGGTATTTTAATAGCAAATGCCTAAGAGCCATATTTTGGGTTGGGGGTTTTGTTTGTTTGTTTGTTTTGACTCAGACTCTCTCTAATACCTTTCCCTTGTTGGGCATTTTTGGGATCTGGCTAAGAAGTTGTTGAGATGGGATACAATTATTTTGGGTTATATTTATGTGGTTTAGTCACTTTCATTAAAGTTAAATTATTGCTAGATATGCAGAGTTAGAAATGGCTTTCAAGAATATGCCTATTACCTACTGGGTAGATTCCTCTGGCATTATGACCCAAAGTTGTAGGGCCAGAGGTCATATTTTGATATAAGTGGCATATCTTGATATATATGGAAGAGAAACAAGATTAGAAATGTTTGGAGCCAGAAGCTGATCTGTGAAAAGTTCTTCCAATCATCACACATGTAAAATTTTAAGTGGAGGATTCAGTTATCATTAATAAGCATCCAAGACAGACCTCAATGATTTCTGCCTCCTGTTATTCATGCCCTTATTCAGTCCCCTTCCACATTATGTCATGGGTGCTCTGTGTGATAGTAGAATTTGGAAGAAGTGATAGTGTTTGTCACTTCTAAGGCTAGATCATAAAAAAGCGTTGCATTTACAGCTTCTGGCTTGGCTCCCCCCAGCCTCGCCCCCCCCCCCCACTTTCTCTCTCAGCCAGCCACCTACATCCTGAGCAGCGCCATGGGGAGGCCGACCTGGAGAGAAATTGAAGTCTCTTGTTAACAGCTATATGAGTAAGCTTGGAAACTAATCCTCTAGCCCCAATCAAGCCTTCAGATGACTTGTAAACCTGGCCAACAACTTGATTACAACCTCATAAGAGACCCTGAGCCAGAACCACCCAGCTACACTGCTCCGAAATTCCTGACCCACAAAATCTTTGAGATAAAAAATGTTTATCGTTTAAAGCCACTAAATTTTGTGATAATTTATTGTGTAGCAATAGATAACTAGACATCTAGTAAAAATGGCAGTTCTTGTCTGGTCAGGAATATATTCAATAATCCAATAATAATTCAACAAAGTCCTAGTGCTTATATACATAAAAAATTTGATAGAATTTTCATGACATTATCAATAAGTTGTGGAGTTGAAGATGTTCTGAACTATCATTGATAACATTATTTTTATTAAAGATATCAGAGAAATGATTTATTTATTGTTTATAGAAAATATTACAAAATTGTCATATGAAGAGGCAAAGAGTATGCAGCTAAATATATAAAAATGTATTATGGAGGCTTATAGATTTATTAGTAAAAATGTGACTTTTTGAATTTATATGATACGAAGTTGTTTATTTAATATGTAATTTGTTGTCATCTTTCTTATATATGAATATTCATTTTTGAATCAATTTTGTCTCAATAATTTTGTATTCTTTTTCTAGTGGACTCTATAAAACCTTTGCTCTCACATTAGCTATCATAAAATCTTGTCAATTTTTTACTGAAGAGGTCTAGAGCTTGTTTGAAATTCCTTTAGATTCAAGGTGGGGTTTGAGTAGGAGGAATCTGGCATTGTGCCCTTGCTCTAAATACTTTATGCCCTTATAACATGGAAGCCCACATCCACCCCTGAAAATTGTTTGTGTACATTGGGAGGGATCACCATGTGTACTCTTCCCTGGCCTTTGGAGGATATCCTGACTAGTTCTCCCTCCTTTTAATAGCCTCAGGCTTTTAACTTCTGCCCTCTTCAATGTCCATTTTATCCTATTAGTTTTATTTTTCTCCCTTAGGAGAAACTAATAAAAACTGAAACATGATTATTTCCACCAAAGAGGAACTGGTGAAACATTGTAAAACAGCTTTATTGTGATATGGGTTAAAAATAATATGGTAAGTCTCTAAGCACTGATGACCATTAAAAGATATTCGAAATACATTGGAAAACGAAAAAAAGCAAATTACAAAACAAAATACTGTATTTCATTCATTTTAAGATGTGTAGTCTTTCCAAATTTACCATCTCCGATCAATAGCTGCTAAGAGTTTAATTGGCAGGGTTTTTTTTCTTTCAGAAGTCTGTGAAATAAGATGCATCTTACAATGATACCTTAGATTCGATGAACTATAACTATACATAGCATACCAGTCAGACCAGGACTGCAGCTTGGAAAGCCCTAAACTGGAAAACCTATCAGCTGTTTGGAAAGCCCTGTATTAAATTGAAAAACTTGAAGTGTTGTAGCAGGCAGAAATTGATTAGCAGGAATCTGCTTGTTAGGTCTAGTTGATATGGCAATCACAGAGTTTTCACATAAGGCAGGGACTGGATCTAGTATTCTAATGTTGTGACTTCTCACTTTGAAAGAAGTTAAAAGCCCAGGTGTAAGGAGACTCAGGACAGAGCCATGCGCTAGCTGGACTTCTTCACAAAGCCCAAGAGGAAGTAAAAGGTGCCTGGAATTCTATCTGCTTTACCACCAAGAGTACCCTTTCTTAGTAACAGAACTGTATCCTTTAAAGCTCAGTAAAACGTTGCCACCTAAGCAGGTTCTGTTGACCCTCTAAGCCAGCAGGATATTAGGCTCTTAATTTATCACCGATATATATTTAAGTATATTTGCACACAAAAAAGTTAGAAAGAATATATGCTAAATTAATGAGACAGTATTTCTCAGGAACAAGATTAATGAAGACTTAAACTTTCTACTCTCTATATATCTGTATTATTTACATTTTTTAAAAAACCATTCATATGTATTATTTTTATAAGTGGAGAAAAAAGGTAAAAACATTCAAATGGGAACATACAGGTTAATGTTAATAATTAAGTCAGGAGGCCACTGCTAATGTTCTTCCTTCTCATGCCTCAAACCTCATGAACTTTTTAGTGAGCTTGAATTTTTTCCAATACAAAAATTTGTTTTGAGAAATGACTCCCTCGAAGCCAATTTCACTTCTTCAAATAAAAATAAGTGCATAAATCCTTCAATATTGCATAGGAAAAGTAGTTTATTTCTAAATTGGATATATACACGGTTGGGATTATTTATTTATTAAGCAAACACTTCTGGTAAGAATAAACTGAGCGCCCATTATCCGGTAGACACAGCTCTCACAATTTTCTCGTTTATTACCTTATTTGATAAAAAAAAATAAAAATAAAAATAAAAAATAAAAAATAAACTTAAAAAAATCCCAAATAATAAAAATTAAATAAAACTTTAAAAAATCAAAGATGCTTTCAAGAAACCCATAACTTTCTAAAACGCGTTCCTTGGAAAGGGCGGGCCCCAGTGGCTTAGCACCTACCCTCTCACGTGACCCTGTGACTGGGGCCGCCATCTTACGCATCGCCTCATAGAGGAAACTACATCTCCCAGAATCCTTGCGCTTGCGTCGTGCTGGCACTTTTACCGCTCCGGTCTTAGAGCTGAGCCTGTAGCCAGGCGCCATCTTTGACGCTGGCAGCATTAGGTTTCTGCTGGTGCTGCTGTTGGGAGGACGGCGGACGGCAGCGACTAAGAAAGAAGAAAGACGTGGCAGCAAGCAGGAATCGGGGATAGTGTCGTCGGTTCGGTAAAGTTTCTGTTCTCTGGTAACTAGACCCGTTTTTTGATTCCCAGGTGGCTTGGGGCCGGGGAAGTGGGGGAGAGGGCGAGGGGAGTGGCCGCGGCCTCCCCCCTCGCCCCTGGGTCGCGGCCTACCCCGGGAAGCCAGCGGGTCCTTCGGCCCCGCCGTAACAACACCCTACCTCCCTCGCCGCTGCCCTCGCCGGGGCGGGCCGGGAGTCCCGGATTCCCGTTCACGATTCCCGTCCACCCCACCCCCACCTCCGCCCCAGCCCACCTCGCCCGCCCACGGCGCCTGCTCCCTTCCCAGCAAATCGTCCTCCCCGCCCCCACATCCGGTGTTGGCGAAACTAGGAGCCCTGAGCAGGCCCCGAAAGCCTACTTGTTCCTGGACTCCTGGAACTGACACTAAATTGCCTTCTTCGGGGCCACGGTTTCCCTAGTTTAGCGGATCCCCCACGCCTAAATTAACCACAGTGCCAGGAGCTGAATTTACCTACTCTTGATTCCTCTCCAGGGTCCCACTACTTTGGAGGTTTTCTCCAATCCACTACAGAAAGCCACTGACCTTATTCCGGTATCCTACAGCCCTTTCTTCCCTTAATTACAGTCCCACCCCCAGCCCTCAACATCGGAGTCAAGAGCAACAGGGACACTTACGTTCTCCTTGTAGGATTGGTGAAACCGTAATGAAGAACACCCCCTAAACTCCCATAATCGGTGCGGATTCCGATGGGGAAGGCCCATATTGTTGACATCTTCCAGGCCTTGTTTCTGGACCTTGAGAAGGAGGCTGTGGAACTAGTGATAGCGATGCTTTTTAGGGTAAATGTGTGTAGGTATTGACGGAAGGGGAGGGGTCAACCGAGAAGGAATGGAAGGGTTTTTTGCCGCTCATATAGAGTCCAGCTAATGAGTTACTTATTTAAAGGCCTGAAAGCTTCTCCACTCTAAAAATGTCAGAAAACAATTTGGATTAGTTTTCAGTCAAACTAAATTGAATATGCATCTTGTGACCTTGTTTTTTAATTTTACTCTCAAAGCATTTTTTTTTTTTGGCCACCCACAGTTTTAAAAATTATATTTTAGAGCTGAAAGGGGTCAGCTAGCATTTGTTAATGACCAGTATGTGGAGTCTAATTTACCTTTCCAGAATTTACTTTTGGGGTTGTATTGGCAAATCACAGTCCTAAGTGATCAGTGTTGAATAATGCAGTATGTTTTTGTTTAAATGAAATTTCCTGAAAATAATTAGTTTCAGAATTAAGGAAAATTGATGTGGCTATCATGAGGCATCATAAAAATACATATTTTAAAGGCTAAAGGCATTTCAAGTAGATATAGTTCTTCTGATGAAGCAGAAAAAAACAAGGGCCTGGAATTTAGAAAACCTGGCTTCTAACTGCTTTGACCAGCTCTATGACTCTGGGAAAGTGGGCCTCAATTCTTTTTTCTATAACATGAAATTGGACAATTTGAATTCAGAACTCAAAGTTGGAAGGGATCTTAAAGCCCTCTGAGAAAGAGTTTGGGAATGTTCTCCATTGCTGTCACTTTTCCTCCAAAAATAACCTGGCTTGGAAGTCATGGATCCAAAGGGAATTTGACTCTCTGTAGAAATTGGAGAAAAGGAAATGCAAGTAGAGAAGAACAAGTGTATTTCTGCATGAGTAATAAACCCACTGTCAAATTCTGGTACAAATTTTGGAGACATAAAGAGAATGAGTGTATGTACCCTAAGTGTACCAGTTTCATCACTCTCTCCTGGCAAAAGATGCAGCACTTGTAATGGTGCTGGGATTCTGGGATGTGTTCCTATTAATTCTAATACTGATGAAGATGTTGTAGAGAGGAGGATGGTGGCAGAAGGAATGGATAAAGAGGCAAAATTGCCTGCTAAAAAGAAAAGAAAGAAGGGTTTGCGAATTAAGGGAAAAAGGCGACGAAAGAAACTAATCCTTGTGAAAAAATTTAGTAAGGATTTGGGATCTGCGAGGCCTGTTGCAGATGCCCCTGCTTTGTTAGCCTCCAGTGCCCCTGAGCAGGATGAAGAACGTCTTTTTGAAAGCAATATAGAAAAACAGATTTATCTACCCAGTACCAGAGCCAAGACCTCCATTGTGTGGCACTTCTTTCATGTTGACCCCCAGTACACCTGGCGGGCTATTTGTAACCTCTGTGAAAAAAGTGTTAGCAGGGGTAAACCAGGCAGCCATCTTGGGACATCTACCCTTCAGCGACATCTGCAGGCAAGGCATTCACCTCACTGGACCAGGGCCAACAAATTTGGAGTCACCGGTGGGGAGGAGGATTTTACTTTGGATGTACCTTTATCTCCCTCTTCTGCCGGCAGCAATGGAAGCTTTGAATATATTTCTACTGACCCATTAGAGGGTAATAGAATGGGTAAGAAACGTGATAAATCAGTATCTGATGCCCTGAGGGCGGAAAGGGGGAGATTTCTCATCAAAAGTAACATTGTCAAGCATGCCTTAATTCCTGGAACAAGAGCCAAGACGTCTGCAGTTTGGAATTTTTTTTATACTGATCCTCAGCACATCTCAAGAGCTGTGTGTAACATATGTAAAAGAAGTGTGAGCCGGGGTAGGCCAGGTTCTCACTTAGGAACTTCAACACTTCAACGACACCTGCAGGCCACGCATCCCATCCATTGGGCTGTTGCCAACAAAGACAGTGGTGCAGTTGGAAATGGATTAGATGAGGCTGAGACAGAGAGAGATGATCTCTTGAGCGATACTTTGCATGGAGAGAAGTCTACAGGGAGCCAAGATTTAACAACTGAGGACCTTAGTGACTCTGATTCAGAAGAACCTCCTGTGTTAGAGCTTGAAACTAGATCTGAGAGTCCTGTTCTTATTGCAGAGCAAGATACCCTGATGTGTGCCCAGGAGAGAGAAACAACATACTGTGAAAATTCAGTCTCAAGTCGAATAAGTCAGGCAATTATTCAGATGATTGTGGAGGATATGCATCCTTACAACTACTTCTCGACCCCAGCTTTTAAGAGGTTCATGCAGATTGTAGCCCCAGACTATAGGTTACCATCTGAAACATACTTCTTCACTAAAGCTGTACCTCAATTATATGATTGGGTCAGAGAAAAAATTTTCTTAACTTTGGAGAATGTTCAAAGCCAAAAGATCCACTTGACTGTAGACATATGGACTCATGATCCATCCACTGACTATTTTATTGTGACTGTGCACTGGGTCTCCTTGGAAACTGCACTTTCTTCCAATAATGGCAGGATCCCCAACTTTAGAAAATGGGCAGTGCTTTGTGTAACAGGTTTTGCCAAAGACTGTTTGGTAACCAACATTTTACAAGAATTAAATGACCAGATTGGTCTGTGGCTTTCTCCAAATTTTCTCATTCCTAGCTTCGTTGTTTCTGATAATTCCTCTAATGTGGTACATGCAATCAAAGATGGTGGTTTCACCCATGTGCCGTGCTTCCTACATTGTTTAAATATAGTCATTCAGGATTTTTTCTGTGAGCACAAAAGCATTGAGAATATGCTAGTGGCTGCTAGGAAAACGTGTCATCATTTTAGCCATTCAGTCAAGGCCCGTCAGATACTGCAAGAGTTCCAAAATGATCGCCAACTTCCATGGAAGAATTTGAAGCAAGATGAAACTGGCCATTGGATTTCTACTTTTTATATGTTAAAATGGCTCTTGGAGCATTGCTACTCAGTTCACCATAGTCTTGGTAGAGCCAGTGGAGTTGTACTCACTTCCCTTCAGTGGACTCTAATGACTTATGTTTGTGATATTCTTAAACCATTTGAGGAGGCCACCCAAAAAGTGAGTGTGAAGACCACAGGATTGAATCAGGTGCTACCCCTAATCCATCATCTACTTCTTTCCCTGCAGAAACTGAGAGAAGAATTTCAAGTTAGAGGTATTACACAGGCCCTCAATCTGGTGGATAGTTTATCTCTAAAACTTGAAACTGACACCCTACTAAGTGCCATGCTCAAATCCAAGCCCTGTATCTTGGCTGCTTTGTTAGATCCTTGCTTCAAAAACAGTTTGGAAGACTTTTTCCCTCAAGGTGCTGATTTAGAAACTTATAAGCAGATCCTGGCAGAAGAAGTTTGTAGTTACATGGAATCTTCACCAGAGGTTTACCATGTTGCAACTTCAGAAGCTTCTGGTCCTTCAGCTATAGTAGAAGCTGATTCATTTACCTCATCTATAAGAGAAGGCACCTCCAGTTCAGGGTCTATTGATAGCTCAGCTGCAGATAATGTTGCCATTGGAGGCAAAAGCTTCATGTTTCCTTCTGCTGTAGCAGCAGTAGATGAATACTTCAAAGAGAAGTATTCAGAGATCTCAGGAGGTGATGACCCTTTGATTTACTGGCAGAGAAAGGTGAGCATATGGCCAGCTTTAACCCAAGTTGCCATTCAGTATCTAAGCTGCCCCATGTGTAGTTGGCAATCAGAATGCATCTTTACTGCAAATAGCCACTTTCATCCAAAGCAGATCATGAGTCTGGACTTTGACAATATAGAACAGCTGATGTTTCTGAAAATGAACTTGAAAAATGTTAACTATGATTATTCTACATTAGTTCTGAGCTGGGATCCTGAGAATGAGGTTGTTCAAAGCAATGAAAAGGAAATATTATCTTAAATTTTTTTTCTTTTTTCATTTAAAATGGGCAACATTACTATGTAACTGTATCTTAGTTGCTGTAGTTATTAAATATAGTTATACTAATTCTTTATACACAAATCTGGGGAAACCTGAAAACAAACAAGCCGAAAATTCCTCAGAGGTAATACAGTGATGACAAAGTGAAGATTAATGATTTCACAGTAACTCAATATAGCTGTCACTCAAAATTTTATTTTTACCAGTTAAAAGATATTTTTTCATTTAAAAAAATATGGTGTAGCATTGAAAGGCCTTAGGCAATTTCTGACTGGTAGACTGAACTAGTAATTGGTTTTAAGTAAAATTTCTCCCACCATGGAAAGTTTGATTACTCTGAAAGCAATGATAGAAAAAGATGTACTAAGCTGGTCTTCCTCTCTCCCCCCGCCCCCCCTCATTTTTCTATTTCTTTAAATAGAGAATAGGAGATCTGAGAGTCCTGTTCCTGTTGCGGAGCAAGATACAGCTTGGCAAAAAAAAAACTCATGAAATTGTTTTATATTTGGAAATTTCTAATTGCCTCCTCATACTGGTCAGCTTTATAATTTCAACTTAGTGTGATAGTTACCCTTTATATTTAGAATTAGATCCAAAGAAAAGAGAAAACAATTAGGAAAAATTACTTTTAATCTTTGAATTGCCTTTTCTTAATCTTTATAAAATAGTATAAAAATACTGTTTAAGTACTTTTGCCGAATTATGGGTAAATGGCATAATGTAAGTTTACAAAATTAGAAAAGATTGAATGGGAATTAAAACGAAAGCCCCATCCATAAGCATACTTTGACAAACCTAGTATCTATTCTCTAAAGAATGTTTTTGTAATATTAAGTGATCTTAAATGTCTTTTAAAAACATAGTGAATGATCCATAATACTATATTCTTAACTGTGAGATTGTTTTGGCCTCTATACTTAACTAAAAATAAGCGATATTTTTATGTATTAGGAATCATTTCCTCACTGGTAAAATGAGAGAATTGATCTCTGATCTTTAAGGTCCTTTTCCACTCTGAAAGTATGTTTCTGTGATTGAGTGGGAGGCCAGAAATTGATGACTTTTATTAAAAGTCTATTCAAAGTTTTAGACTGAATAACTAATGTAAGATCCCAATTTTTCCTTTTTTTCATTTTAGATTTGGGGATATTCCCTGCCCAAAAATTTCCTGGAAAATTGACTAGTATTAAGTGTGAGTAAAAGGTGTCCACTTTTTTTTAAGTTTGATTTTAGTTTTGTCTTGGATAGTATTTGGCAAGATTTAGCCTAGAAATAATGTAGTATTTATTACATGAGAATCAAAATTGCTTTATTACTGGGCTGGTTTCAAAATTTAGAATTCATTTCTATGTATCAAAATCGTTTTTGGGTTTTTATTTTTTATTTTTTTTTTTGGTTTTTGGATTTTGTTTTTTTTTGTGTTTTTTTTTGTTTTTGTTTTTTGTTTTTAAATTCTTAAATGGTAAATGTACCATTGTGGAATGAAATTTCAACTTCAAAAGTTTACCCTTTTACTAACTGGAGTAAATGGATATTACGTCTTTAGTTGTAGTCATCACTAGTAAAGAATTTGAAACTAGGCTGCATAAGCAAGCCTTTGCAGGGCCAATATTGAATTTCATGCCAGTTGACACTGGTGTTACTATAAAAGAAAAAAAAATCTTCCCTTAGATAGAAATTTCTGTATTTTGACAGTGCCAGTTCAGTATGGCTATAAAGTTGCTCTGCCTTCTACAGCTTGATGCACCACTCTGTAGTTACTCTATAACTATACGGTTCTATCTTTTTTGGTTAAACACTCCCTGAAGATAAAGATGATGATGATATACATACATCCATATTATACACATTGATATATGTTTAAGGACATCCCTTCGTCTTTATTTTGCGGGCTGGGCAAAATTTTGTGTAATGTATTAATATACTTCATACTTTTGGTATAGGAGTAAGTTCACTACTTTTATAATGAACTCAAATATAAAGGCTTTTGTAGTGTATTTTAAAAGGGAAAACTTACCCAAATGTTTTATTTCTACACATTCGTGTATATGTGTGTGTGTGTATAAGTCAGTTAGTATATATGTATATTATATACATAAAACACTTATATTTTTACATACAAATATGCTTTTATTATACAGATAATAAAGATGGGGGAAGGTTTCTGTTTTTTTCTTAATAGGTGAAGAAATCTTGAAGACCAGAAATTGGATCTTATTGAATTTTGGTGTTCTTTTTATTATTTTTTCTTTTTTTCTTTTTAAATTCTATTCGGCTATGGAAGATGGATTTTTTTTTCTTAAATAATCCTTTGAATCTCAAGTTCATCTTTAAATGAACTCTTTTTTTTGTTTGTTTGTTTTTTGTTTTTGTTTTTGAGGAGATAACTAGCCCTAGCTGTCTCCAGTCCGACAAAGGTTATTCGAATGGACTTAATCTCCCAGTAGTTGGGAGATGTTTTAAAAACACGTCCTGTGTTTGAATTGTGGCTGAGAGGTTTCCTTGGCAATGTGAGGAGGAAAATTCTTTCTGCCTCATTATTATTAATTCATGGATTGAGTGTTGGTTCGACCTACAGGCGTGATAGATTGGAACTCAGTGAAGACACAGACGTTCCTGTTGAGAGCAACCAGCTAATGTAAGTGTGAAAATGGTTTTTTTCCTCTTTAAAGGAATGAACATTTTTGTAATTTAAGATTTAATTTCCCTGGATCAGTAAGAAATTAGCTATTGTCAAGACTTTTTTTTTTTGTAATTTTTTACAAGATTTCAGTTTGGGGATGGAGACACTCTCCCACTCCACCCCCACCCCCTTTTCTTTGATAATACATGCACATGATAAAAAAGGTAAAAACAATGTAGCCAAGGTGAAATCTCCTTGTAATTCTCTCTTCAAAGATAAACATCTTTAATAGTTTATCAAGTCATAGTTCCACATCAATACACATAGCTCTGCCTTATCTTAATGACTACTCAGCATGCCTTTATATGGATATGCCACAGTTTAACATATATCCGCCATTGATAGACATTTGGGTTTTGCCATTAAAAGCAAAAATGGCTCTATATCTAATAATAGCCCTATACCCACATCCATGTGAACTGTACCTTAGAACCAGTTCTCAGATGTGAATTTGTAGAATTGTTAATAATTCGTTGTAAAGAGGTTGTACCAATTTACTGACTAATTAATGAGGTCTATTTGATTTGTAAAAGTTCTTGACACACCCCTGTTAATAAAGACACCTTTGGCCATGTTGCTAATAGATCTTTTGCTCTGTAAGTTTTTCATTTTATGTAGTCAAATCTACCAATTTTTTGTTAAGGTTTTTAATTAGTATCATCCTAGGAAAGGTTTATTTCACCCTGAGCTTTTCAAAAAATACCATGCGTTTTTTTCCCAGTGCTCGAATGGCTATATTTTTTACATTAAAAATGTAATCTAGGATTATAGTTATGTGATATTGCCTCTCTTCCACACATAAACATAGTAGACATTGTCAAATATTGCTTGGTTTTTTGCTGAGTAGTTATGAATTCACAATCTTAGTATAGTGCTTTAATTAGTGAGCTAAAGCCTTTGCCATTCTTTTATTGCCCTGGAATGTTTTTGTATGGAACACAGTTTTTTTTGAATGGGTGGCCAATTTTTAATTTCCAATGCCTCTTTTTCATATATCACATTTATTCATAGATTCACTTGAATTCTCTTGATCTTGTACTCATTTATTTGCAAACTACAATTATTATATTTCATATCTACTATAATATCAGGAAGAGCAAGGCCCTTATTTTTTAAATTTTTTTCTTTATTTAAATTTTCTTTATTTTTCTTAGTTATTCTAGATATAGCAGTTTGTCAAATTCTAATAATAAACTCTCATTGGGATTTTTGACTTAAGTCACATTGAATATATACATTATTTGGGGGGAAAGTAAACTTTAAGCCATTATCTCTCCACTATCGAGGTCTTCTGTATGTAATTTCATAGTGTTTGGGTTTTGTTTTTAATTTAATGTGGGCCTTGTATACTGTTTCATTTTCTTGTATACTTTATAGTTTTATGTGAATGGGACTCTGTTATTATCTGCTTAATTATTGCTGGCACATAGGAAATTTACTGTTTTTAATATCTTATTTTAAACATTTTTTTAATTGTGCTGGATTTTCTAGTTTGCAAGCATATAATATGCAAAATTCTTTTGCCTTATCCTTTCAGTCTTTATTCCTTTTTTATTCTTACGTATGCTAGACTCTTTGGAACAGTGTTGAGTGATAGTGGAGGCAGCGAGTGTTCCTTTTTTCTGTGCCTTGAATGAGCTTACCTCTAGTGTTTTTATCATGTTGCATGTGCTGATGGATTTCTGATAATTAAGTACATTTATGCTAAGATGGTTCCTTTTAAAAGGTGTTGCATTTTAACTTTCTCCTAAAGCCATTTTTTTAAAAAATACCATTTTAATTCCTTATTTTACTGTTGTTTTTTTTTTTAAATCTTAAGATACCATGGTTTTTGTTTTTACCCCCCTTTATTAATATAATGAATTTCCTAATGTTAAGGCATTCTTAGTTCTGGAACAAACCTTTTTTTTGATTATGTGATGTTACTCTTCTAATATACTGTGGTTTAATTTGCTTTAATTAGGACTTATCAGTTGTATCATACATCATATATCCAAAGCCGTTGTTTTAAAGCTTCTTTAGAAAGCAGTGAAATAGAAAACCATGTTGCATCGTGGTTTTGTTCTTTTTATTTTATTGAGTTCCTTCTAAATTCTTTTTCTCAGGTTAAAATACTTTTGTAATTTATTCAAGAATATATGGAGTAGATAGATCTTATACTTTTTGAGACTTTTCATGTCTGAAAACTTCTTCCAAGTCCTGAGATCTTCTTGAAATATAGTTTGAAAGGCTAAATCTAAGGTCATAATCTCTTCTTTAAATTCTGGATGCTTAGCATTTTGTCTTTTGGCATTAGAGATTCAGATAAGAAGTCAAATGTTATGTCTGATTTTTTTTCACCTGTTATCAGTCTTTTTTCCTAGAAGTCTGTATGATTCTGTCTTTACCATTGGAGTTCAGAAGTTTCACTGTTTCTGTGGCAGAGATGTTTTTTAAACATCTGCCTGGCATTTGATGTGTCCCTTTTAAAAAAGTGTCAAGTTCATCCAGTTGAGGGAAGTTTTCTTTTTCTTTTTCTTTTCTTTTTTTTTTTTATTATTATTTATGCCTGCAGCACCTATCTGGTCTTCCTAGGTGGTCTCCCATTCAAGTACTAACCAGGCCCAACCCTGCTTAGCCTCCAAGATCAGACATCGGGCTTGTTCAGGGTAGTATGGCCATAGACCGTAGACCATGGCTCCACTGGGGCACGAACCCAGGACCTTCTTCGTGTAAAACAGATGTACTAATCACTAAACTATGGAACCACGTCTGGGAATTTTTCTTGTATTGTTATTATCTCTATGAATTCCATTCCTTCCTTTTAGAATTTCCATTGTATAGAAATTGAATCTTATTTCCATCCTATATACCTTTTGTCTGATATTGACATCTTTTTGTATTCTGGGAGATGTCCTGATACTGATATTTTATTATTAACTTCTTGTGTTTTGCAGCAATGTTTAGCCTTCTAGATCTGAAAATCAAAAAGATTTCAAAATCTTTTCTTGGAAGAAGAGGCTAGAAATTTGAGTTTTCTTAGTTTTTAAGCTTTCTCTTGTTTCCACTTTTTTTCATAGAGACGTTCATTTCTATCAGTCTGTAGCCTTTAAAACTTGCTGAGAGCATGAAGATTTTAAAAGAATTTTTTTTTCAACATTAATTCATAATCTTTGGGATGTTGATTTCAGGAATGAAATTGACCTCTAATCCTTTCTTTCCTTTCTTAAAAAATTTTTTATTGTAAAACTTTTTCGTTCTCATCTAATTGATAGTTGTTTTTTTTTTGCACGAGTCATTGTAATTATTTGAATATCCCTTAGAGACTTGATCCTATTAGAGGCAGTTTTTTAAATTACCTTTGGTATACACAAGAATGTAGAATGTACTCCCTGGATTTTGGGGCCAGTGGAATCCTGCTGATAGATCAGTGAAATGCTATTAAAGGTCCAACCCTTGTCCCATTCTGTAGTGGACAGTTAGGGCAGACTTAAATTATTTTTTTGTATGTGTGTTGCCATTATGTTAGAAAATTTAGTGTTATTCTGAGCACCAAACAAACTAATAAATAGCTACCTATAATCCTACCACCCTGGCAGTAACTACTGTTTTGTGTATGTTCTTTCAGATTTCTTCTGTTGCTTCACATTCTCATCATTTGCTAGTGTCAGTGTTTTGGATTTTAGCCATTCTAAAAGGAATTCACAATTCCCTAATGACATTTGATATTGAGTAATATCTCTTCATATGCTTATTTGCCATCTATATATCTTTCTTAGTGAGGTGTCCGTTTAGATCTTTTGCCCATTTTTTAATTGTTATTTTAACAATTTTGTTGAGTTTTTTAAAAGTGTTCTTTGTATATTTTGGATACCAGCCCTTTATCAGTTAATGTATTTTTGCAGAGATTTTTCTATTAAAAGTGCTTTCGCAGAGTAGAAGTTTTTGATTTTTATGAAGTCCAATTTACCAGTGTTTTCTTTCGTGGATTATGCATTTGGTGTTGTATCTGAAAAGTTACTGATAAATCCAAGATCACCTGGATTTTCTCCTGTGTTATCATCTAGGAGTTTTGTAGTTTCATGTTTTATATTTAGGTCTATGACCAATTTAATTTTTGTGACAAGTATAAGGTCTATGTCTAGATATATTTTTTCCGCGCAGATGTCTGTTTGTTCCAGCATCATTTATTGAAAGGACTATCCTTTTTCCATTGAAATTGAAATCAGCATATAACTGCAGTTGGCACTACACATAACACAGATTCCCAGCCTTGGAGTTGCCCGTTCCACAAGGCAGGTTTGAACTGTGTGGGTCAAATGAAAATATCAATGTGTAAGCGGACCTGAACAGTTCAAACCTGTCATTCAGGAGTCAGCTGTGTTTTAAGGGAAGAACTCCAAGGACTTCTTTTGCTCATTGTTTGTAATTGGCGTGCAACTCTTTGGCCATCTTCACTATATAAGCTAGCTCTACAGATGTTTTCAGGGGTACTCATTTCACCAGTTATTCTTGAGAAACCGTTTTACCCATCTGCTTACAATTATATACTTTCGAAATAAAATGCTTATGAAAATGTCAAAACTTTTGTTAGATGAAAAAAGAGCAGTATGCCAGAAATGTAGATTAAGCAAGTATCTCATGTAAAATAATCTAAGTTCTGTTAACTATCTAAATTAGATCATTTGTTGTTAGCAATGCATATTTAATGTTACGTTGAAGCAATGTAATAAGCACCACAGAGAATACAAAAAAAAGAAGGGCATGGCTATCCTTAACAAAAATTTTACATTGTAGATGGGACTGTACAATATCACATAAGAATAAAATATGAACCAGAGTGTTCACAAGGATCTGTATAGGCAAGTACATATTAATACTGTTAAAATTAGGTTTTAACAAGTGATTTCATTAGGTGGTTTGGAGAAGGAAGTTGAAAGAATTTACCTGAAATACTTTAATTCATTATCTCTTCATTCTAGGATTACATTTTAAAGACAATTTCTGTGGTCGAGTTGTCTTTTGAAAGATTAAATCTATTTCAAGAGAACTTGAAGCTGGTCCTCGTCTTGGGGAAGCAGTGGCTTGTTTTCAAGAAGCCACTTCTGATCTAAGGATCTACCCAGCATGCCTAATCAAGGAGAAGATTGCTATTTTTTTTTCTATTCTACATGTACCAAAGTAAGAATTGGATTCTCTAAATCAGTTCTTTTAATAATTTACCTAATAAAATTGGATAAGTTGTTGTTATATTTTGTTTTTCTGAACTGTTTATTACTTGTTTTTAGTTTTTTAGTAAAGGATAGCATTCCTGGGAGAATTCATTCATGTTTTTTCCCTCTTCATTTTATGTTCTTTGTGTTCTACAAAACTGAAAAGGTCCATAGCATTTAGTCATCGTTCATTGGTCTCTCCTGAATTACAGTGAATTAATCTGTTCAGGGTGCCTTTGGAATTAGGAGCACTTTGGCCTGTGCCTTGCCAACTTTGATGTTATTTCTTTTGTGCTAAATGAATGGGTGGGTTGTAGTGTACTTTAGAAACTGTCATGGGTTGAATTTGACTTCTTCAGATTTACTGCTGAATACTAAAGCCATCTTCTAAATATGCTTTTGTAACTTTTTTACTTTTTCTTTGTGAAAACTACTAGATTTTCTGCTCTATTCTACTGCAGCTCTGTTTATATTAATTTGCTGTTTTCTATTCCTTTATGACATTCTATAAATGTACATGTTGTTACAAAAACATCTTAAATCATCTTGCCGCTGTGTTTAAAATTACCAGTTTTGAGTAGGGCTCTGATCTTATATAGCAATTTGCGCAACAGTTGTATTTTGTTTCAGATACCAGTGTATAAAGTATATAGTGAAGCATGGAATTATACTTAAACCCTAATGTAGTAACTTTCTTTCTAATTTTTTGTTAGCTGCTAAATCATACAAGTTAGGATTTATTAAACGGTGTTGAAAATGAACTGTAAAATATATTTTTAAAGAGATCTAATACTTCCACTTGTCTTTTTCAACCCCATCTCTCACCTTGTCGTTCATGTTTGTCAGATCAGATGAAGGGTATCCTCAGGAAATAGAAAGTAGGAAATTATAAATTTATAGTTCTTGTTATCCCACCTCAGTTGTCTTCTACCTTGCCTATCTTTCTATACTTTGTGTTTGAGGTGACAGGAAACTATTATGATGAACATTTAACTTGGAATCTGTTTCAATGCCACAGTTCTTTTCTGTATTATTCTCTTGGTTTGTAGGGTGACAGCTGTCCATTCCGTCACTGTGAAGCTGCACTAGGAAATGAAACTGTTTGCACATTATGGCAAGAAGGACGCTGTTTTCGACAAGTGTGCAGGTTTCGGCACATGGAAATCGATGTAAGTTTTGTATTATAATAACTAGTCTGGTGTCATGATGGGCCAATAAAAAATAAAGGGAGAAATGATATTTTATATAACACGTGAGTTAAATTTTTAAAAATGGTCCAGTGAAATTTCAGTCATTATTATCATGCTTACTTAATATCTAGATATTATGGAGTATGAATTGGTATTATTTTTCTGGAAGGCAGTTTGGTAAAAATGGTATATGTAAATCTGGGGAATATTAGCATTTCTGTGTTTATTTTCAAAGTCTCAAACTTAGAGAAAAGTTGCAGTTACAATATAAAACATTTTCTAAGCCATTTGGGTGTAAATTATTGACATTCCATATCACCTCCAAATATTTTCATGAGTATTTCCTGCAAACAAGGACATTCTCCTACGTAACTAAATAACAACCTTCACAAATAGAAAATGAGCATCGGTGTATTACCTTCATTTAGTCCTCAAAGCCCATTCACCTTTTACTATTGTATCAGTAATGTCCTTTATTGTAAAAGGAGCGAATCCAGAACCAAGTGTTGCAGATAGTTTACATGACTCTTCAGTCACCTTCAGTCTAGAACAGTTACTCAGTCTTTTCCTTGGCTTTCATTAGCATTGACAGTTCTGGTAGTTATAGGTAGTTATTATTTTGTAGAATATCCCTCAATTGGGGTTAGTCGGAAATTTCCTCATTACTAAATTCAGATTTTATATCTTTGACAGAAATAGCACAAAGGCGATAGTCTCATTACATACTATTAGGTGGCATTCAATTTTAATTACCCTGTTACTAGTGATATTAATTTTGATTGCTTCATTAAGGTGGTATCTACCAGATTGCCTCACTATAAAGTTTTTCTTTTCGTAATAAGTATTTCATGGAGAGATACTTTGAGACCCTGTAATTATCCCATTTCTCATAAAAATTTGTTTTTTAGTGATTTATTTGTATGTGTGCAAACTTACTGTTCCCTATTATTCTATGTGTTGTACTCTGTTACTATCATTTTTTTATTCTCAAATAGACCAAGATTTGGCCAGTAAGAGCCCTTCAAAGTGGTTTTTGTGTCCTTTTGATGTTTCCATTCTTTGAACACCTCTTTGCTTTCTGGCTTAACAAGATTTTCTAGGCTCATCCTGTACTTACCTCTTCTAGCCCTGGATCAGCCATTTCTCTAAGGAGCTCTGGGTTCTTTCAGTGAAAAATGGTATATAGAAATAAGATTTGAGTTGCTCCTGGAGTGTTACTGCTTCCAGGCCTGCAGTGGAAAGAACAAAGGAATATATAGTGTACACACACACATATACACACACACACTTACATCATTCTTTATGTCTATGTGTTGAAAATTATGAGTTTAAATAGATGTTTCCAATTCACAACACTACAGCGTTTAGTCTAGGCGTCTTCTTTTCCATACTGTAATTCTCTTTTCCAAAAGTGAGAAACTTGGTTCCCTTTGTCCTCAGTATTAGTTATTTGTTCAGTCCTCTAGTTATGTAAACCAATACTGTATCTCGGTCCCTTCCTTCCTTTCAGCATATAACATCACACACGAGGCTACTCCTTCACAGGGACGATTTTCTCACCTTGTTTTGGTGCCTAAAGCCCATACCAGGCCTTCCCCCTGGCTCCACTGTGAGGACTCCTCCCTCCCTCTGCTTGAACCCCAGCATCCTACCTGGATCCCTCTCCCCCACTTGGATGCCCTCTTCACACTGTTAGGCTCTGCCACTCTGTTGGGCAGCCCTCGCATGTGAGGTGCTTACTCTCCTCACCCTGTTCATTCTTTGTCTCTGTACCAGGTCCCCACTCAGGAAGACCCTGCCTTCCTCACCCTGCTTGGTCTTGGATGCTCGTTCTGGGCAGACCCTCCATGAATACACCCTCCTCACCCTACATTGGGATCCCTTCTGCACAGAAGTCTTGCTCGCCTTGCTCACCCTGCTCAGGTTCCATCACTGTGCCAGGCCATCTTCCTATGCAAATGTCATACTAATCTCTCACGGGTTCTGACACCCTTTACCAGTCCCACCTTGTCAAGTCGACATCTTTCTCATCTCAGTCAGGCTCTAAAACTCTGCTCTGGGTCACATACCCTTCCCTCTCCCAGCATGAATGCCTACCTCTCAGCATCACTAAGACTTTGGACTCAATTGTTTGAGGGGCTGGGGAAGGAAGAAAGAGACTAAGTGTACAGTTTGTATGCCTTAGGTCGTAGAGCTACTCTAGTTTGGTTCCAGATTTATAGTCTTTTAACTATATTCTATGCTGCCTGTCTTGCAACTAGTAGGGAATCCACTAAAATTCAGCGAAAGCAATACTCTGACTTTTAAAAAATGTCATAGCGCTGCTTGCAGAGCATAAATTGGGACAACACCCAGGATCCCTAAGAACTAAGGTCTATAAGAACATCTACATTTAAATATTCTCTAGAACTCATGAGACTGGGCACATGATTGTATTCCTGGCTAAGATTTATTACAGTGATATAAGGATGTCTCAGAGGACACAGGCAGAATCTGGAGGAATCCATATGTGAGCTTCTTTCTGATCTCTTGCATGAGAGGTCACACAGAGCAAACACTTCCCCCATCCATGAAAATGCAGCAACGTGTGTGATGTTTCTGCCCAGGGAAGCCCATAAGAGACTCAGCATCCAAGATTTTTATTGGAACAGGTCACATGGGCACTCTCTACCTAATATGTAAGCAAACTCCAGACTCCCACAAGGCTGGCAGGTGTTCAGCATAAGCCATATTGTTTGCATAAACAGTCTCAGCACATTCTGAGTACCAAGTTCCCACATCCCAGCCACGGGCCAGCCTTGCAAAGAGCCTGTCTAAGGATAGCAGTTGCATGGCTGCTCTATTAATTCTTTTCTGTGCAGAGGCTTATTTGGCTGCATCACACGAAACTACTGTCATACCTGTGTCTCAACTATACTCGTGCAAAATGAGATGTATACAGAATTACTCTTTATAGCATAATTTGTAATAATAAAATGTATGAAACAACCTAACCCTTCATTTTTTAAATAAGTTTTATTACATTCATGCAATGGCATGGTGGTCAGTTTTAAAGGGAAACTACTTAAATTGTTATGGAAAGATCAGGACATAATGAAAAAGTAAGGGGTTCAGAATAAGATATAATACACCACCATTTGTATAAGAGAGAAAAGATTTATTATTCTTTCACTTGCATTTGCATTTTAAAACTCTGGAAGTATAAAAGAGAAAATAGTAACTACGGAGGTGGGGACAGAAATGAGAAAGAGCCTTTTTACTGTAAGTCCCTTCTATATGCAGTTAATTTTCATTATTTGTGGGTTCCATATTTGCAAATTTGCCTACTCATTAAAATTTATTTAAAACCCCAACATCAATACTCACTTTCATGATTGTTCACAGACATGCAGAGCACCAAGAAATATGAGTCTCCTGAATCACCCGATGTATACACTCTCAGCTAAAATCAAATAGGCAATATTCTGCCTTCTTGTTTCAACTCATACTGTAAAAAGTGTTCTTTCCTATTCAGTGCCCCCCCCCATTTTTTTTCCTGTATTTTCGTGCTTTTTTTTATTGTTGATTTTCCTGTTTGAAGTGGCCCCCTAGGGTAGTGCTGCAGTGTTGTGTACTATTCCTAACCACAAGAAAGAAAATACATGTAATAGATAAAAAGCTTCATTCAGGCGTGAGTTATAGTGCCATTGGGCTTGAGTTTAATATTAATAAATCAATGATATGTATTATAATAAGGTGTCTTTAATTACAAACATACATAAAACAAGGTTATGTATTGATCAATTGATAAAAATGGTGTGACCAGAAACTCCCAGGAACCTAACTCTGTATACCTTTCGACGATGTGCTATATATTACCTATTAAAAACTTAAAGAAATAATCATGCGTTGCTAAATGAAAAATTTACAGACTTATATGGAATACCTTTTAAGTGTACATCTATGCATTTACAGCTTTTTAAGCAAAATAATTCTTTACCAAAAAAAAGTGATTTTCTTTTGATAATAGCATCCTAGGCATTTGTTTCCCAAGTAGTCTTCTTGCATGCATATTAGTTTTCATTTAGAAACAAAATCCACTAAATGTGTTAAACAGGTCAAGTAAATGTCATGTGATTCTTGTATGTGGAAGATATTATTTTAGAAGTTATCCAGTAATTTGAAAATTGCTTCCTGGAAAATAGTGAAAACTTAACCAAAGGTTGACTTAGAAGCAAGGAATATTGGCATTAAGGTTCTACCTTGAGGAAGGAGGAATTGAGTAATTGTTGTTATTCCTATCTAAAAAACAATGGTAGGTATTATACCTACCTTCTGGGTGTAACAGGGAACTAATAAATTCCATTCACTTCTTTGAAAGGTAAAAGTATTTGCTGTACTTTTTTTTTTTAAAAAAAGTAATCATACATGTAGCAATAAACTCAAGACAGAGTTTTAAAATAGTTTTTGTCAAATTGCCTTTCAAAGCTGATGAACTACTTTACGTTTCCTTTATCAGTATGTGTGATCCTCCTACATCCCTACCAACACAGTGTATTATCAAATTATCAGTCTCAGTATAGTAGACTGATCTTTGTCCCGTTTTTTACATTTAAGAATCTTTTTGTAATGGTCATTGTTTCTCTTTTTCTCTCCTCCACGTTAAATTTTCTGAAATAATGCTGCTGTTCTTTCCTGGAATTTTACACCTTAGGCTGCTTGTTAGGATGAGAGAGCCAACATAATGCAGGTTATTAATCTGAGGTTAGTTACTTTTCAGAAGTGCTTATCAGGTCTTTTTTTTTTCCCCCCATTGAACTACTTGTTAAAGTATATGTAGAAATGTCCACAAATCATAATCTTACAGCTTGAACAGTTTTCACAAAAATGAATAATACATTTGACCAAAACCTAGATCAAGAAATAGAACTTTTCCTCCTCCTTCTCTTCATTGGTACTAACGAAACCCCCAGAACTAATCACCATCCTAATCCCGACTACTATAGAGGTTTTGCCTGTTTTGATCTTTATATAAATGGAAATCACACAATATGTGCTCTTTCATGTCTGGCTTCTTTCACTCTGCAACTGTGTTAAGTCCAGAATCATATTCTATTGTATGAAGTTATTACAATGTATTTATCCATTCTGGTGTTGATGTACATTTGGGTGGTTTATGTTTGGGAGCTATTACAAATAGTATTGCTTTGAACATTCTTTATACACATCTAATGTATATATTAAAACTAATTCATATATAATTGTTGGACATATATCCTTGATTTGGCAATTTATTCTAGATATACAAGTATTTTTTTTCATTCCCCTTCATAAAAAGTGAAGTAGCTGGGGAAGGAAAAATACCATCCTTAGTGTGTTACATGTACCTTACCTTGGGAAGTCACAAATGGGAAAATGTTTTCTCAAAGCCTTGAACTCTCAACTTCAGATAATAATTATAGTCTATTTAATCCTTTTTATGTGCTATGTGCTTCATGTACATTATTTTATGTAATCCTTATAAGAAAGCAATAGCCACTATTCCCATTTTATAGCTGAGGAAAGTGAGACATAGTGGTGTTAAATGGTTTGTCCAGCATTACCTGGCCCATGAGTAGCACAGTAGAGATTCAAACCCTCTTATCTTTGATTCCATAACCTTAACTACTATAGTATCCCGCATCCCTAAATTAAGTGTAGATACTCAGAGTTCCAGGATGAGGGCAAAGAGGAAAAAATAGTAGATAAACCACTTCCCTGCTCCCCTCATCTCTCCATCATGCTTAGGGTATGACTTTCAGCAACCCTCTTCCTCCTGCTTAAAATCATCTCATGTTTCAGATTTTTGAACCCCATATATGAACTCTGTGCAAAAAACACCTCATTTTTTTTATTTGAAAACGGTGTATTCCCTCTTACAGAAAAAACGCAGTGAGATTCCTTGTTACTGGGAAAATCAACCAATGGGATGTCAAAAACTAAACTGCGCTTTCCATCACAACAGAGGACGTTACGTTGATGGCCTTTTCCTCCCTCCAAGCAAAAGTGAGATCTGTTTTTATTTAATTTTAAAGGAATAATTACTATGTAACGAACAACTGTGCACATTGTACAAAGTACTTTATATATGTTGCCTTCTTTTACTCTTGGAAGAGAACAGTATTCCACTTTATAGATGAAAGAACTGAACTTTATTAAAGTTAAATGACTTGTACACAGTCATAAATTGATAAGTAGCAGAGTCACAATCAGAACTGTCATCGAAAGCCGTGCTGCCTCACAAGTGTTTCTTGGTATGACAGTTTAGATTACTGTAGCTTACTTCATTCCCATATTCATATCAGACCCTTAGAGGGTTTTGAAAGAAACTTGATTCTCTGGGCCAGGGGTTGGCAAATCTGTTCTCCTACCTGTTCTGTAAAACAAAGTTTTATTGGAATGAAGCCATGCCCATTTGTTACCATATTTTCTATAGCCAAATTTTGTGCTACTGCTGCAGAATTGAGTACTTGAGACAGAGATCTACAAAGCCTATATTTACTATCCAGCTTTTTACAGAAAAAGTGTGCTAACCCTGTTCTAGACTATAATCTGAAATAAAACTTACACTCTACCAAAAGCTAGTATTTATTTCCGAAGTCCCTTTTAAAGTAATTTCCAAGTGGAATGATAAGCCTTTTAAAAGCCACATCTGCTCTATGATTAAAATCTGATGGCTGCATATTCCCCCCTTTATTTAAGGGGGTGGGGAATTAGGTTCATTCCTTTCTGCTTTGGCTCAAAAGTATTATCTGCTATCTCTTAAAAGCTACTTCTTGCTGAGCAAAAAGCCTAGAATTCCAAGATTAAAATTACATCTCTAGAATTTATAGTCACTGTGCATCTAGCTTCCTGTTTATGTTTCGAGTGCCCATTTTGAGTGTGTTTGCCTACAGTGAAGAGTTATTAACTAAAAGCCACATTTTCCCTCCCTGGAAATTTAAAATCTAATTGGGAAGATGGTTGAAATTACATAAAGAGACATAAATGTTGGCAAGGAAAATGCACCAAACTCATCATGGTTGGGGATGTTTGATGAATTGGGATAATATATTCTATTTTTAATTTATGACTAATTTTGTATGTCTAGCTGTGCTGCCCACTGTTCCTGAGTCACCAGAAGAGGAAGTGAAAGCTTGCCAGCTCACAGTTCAGCAGAGCAAATTATCTGTCCAGTCTAATCCCTCCCCTCAGCTGCGAAGTGTGATGAAAGTAGAAAGTTCAGAAAATGTTCCCAGCCCCACACATCCACCAGTTGTAATCAATGCTGCAGATGATGATGAAGATGATGATGGTAATTTAGCTCTTTAAGGCAAATATGTGATCAAGTCACTTAGTGAATTAGACAGAATCAGGATTAAAAGTTCTAGGCTTGTTTTTAATCATAAACTTGCCTTTAAATGTTGATAATATAGATCAGTTTTCTGAGGAAGGTGATGAAACCAAAACACCTACTCTGCAACCAACTCCTGAAGTTCATAATGGATTACGAGGAGCTTCTGCCCGGAAAGCTGGGGTCAGTTTAAAACAAGGTAAGAAGATGCTATGTTGATGCTGGTTCCCACTTATAAATTTTATAGCAGTATCAAATATGTACAAACTATATTAAATACCTTTGAAATATAGTTCACAGCCACCACCACCTCTCTCTTTCCTGCCCCCATTACACACGCACACACAACTTCTCTTACTCATTTAGAAAATATCTGAATGCCTGCTATTTACAGATAAAACGCAAAGTTCCTCATTTTATTTCTATATGCATTTCTCAGGTGAATGTTTGAATTTTGGAATAAAAACCCTTGAGGAAATTAAGTCAAAGAAAATGAAGGAAAAATCCAAGAAGCAAGGAGGTGGTAAGTCATTAGTTTTGACGCATCATTAAATATTCCTGGAGAATAATTAGGACATTTCTGATAATGAGGACCTTGGCAACAACCAAAATGACTGACTTCTGTGGCTGAGTTGAAGAAAAAACACAGACTTACTTAAATCATGGTTGCTTTTTTAATTCATTGCAGCTGTGTTTCAGTCCCTAACTATTCAAAGCCACACATTGCAATAAAAAAAACCGGAAAAACATGTTTATCTTGCAAAATATAACTCTAAAGAACAATCTATAAACCATATTAAAAGAGGAAAAACTTTATTTTGTAGTAGGTGAATTTTTCTCAAGAGCTGCTAGGATTTCTTCAAGCTTGCCTTAACCTGGTTATTTTATATATTTCCAGCCCTAAAAATTATAGTTTGAAAGGTGGTATTTAGAGAAAATCAAGTGGTTGGCTCTCAGTACCCTCTTGGTAAAGCTTGTTCTATAGGAACCGTGGAGTTGTGCTTTTTGCAGATAATTGAATATAGATGAAAAAGGTTGAATTGACAGACTTTATAGCCATTGTGCTTCTGGGGTTAACTTTAGAATGCTAGCCTTGATAAATAAAAGTGGCTTGAGTGCCTTTTACTCAAAACAGTTTTATGTTTTATTTATACATCGTGCCCAAGGAAGATAAGAGATAAGAATTATCACTCCTCCCACCACCATCCCATGTCACTGTAGGCAAACAGGAACAGAGAGACTGATTGGCTTGTAATCTTATGGTCTGTGTTGGTCACAAGTCAAAATTTCTTGACTTGTGATAGCTTTATTTTCCATAATTATTTGCTCTTTTTTGATTTGCTTTATTTAGAAGGTTCTTCGGGAGTTTCCAGTCTTTTACTCCAACCTCAGCCCATTCCAGGTCTTGAAAAAGAGAATGTCCGGACTGTGGTGAGGACAGTGACTCTGTCCAACAAACAAGGTGAGGTATAGGTAGGTCTTAAGAGTTGTCAAGCTACTTTTAAAAAACTGGTACTCACATTAATGTATCTTTAATTTTTACATTTACTGTTTATTTGTATCCACTCAAGAAATTTGTCAACTGCCCATTATGGATAAAAAAACTATAATAAACCCTTTAAGTTATAGAAATATTTCCCTTAATAGTTTTAAATCAAATAAGGAATATAACACAAGTAATTATAATAATGCAGATACCTTTAAATGTTTGCACCCTTCAGTCAACAGAGAGTTAGAGGGAAAAGCTCATTTCTTCTGAAATGAACCATGAAGGTTATGTAGGAGAGTTAGCTAGCAATGGAGTATGACTTTTTATATTTTTTATAGTTTTATTTAATGTATTGAAGTGCACAAGCAAAAGTATAGGTTAAGTTTCTAACCAATTGATTAGAATGCAATTTGTCTTTGTATACTTGGTTACTATTAATAGTTAGGACTGTGCTATTGCTTCCCTTTGGGCTGAACATTTGGCTCTTTAAGAGGTTAAATCTTTTTTTTTTCTTTTCTTTAATGTGATAGTCTTCCTTAAGACCGAGATCTGATTGTCAAGAGACTGTGTGGACTCATGTTAATATCAACGCATACTTTGTACCCATAAATAATTACTGAATACAGAAAAATCAGCTAATGGTAGAGAAATTCTATTTTTGCCATTTTAGGAGAAGAACCCTTGGTAAGATTGAGTCTAACCGAGAGACTGGGGAAACGAAAATTTTCAGTAGGTAAGTTTTATGCATATCCTTTGTTTTCTGCTTGTTTGTGTATGAACATGATACCTCCTCTAAAATTCTCTTTATACAAATGTCCTATCAATATTGATTTGTAGTCCCCGTGTTCTTGGCTGAAAGCTCTTAATAAAATTTCCTATTTTTTTACATGTGTATTATACTTTTTATTGAAGTCATAAAAATGTATAGTATTAAAATTTAATTTGATTATGGCCAACTCTTTAGAAGGTACTAAGTTTAAAAAACTAAAAAATATCTATATGGACAAATTGAAATTTGAATTCTTAGAGGGAAGTAAGTGTCTAGTGAATATAAATTCGGTACCTGAATTTATTAGTGCTAGTTTATATTTAGAGAAGTATTTTACCATATTACTGAATTACTGTCTGTCTGTTATTTTGAAAATTTTTGACTCCAATGGTTCCTTTTACTCTTTAAAATATATTTGCAAATATGAAATCTTATCCGTTTTGTATTTTCTTTAACACCATTCTCACTGACAGAAATTTTAGGTAAAAAAAAATACAGAAAGAAACTATTTTTATATCAGTAGTACATGTAAACTTTGTGATTTTTGTTTTTGTTTTTTTTTTAATTATAAGTGAGAGGAGAGAGAAAACATACTCTGTAGCATCTTTTAAGTTTTTAATGAGACCCTGCAAAGTTTATATTTTTAGTCAAACAATCCAAAAACATGTTTTTAACAACTTAAGACATTTAAACAGCTTGCATTGAACAGTGTAATGTTATAAACTAGGAGTCAGGAAACTTGGTTCAAGTCTTGGCTCCATCGTTAATTGGTGACTTGATTAAGATACAGAATCTTTCGTTACTTTGTATTTCTTATCTGGAATTGAAGAGAGGAGCTATTTGGCCTGCAGAGTCTTCATGTTACAGAAAAATTCTTAATTTTGTGATTCTTTTGTTGTCTTCCTAAACATTCTTGGTACATTAAACCACAAATTTATCTAGAATTCAGCAGTTAGCCAGTTAAGATCTTTCTGTACATGAAGATTTTTTTTTTCTCAAATATTCCTAATTATGAATTTTAGCCTAAACCAGGACTTATAATTCGAAGTTTTGGTCAGTTATTTGATGTGTTAATTTGTGCATTCGCATTTTTTGGTCCTTTTCTTTACGTCTTCTTTTTTTATGACATTTTTATTCCTGCTCTAAAATTGAGTTGTAAGGGAAGCCAGTGAATGAACACACCATATAAATGCAGAAAACTTAGAAAAGTATTACTACATTGTTTTTGCTTGTATTTCTTGACCTTGTGGAAGGTTGACTTGAGCTCTTAAACTGAGTTCCTTCTGTAGGTGGTGAAGGCGATCCTCCATTAAAGCGTAGCCTTGCACAAAGGCTAGGAAAGAAAATTGATGCTTCAGAAACTGATAAAACACCAAAGAAAGGTACCTCTGTTATGATATACATGTGTGTAGTCCTGACATTTCTTATAACATGTATGGTTTGTTATTTTGTTTGGGTAAATCAGATCATTTCTGGTATTGATTTCATTATTCAGTAAACATTTGAGTGCTTACTGTGCTAGATTCTAGGTAGAACACCATTGGATAAAATAAACACCATCACAGTCCTCAGGAGCTTCTAATATAATGGCAGGTAGGAATACTTGTCTGTATTGTGATAAATTATGTGACAGGGAAAGTACATGGTGTTATGAGATCACAGAATTTGAAGCCAATTTCTCTTTCTCCTTGCCTGTCAATTATATTGAAGCCTAATAACTAAAGTGCATATTTCCAATAGACTTAGGAAAAAAAAACCTTTTGATGTCAGTAAGATTTTAGAAGGTTGTATGATAACAAAATTATTTTACTAAATTTAGTAGTTTTTGCTTTTCAGATATAAAAAAGAATTTTTTTAAGGCTCTCCTGAGTGCTCTAGGGCAGCAGTCTCCAACCTTTTTAGCACCAGGGACTAATGCTGCTGTGGGAATCTAGTGCCTCATGATCTGAGGTGGAGCTGAGGCAGTGATGCTAGCGCTGGGGAATGGCTGCAAATATAGATGAAGCTTTGCTCGCTACTCTCCTCATACTAGTGTTAGTCTGCATCCCGGGGATTGGGGACCCCTAGGGATGTTCTAGGGAATCCATGATTCACATAAATCTGTACTGTAGAAAGAAAAATTTAAGACCTGAGGACATTTTTAAAAAACATTTGCATTTGAAGACAAGTATAACCCTAATTTGTGATCTTTGTAAAAGAGTTTTGACCTATAAAATGTCTCTGTTCAATTTTTGGTTTAATTTCTTCTTTTTTTTACAGCTCAGGTTTCCAAGTCTCTGAAGGAACGATTAGGCCTGTCAGCTGGTCCAAACAATGAGGAAGCAGCAGGTAGGTAAACTCTAAGACCAGCTTCTATTTTTTCCCTTGCTGTAGAATATTGACTTTTTATCCTGTTTACCTGTTGAGTTAGTTTAGGGCTTATGTGTTGTTTTGGTTGGTTTTTTTTTTTTTTTTTTTTTTTTTTTTTTTTTTTTTTTTTTTTTTTTTTTTTTTTTTTTTTTTTTTTTTTTTTTTTTTTTTTTTTTTTTTTTTTTTTTTTTTTTTTTTTTTTTTTTTTTGATAGGGTTTTTTTTTTTGTTTTTTGTTTTTTTTTTCCAGTAATTAATTACTGGTATGGATTCTCTTTTTGTAGTTAGATGTGGTATAATGAGTGTTCATCATAGGAAATTAGAAAAAACCTAAATATCCAACAAAAAGGAATTAGGTAGTTATGAACTAAATTAAGGTAGTTATGAACTAAAATAATTGCTGTCATGAAAAGTAATGTTCTGAACAATAATGAAGGAAGGCTGCAAAAGAAACACACCACTTTTGACCTTTTTGCCTTAGCATAAAATAAGAGGATTTTTTGGATGAAATTTATTTTCTTATAATAGAAACTTAATTCTCAGGAAGAAATCTTTATGTATCAGATAATTCCTATTTTATAAAGATAAAAATACATCCTTAGAAAAAACACTACAAAGAAATATTCCAAAATATTAACATTGGTTTTATCTTGATATTAAGGTTTTAAGTAATTAAAATTTTCTTCTTCATATTCTTTATGTACTCTAATTTTTAAACTTTTAAAATTTCTAGGTAATACACATAAGTGTATCTATTTATACAATTTTTAAAGAATAATAAAATGAACATCCATGTACTTAACCATTTAGCTCTTTTTTATACATTTGCGAGATTTAGTTTAATGCTTTTTAAATTTTTTATCTGTATTTACAGATAGTGTTAGCTTGTGCTTTTCCTTTTTCATTTTATCCTTTTCTGATTTTGTTATTAAGATTTTAACAGCATCATAAAAGGGGAATCTGACATTAAATATTCTTACTCTTGTAAATAACTTTTTTGTTTTCTCCTTATGGAATTTTTATTAGATGTTGGAGCTTTTGGACATATGTTCCACGTGTCTTTTAACCTTGCCTTCATACTTTCCATCCCTTTGAATTTTTTGCCTCATCGTCTAGGATCTTTCCTTGACTTGATTTTCTAGATTAGGAATTAACCAACTTTT
Source organism: Eidolon dupreanum (assembly GCA_028627145.1). NCBI lineage: Eukaryota > Metazoa > Chordata > Mammalia > Chiroptera > Pteropodidae > Eidolon > Eidolon dupreanum. The sequence continues at coordinate 19,218,818 of CM053517.1, read as the reverse complement.
TCTGCAAAGGGTCAAATAGTAAATATTTTAGGCTTTGCAGTCAGTCCAGCTTCCATCACATCTACTCAACTCTGCCATTATAGTGTGAAAGCAGCCATATGTAATATGTAAATGAATGAATGGATATATTTCAATAAAGCTCTAATTATCAAATTCAGACCATGGCCAGATTTGGCCTATGGACTTCTGTTTGCCATTGTTCTAGATGACTGATTTTCAACCAGCCTTGTCTTTTGTTTACTATTTAGTCTTTCAGTTGGATATATTTTGGCACCTGTGTTTTTAATTTCCAAGAATTTTTTTTGAGGAGGGTTCTTTGAGTTCTTTTTCACAGCCTGATTTCAGGCCGCTCTGGGCTTTTGAATTCGAATATTTTTTTAAAATATGTGTATGTATTGTTTTATGTCTTTCGTTACTTCTCTTTGTTTATTTTGGTTCATTTTTAATATTGTTGCTCTTCCATAATTCTAAGTACCTGGTCTAGGTTTCCTCTGTAATTCTAAGTAGGCCTCTGTCCTAGCTGGCAGACATGACTTAAAATGTTTACATAAGTGGAGAGGGTACACTAAAAGCCAGCTGTGTGGGTTGCAGGCTGGAAGGCTGGGGGCCCATACAATTACTTTATTTACTTTCAAAGTACAGCCAACTTCTTTCTTTTTTTAACTTTGCTTTTTAATTTCTACCCCCTCCTCCTCTTTCTGCTTGGCATTTATGAAAGTCTGAAATATTTCATGCTCTACTTCTCTCTAGCCCCAGCATCCTCACAACGTGCTCTCTTCCCCAACAGATTCTCTTCTTTTTATGAAGCCATTCTTGGGAGAAGGTCATGACTGTCCCAACTGATCTGTAGGAGTCTTTAAGTCTTCCTTAAAATTTTACCCACTCTTGCTTTTTATAGTAGTTTGGCAGTTTTATTTGCCTCTGTTGGGAAGAACATTTCAGCTCCTACAGTTTATTCCTTTTCTTGTTTTCTGTAAATTCAGAAATCTGCTTTCTGTCTCAGAAATTGCTCAGTATTTATGCTCTGCCAGAGGCATCTTTGTTTTCCATTGCTATTGTGGATTTATTCTACTTTTAATGTCTTTATCATTTTGATGAAATTTTGGTAGGGTAGGGAAGTAGGGTCTCAATGTCACCATTCATGTTATACTCTCTTGAAGTGGTAATTTTGAGAATATTCTAGCATCTTGAAATGAAAAATTTTTTAATTTAAAAGCCTAAGGAAATCAATAAGTGAGTGCTTCTTATCTAACAGGTACTGTACTAAAATATTACATATAAGTAAATGTAATCACTGTTCTCATGAAGTTTCTAATGTGATTGGAAATACAGTCAACTATGGTGCTATATAATCAGTGCTGTGATTAGAGAAGCAAACTAGATTTGGAAACTAGATTTAGAATCTGACGATTCTAAGATGAACTCTGTTAAAACTAACTAGGAAGCATGAGAAATGAGACGAGTAAGGACCACCCCATATAGAAACAAAACATATTCAAGGGTTTAGAAAGTGAGACAGAACATGTGTTTAAGGTTGTAAAAGGATATTGCTTTTGATCTTTCATTAAAAGTTGTTATTCAGTGATTAAATATGTATCATCTCCAAATTCTTGTTTTTTACCACATCATTTCTTTTGCCCTTTAGTAATGAGGACATGCATATCTGTCACATGTGAAATTTGTCTTTTAATTTAAACAGACTTAAAATGATTAATGTATCATTAAAAATATCTCTTCAGTGGCATGCCAGTCTCTGGGCTTTTCCCATCTTTCTTCTGTCTTATCACCTGCTTTACCTCCTTTTCATCCTTTAAATATCACTTAAATATTACTTCCTCTGAAAAGCTTCTCTTAACCAATTCCTAGACAAAGATTAGTGTTCTTACTACATGTACCTTTATCAAAGCTGTTCTTATTACCATACTTTGTTGTTCCTTAATTATTTGTCTGTTAGACTATTATAAACTACATGTGGGCTGAAATTGTATTTTACTTAACTATTACATTTCTAGCACAGTGTCAGTGCATGTTATATACCTACGAATGAATGGAAAAATTAACTTGTTGCTATTTTTATTGGTAAGATTTATAATGACAGGTTTCTTGAGCTAGCAAATGGCTGTCAAGTTCCTCAGATAAACTTCTGAATAGAAATCCAAATCAGTAATTTTTTCTCCCTAAAAGTTTTCCTTAGGGAGAAAACTAAGGAAACATGGAGTTTTCTAAAATTGAGGTAGAAACTAATGTACTTTTGTTCATTTTAATTGCCTACCTAAATGATACCACTCTATTGTACTCTGTCCTGATTCAAGAATAGAGAGACCATAAGTCATTGAGCATTGAACTCTTAAGTACAGTGACATATTTTTCCCTCATGAAAACAGAGAGAGTTACTAAAGTTGGCGAGATCCACGTGAAGACTTTAGAAGAAATTCTTCTTGAAAGAGCCAGTCAAAAACGTGGAGAATTACAAACCAAACTCAAGGCAGAAGGACCTTCAAAAGTTGATGATTCTACTTTAGGAACCAGAAGCTCCTCCACAATCCGAATCAAAACCTTCTCTGAAGTCCTGGCTGAAAAGAAACATCGGCAGCAGGAAGCAGAGAGACAAAAAAGCAAAAAAGATATAACCTGCATCAAGTTAAAGACTGATAATGAAATGAAAAAAACAGTGGTTTTGTCACCCATAGTTGTCAGCAAAGGACAATCAGAGGAGCCTGCGGGTAGAACAAAGTCTATGCAGGAAGTGCATATCAAGACGCTGGAGGAAATTAAACTGGAGAAGGCACTGAGGGTGCAGCAGAGCTCTGAGAGCAGCAGCAGCTCCCAGCCTCAGCCTGAGGCTGCCCTGGGGGCAAGACGGCTTCTCCGAATCGCCAAAAAATCAGGTAGCACCACTTCCCCAAATAATATTTCAAAAGGCAGGTGTTCCACAGGATTATTATAGGAATTCTGTGAAAATTTTTCTTTACTCAGATAACTTTTGAAAAATCACTGGATTAAATGAAGTTAAGCTGTTTCTGTACTATGTAGACCTTTGATATTTTAATGTGCAGTTTGAAACTTGGATTACCAATAGGCTTTATAATTTTATTTGTCCTATCTTAGCATTACTTTCATTAAGAAAAGTTTTGTTTAACTTTATCTGTCATGAAGTTGCAGCATAAAAGAAATATGTGTTCAATGTGAATATAGGTATAAAAGAAGAGAAGAAACTTCAAGAAGGCAGTGAAGTTGCTTCTCAGAGCAGTGTTACTAGAACAGAAGGTAAAGAGGTGAGTTTAAAGTCATTTTATAGTTGTCCATATAAGTGAAGGCTGGATGATTGCTAAAATGTGCTTTGAGTTTTAGCTTGTAATAAATTTGTATTTAACATTTCACTGACATATTAGGTAATAGCCTTTCACTATGCTTTTAATTTTCTGTTGGGAAAAAATTGTGGGGGGTAGTGTTCTATATACCTCTATATATATCATCAGGGTTCTCTGCCCTTTTAAAGTGTTTAATTGGCTGTTAATATGTTTTAAACTAAGTTTTTTTTTCTGCCATTGAGAGTAATATCAATTCATTCTACAAATTTTGGGGTTTTATTATTTAAAAGAATGAGAAACCCTATAATTTCACAACCTACATGTAACCAACATTAGTTATTTTCATGGATTTCCTTCAAGTCTTTTGTTTATATCCATATGTATGTAAACTCATTTAATGATTTGACTCATGTTTAGGACGTAATTGAGAACTTTACAGTGTATCATTTTGCAGCCTGCTTTAAGTTTATCAATTAATATTCATAACATTACACAAGTGTCATCTGGACATTTAGGTTTTGTTTTACACAATAAGATAACATGTTGGTATAAAAATCTTTGTGCAAGTGCCTGATTATTTAGAAATCATTTGGATTAGACTTAGGGTCATCATTGTCTAGCCTATGGAATCTGGTTTTTATTGTTCCACACATCTTAAATCTTTCATAAGCTTGTTTTTTATTTAATATCAAATAAAGAGCAAAAGCTCTTGTGTTCTGGATCACGTGACACTGCTTGACTTAGCTGTTAGCCTTGTAACCTATAAATTGTAATTATATAGGTTGTTAGAGGTACTAGATTTTAATTCTGTCATTTAAATTTATCCATAGGCTTCAGCTGAGACAACAGGAGTTGGCATCACTAAAGTTCAAGTCAAGAGATGTGAGACCATGAGAGAAAAGCACATACAGAAACAGCCAGAGAGGGGAACCTCACAGAAGGAAACATCAGTTTTGACACCCCTTTGGGGAGATGTAGACTCTTACAGTACCCAGATAGCAGAGAAGCCAGTGCTCACTACTGTGCCAGGCCTCACACGACACCTGACAAAGCGGCTTCCTACAAAGTCATCCCAGAAGGCAGAGTTAGAAACCTCAGGGATTGGGGACTCAATATTGAATGTGAAATGTGCAGCACAGACCTTGGAAAAAAAGGGTAAAGGTCAGTGTTTTTTCTAGTGTCTCTTACTTTAGGATCTCAAAGTTACCAAGTTTCAGTAATTCCCTGGCAACAATTGGGTCATACTTCATTTGCCTTGTATCTTGGTCACACGGGTGGATAGTAACAGTTCTTACAATTCTATTTAAAAGACAAAATTAGAAGAAATTATTTATCAGAATTTAAAATTGCTGTTTAAAAATCTTTATCTAAAACTTTCTATGGTGCATAGTTCCTGTGGTTTTGAAGAAGAAAAACAAGGAACAGAATAGCAGTAGCAAATTCAAGAGCCACTGAAAGGAATCAAGTATATGTACGTTATGGCTATGTGTAGTACAGATTGCTTGTGGACCATTTTCAGTCTTGATTTTTTTGTTGTTTTGTTTTTAATTATTTGTGGTATGTCTGGTACTGTGAAGGAATTTTTATACTCTGAGTTATTCTCCATGTAAAAGGGATTTTTCTAGCTATTAATCAAATATTTTCTGTCCCTTGTAGCTAAACCCAAAGTGAATGTGAAGCCATCTGTGGTTAAAGTTGTCTCATCGCCCAAATTGGCCCCCAAACGCAAAGCAATGGAAGTTCACCCTGCTGTCATTGCAGCTGTGAAGCCACTCAGCTCCAGCAGTGTCCTGCAGGAAAGCCCAGCCAAAAAAGCAGCTGTGGTGAGAAGCAGACCCAATTCAGTGATGCTTTAGTCTGTGTGGTAGGAAAGTAGGGATGATTAACTCTCTTTTAACTTTCTGTCTGTGTTCATATGTGATGCTTCCTGCCATTTTGTAAGTGTTTTAGTTGTTCAGGTTGTTACTGTATTTTATATTTATAGTTAGTCCTTTGTGGAGTGGCAGGATGGGATTTTTAAAAGCTAATGTTTGGGTGGTTAAAATATTTTTGCTTATTTGTATACTTAACCTTTGGATTATTTATACTCGGATTCCAGGCTTCAAGAATGATAATTATGATTTTAAATAGGTGGTAAAAGAAAGTGAATATGCTCAAATTAAAAAACCTAACTCTCCTACTAAATTACTCTTTTGTAGGCTGTTGTCCCACTTGTCTCTGAGGACAGATCAGTCACTGTGCCTAAGACAGAGAAACCTAGAGACAGGTAATACATTGCAATTCTTTCAAAAATCAGACTTTAGGCCACTATTATTATTTATACTCTCTAAAGAATAACACTGCTAAATAGCTTTAAACATTTACAATTTAGCTGCATCTAAATAAATCTGCTAAACTTCAAATTAATTGTAAAACATGATGCTTAAGGTTTCTATTCTCTTTGGTTGCCCTTGTTTATGTTTTACCTGTGTTATTTTTAAAATGTTTTAAATCCTATCTGAATTCTACTTTAAAAGCACAAAAATACTTTGTCCTAAATTCGTAAAACAATTCCTTTTCTGTGTCCTCAGAAATAACTCATGGCTAACTCTTTCTGTTCCTGAGACTAGGTGGTCAAGCCATCCATTGACAAAAGGTGGTTTTCTAATAATCTTTTGGGTTTTTTTTTACCTTACAGTCTTGTGCTGCCTTCAACCCAGTCACCTTCAGATACATCCCCGCCAGAAGTATCTGGCCCTTCCTCATCCCAGATGGCCACAAAAACTCGCCGACTCAGCTCTGCTTCAACAGGAAAGCCCCCGCTCTCTGTGGAGGATGATTTTGAGAAACTAATATGGGAAATTTCAGGAGGCAAATTAGAAGCTGAGATTGACCTGGATCCTGGGAAGGATGAAGATGACCTTCTGCTTGAGCTATCAGAAATGATCGATAGCTGAAGGTGGTAGTAGAACATTTAAAACAAACAAAAACTTGCCAAAACCTGGACTTTTATCTATTATAACATTTACCCAAGATGGTCATTTCTTTAGTCTAGAATTCGCCCCAAATCAGAAGTATACCTCTGAATTATCTCTATGTGTCCTGGATTCCTTGGGTCAGGTGTTTAAATTCCTTGGTAACCATTTTGTCTATTTGATGAAATGACATTGTTTAGCACCTTCAAGAAAAAGTTCTGTCTTACCCCTCTCTCCACAAAAAGACTGAGAGGGAGATCCAAGTGAAAGGGTGCAAGAGAACTTAGTGACTCCTTGAGGTGTTTGTCATTTTTTGGCTTTTTCCCCCTTTGGTGTATTATTTCTTTTATGTATTGTCTCATTGTGCTTAATGTACCTGAGTTTGAAAAGGATGAAGACAGCTGCTACCATTAAGGACCAAATTTCACGCTACCACTAAACAAACGAAACAAAAAAAAATCCACTCAGTCTCTGTTAAATTGTATGTGTTTTTAAAGGTATTTGGAGATTCACCCAAGCTTTAGAGAGAGCTGAGCAGCTCAGAAAGCCTGTAATTTGGACATAACTTTTGGACCTAATTTTCATGTTTCTGCTGCTCTGTAAGTCTCTGAAGAGCAATAGCTAACTTATTATTACTGTAATTTTTTAAGGCTTTAAAGTGCCTCAGGGGTTCTCTGAAACTAATTTTCTATTTCTGGGATTCCCTGGATTCTTAATAAGAGATGGTGACATAATGAAGAAATTCTCTTTTTAGTATGAAAATTGTCCCTTCTCTTCTTTAGTACTTGCCTCCTCCTAGTATTGAATTATCACAGGGATAAAAATTGGTTAATTATATATTTCTAATTCTCCCGGCAAACTCCTCTTGCCCAGTATTTATTTGATGTCTTTTAACCACCTAAGGGGAAAAAAATGAATTCATTCAAGCTACCAATATTTATATATGGACTGTAGCAGTACAATGAATTGTACTATAGAAGGGATTATTTGAGATGATCTGGGGGTGTATTGTATACCTTCCAGTTTTCTTCATTTTTGAATTGAATTTTCTTGATGTTGGTCTCCTTTATATCACCTCAAGGTTTAACTGTGAAGGAACAAGTATGATGGGAATAATAGTCTTGAAAGGAGACATTGTACATAATTGGAAAGAAGAGGAAAGAAGGACTTGTCTGTTTTGATAATTTGCTGTAGGTGGCCAGTGTTGTTTCTTATAGGGAAATCTGATCCACCTGTCATGTTGGCTCCTAAGGAACTGCTGTTGTAAGCGGCTCATCAAGAGTTGAACTTCATGTAGCCTTGCTGAGAATATGGAAAAGGAAGAAAGCCACAGGACTGCCCATTCAGTCTTGGAAAGATCTGGATGATTCTGCACAAACAAAAATGACTTGAAATTTATGTATAGACACCTCTCTACCAAGTCCATCTTCAACTGACCGAATGTTGTATAATAGCCCTTCTCCAAAGCAGGGTGGAATGTTCTGGTTTCACCACAGATTTTCTACTCATTTCATTTTTGGAATCAGCTTATAGATTCCAAGTCCCTTTTGTATATAACCTTTATTCTTTTGCTTTTTAAAAAATAATTTTGTTTCATATTTAAAGTCCTTGTATTAGTCAGTGATTAATGTTCAACATTATTTCAGCCATTCGCCATTACTCAAAGAATTATTTGTGTTTTAAATAAAACTGGTGTAGGAAAGTCTTGACGTTGTGAGTTAAGTAGTTGTACGCCACTTCAGCCTAGGATCGGCCTCAGTAGAGGTCCCTGTCAGAATGTTGTCCTTTTGTGTAAGTGCTCCAATTTCACAGATACCATTTGGCTTTAGAAACTTTTTACAAGGACATATTGCCAGACTTACCCACAAGTATGCTTAGTTTTAGCCACATATGCTTTAGGTGTGAGTCAATATTTTGTTTTGTTTTGTTTTGTTTTTCTTGACACTGATACTTAGCCATTATCATTGTAACTCAAGTAATGCCATTATTTTTTGTAAAAGAGAGGGTTTAGAAGTGATCTTAAATGGATTCAACAATTTAGATTTCAAACATGAATACCAATATAAAAATTTTAATTCAGGAAAATCCAGGTTTTTTCAGTAGTGTGCCACTTTTTATGGGATTACATATAAATTGTTGGCCACCAAAGAACTTAGATTTTTTTTTTCCAAATAGTAATCTCAGCAAGTTGAATGAGCTCGTCACAAAAGCAAAACATTGTGTATTCAGTTTTGAATGGGCCCAAATGTTGCAGAGTTTGGCCATAGCCAGAAATTTCAAGATAGTCCATGACTGATATATTTGTCTCAAGATAAAATGGTCCCTAAAATTGTGACTTAAGCTCAAATTTCATTGGGTCCTCTCTCACGGCCAGAACAGAGTTTATTTTCATCTTGACCAATCTTTGAAATCACCATTGAGATAAGACTGATGTTTAACAATTACAGCTTCAGAAATAAAGCTTATTGTATATTGGTCTAAGTTTTATGATCTTTTTCTAAAATTGTGGCTTCATCTTGCTAGAATATTTCTGCGGTTCTTTAAAATATTTATTTTGAATTTGTCAGTTTGGCAACAACTGTGTGGTCTCCAGTTGCTGTTTAATAGGTAACACTTAAACTAGCTAACATTTACTGAGTACTTAGAGTATGTACTCATTTCACATAACCATTTTGACACTAAATCTTACACTGCATCAAAGATCCCTGCTTTTTATATTCACTGTAGTGTTAAAGTCAGTGTGTTCAGATTTAACAAAGAGAAAGTACAAGTATAGTCCTATGTGCAGTTGAGTTTGATTTGTTGAAACTTCAAGAGCTCTTTTTTTCTTAAATCTTTGGAAGCTGTTCAATAAATACATGCAAGTTTCCAGAACCCACACAACTGACTACATGAGCAATTTACTCAAACTCTGCTTCAATTTATTTGAATTTGCAAAATGATGTCAAGAGCATGAGCACAAAGAAAATACTTGACCTTTTTCTTAACATTACAAAATAAAATGGACAGAGAATAATAGCCATGACCCTAAATAAGAACAATCCAGAATTTAACTTATTTTTTAAAAAATTAGGATTTACTG
>CM053517.1:19161406-19208971 GCA_028627145.1 Eidolon dupreanum | reverse complement strand
TATTATTCTCTGTCCATTTTATTTTGTAATGTTAAGAAAAAGGTCAAGTATTTTCTTTGTGCTCATGCTCTTGACATCATTTTGCAAATTCAAATAAATTGAAGCAGAGTTTGAGTAAATTGCTCATGTAGTCAGATGTGTGGGTTCTGGAAACTTGCATGTATTTATTGAACAGCTTCCAAAGATTTAAGAAAAAAAGAGCTCTTGAAGTTTCAACAAATCAAACTCAACTGCACATAGGACTATACTTGCACATAGGTGCAAATATTAAGTGGATGATGCTATAGAGGGAATAAAAAATGAGTTTGAGACTGGCCAGGGAAGTCTTCGTGTTAGAGCTGGAGTTTTGTGTAACTTAGCAAAGGAGATGATTTGAGTTGCAAACAAGGCCAAATTGAGCAGGTAAGTCTTGTTTTTAGTGACCTCTGACCATGTCATTGGTACTCTGAATCTGCCTTGTGTCTGTCATTCTTGGTCTCAGTTGTCAATTATACTTAGCTAAGATATACATTGATTTTTTTAAAATGTAAATCTGAGTTACTGCTTCATAAAATCCTCCAGTAGTTTCCTCTTCCCTTAAAAATTCAATTCAATTCTCTTAGCAAAGTTTGTAAGGCCCTGTCCTACCAGCCTCTCCTGCCACTGCTCATGCTCTATACTCCAGCAACACTGACTATTCTCATACACTAATGTCTCTAGCCCTTTGCCTGTGTTAATGCTGCCTGTCTTCTGCCTAAAAGTCTCTTTTGGCTAACTCTTACATGTTCTATGACCACCAGGCTACCTCTCCCAAACCCCCGCTTCCCCTCTCCCCCAAACAGGTTTGGTGCCTGTCCACTAGGCACATGCTTTGTTTACCCCCACTGTTTTAAAATCATTACCTGTGAACATCTCCCTCAGCCAAATACAAACTTGTTGAGGCACATATTCTTACTAACCTATATATTCTCAGTACTTAGTACAGACCTGGCACATAAGGTGTATTAGTTCTATAGGGCTGCCATAATAAAATACCACAGACTGGGTGGCTCAAATAACACATTTTTTCACAGTTTGGAAGGCTAGAAGTCCAAGATCAAAGTGTTGGCAAGTTTGATTTCTGAAGTCTCTGGTTTGCAGATGGCCACCACCTTACTACATTCTCATGTGGCCTTTCGTCTGCATGTACCTATGTGTTTTAATCTTTTTTTATAGACACCAGTCGCCTTGAATTAGGGCCCACCACGTGATCTCATTTAACCTTAATTACCTCTTTAAAGGCCTATCTTCAAATGCAATAACATTCAGAGGTACTGGGGTTAAGGGCTTTGCCATATTAGTTTTGTTTTTTGTTTTGTTTTTTGGAGGGGGGAGCACACTTCACCCACAAAGAAGGCATTCAATAAATATTTGCTAAATGAATGAAAAAGTTCTTCACTCATTTCTGTGGCTGTTGATCTTTGCTAAACTGCCCTTGTCTTTCTTAACCCACTCTTTGGCATGCTTCTAATTAATCACAGCCATTTAGCAAGTTATGAGGCTACTAGTTGAGACTGAAGAAACTGCAAGCTGAGAGGATGGATGTTCAATATTTGGGAGGCCTGAAGCTGCCTCTTCTTGGGGTAGGTCTCTTTGGACCAGCAATTTTCAAGCTTATTTTGCAGATACCTTGGGAGTAATATGAAAATCTCAAATTTTATAAAAACATTATGGTTAATGGCAATAAAAAAGGAAATAAATGTTTCATAGTACTTTCTACTGTTTAATGAATTCATTGATTAGTGATATATTCAGAAGTTTCAAGGTTCCAAATGTGTATAAGGGTATATCATTAAAAATCCTCCCTCCTACTCCTGCCCCAGCTAGCCAAAAACCACATTACAGGTTCTCAGGTATTCTTCCAGAGATATTTCAGGCATATACAGTCTTAATGTCGTCAACAAGGTTCTGCAACTTCAAGCAAAACAATGTATAACAAAACCAATTTTACCATAGGCTAATTGAGTTAAGATCCTATGGCATCAACATTATAACAAAATGACAAACAAAAAGATTTTATCTGAGAACCTGCTATATAAACAAATTATACTCCTATACAATATCATGTATAAAACACACATTCTGCACCTTACATTTTTTATTACGAATGTTTACTATGAATAGTTTTAAATTATGAATTACAAATTCATAACAAATCCTGTTTCATCTATACCCATACCATTTATCCCTTATTTAGGCCCCAAGAGCTTAGACTAGGGTGAGGTAAGCAAGGTGCCTGTGCACAATTTAAGGAGGTGCTCATTCTTAGGGCTGTACTCACACATGAGTGTGACTCCTTAAATTTTGCTCCTTAGGGTTGTCCCATTTGAGATCCAGCCCTGCTGATTCATCCTGGATTATTGCTAAGTAAATCTCAAATATATCATAGTTTGTTTTTTGTCTTACTGTATATTGAATGTCATTTCATATCAGAACATAAAAGAGTTTTTTCAATCTTGGTTATACTTGCACAGTATTATACTATGAATATGCAATAATTGAGCAAGTCCTTGTTGATGGACATTTAGGTTGTTTCCTGTCTTGCTATTTTTATCAATGCTGCAATGTTTACACTATATAGCACATGTAAGTTTATCTGTAGAATTAAATACCTACAAATGGAATCTAATAACTGACAATACCACTACTTTTTGATCTTTGCCAATCAAATGGGGGGAAAGGCTTTCTTAGTGTAGTTTGCATTGTCATATAATGAGTGAACTTGGGCAACTTTTCGCATGTTTGAAGACCATTTGTATTTCTTTTGCTATAATCATTTTTCACATCCACTGCCAATTTTTATTTGGGGTCTTTGTGTCAGATTAAAAGTGGCTGCAAATTCTTTAATATATCTCCTGTCAAGAGGTGGGCTCTATTTTTCCGGCCCTTGAATTTGGCTTGGGGTATGAACACTATACTATTCTAGGCCTGGACTTTAAGAGTAACTTCAGCCTTGGTTTCTTAGAGCCGTGGGCCCCCCACATGAGAAGGCATACCACTCTGCCAGAGGGACCCTGTGGTGAGGCACAGACGCAGACAGCGACCCACCTGAAGCCTTCCAAATACACACACCAAGGCCTTAGCTACATCTGGAGGAGAAAAAAAATCACCCAGCTGAGACCTGCCTATATTCTTGACTCACAAAATAATCAATTATAACAAAACAATTGTTGTTGTAAACTAAGTTTTGGAATATTTCTTACATAGCAATAGAGAACCAGAACAGCATTTTTTTTTTGAGTTCTTTATATAATAGTAGAATCAGTCATTTGTTTGATATAGTGCAAATATATTTTTCCTACATCGTTTGACTTCACTTATTATGGGGCTTTTTAGACATGCAAAACTTTAAAATTGTTATGTAACTGAATTAATCACTTTTTCTTCTAAAAACCAGCTAGAACATACAATTGAGAAAAAGATAATTTTTAAGAACAAAGAGATGAACTGTCTATAATTAAACTAGATAAATTAGAAAAAAGAAACTAAAGAAAACAAAAATATCTCAAAGACAAAAAGGGAAATTTGAACAAATGAAAAGACATTATGTACTTAGATTTTTTAAAATTCTGTTGTTCTTAGAGTTTAAGGTAATCACAGTAAAAATACCAGATTTTAAAATTTAGATAAGCTAATTCTAAAGTTTGTAAAAAAAATAACCAAGAATAACTAGGAAAATTCTACTTACTCCTAATTCTACCAAATAACAAAACATTATAAAGCTACAATACTTGTAAGAGTAATACTGGTCCATAGATAGATACAAAGACAAATTGAACAAAATATACACTATATAGATAGACACATACACTTGGTATATTTATAAATGTAGCTTTTTAAGTTGAATGAGAAACAATGGGTTATTTTTTTGTAATGATGATGGAAAGCCAGGCAGCCATCTAGAAATTATAAAACTGGATCAGTTCTAGGACACACGGGGATAAATTTTAGATTAAATCTCATTTGAATATTTAAATTTTAAAAAGCAAAATCATTTTTAAAAAAGCAAATCACTTTGATGAGTTATATAATCAGTCAAATGATTGGTTGTAGGGCTCGATCCTCAAAAGTTTAGGAATCATGACTTCTAAAACAGGAAAATGCAAAAACAAGTAGCTAAGCATCTCTGCAACCAAGATGGGATAGGTCTACAATGTGTTCTATCTATGCTGTCTTTGAATTTAGCAAATATAACTAGTTTCCTCTGTGTACAGCACGACTCTCTATTGGGTTGAGGCAGGGAAATTTCTTAAAACAAGTAATTATCCTATGGATTTTCCAGCTCTCTATAATTTAAAAATCACTTTCATATCCTTCAATCTCAAACCTTTTATGAGGCTCACTCTAGTAATACCCTCCTTAAACAGAAGACCTCAGTTAAGCAAGTTATGTTTCTGTCACTTGCCACAACTCTGAGCTTCAGTTTCCTCATATATAAAGTGGGTATTCCAATTAAATGAAATTTCTGCCAGGCCACAAGCCCATTAGATAACCTAACAAATTCCAGCTCCTCCCCCTCCAGCTGTGTTAGAAAACTGAGATCTTACTGTGTACACACACATACTACTTCACTGAAACGTCAGCCCCATGAGAAAGGAATGTTTTTATGTCCATTTTGGTAACAACTAAGCAGAGACATAGCAAGTCTTAGGAACTTATCTTTAGTCATACACTACAAGCGAGCTGGATTTGAGCCCAACAATCAGATTTCAGGGCTTTCACGCTTAACAGCCGTGCTCTGTACCCACTTCACAATAACTCCCACAGAGAGTTGAATCGGGTCGGTTGATAATGGAGTAAACCACAGCAGCTGGTTTTTGCTGTGGCTGACAGTGCTAGGTGTGAGAGACCTGCGTCTAGGCTTCTAACTGCTCTACCCTCTTCACCACAACGTGCCATCAAGTCTAAATTCCAGGGAAATAGGCCTTAGAAAAAGCACTAACACAATCCATTTCACATACAGAGGGACACAATGGGATGACTTGTCTCTTTAAAGCCGGCTCAGGAAATGGAGACGCAAAGGCACCTGCTTCTCCGACGCCTTCCTCCAGGTGACGCTGCAGGACTGACTCTCATTCCAAAGTGCAGTCGCCGCAACTTGGCCTCCCCCGGAGGCTATAGAGCACAGAGAAAAACTTTACGCCCATGGCTAGAGAAGCATTTCCCAGGAGCCGCCCGGGCCGCCTCGCGGGCACGGTGCACTTCCGCTTCCGGTCTTATTCCGGAAGTGGCTATCTGGGAACGTGCAGTATAGTGTGGTCTTTGTCAGCTTCAACAATGGCGTACCGTGGCCAGGGCCAAAAAGTGCAGAAGGTGATGGTGCAGCCCATCGTATCCTACGCAAGGTGTCAGGACCTCTAGGTTCGGGCCAGAAAAGGGGAGCTAAGGAGCGAACAGCAGGCCCAAGGGAGCGGAGTGTGGACCTACGTCCCGTGAGCCCCCGGGGCGTCAAAGACCGGGAGAAAGCGCGGGACATTGAGGAAGTGGGGATGGGGGGAGGCGGGCTTGGGCAGACCCTTGCCGAGGAAATGCGGGAAGGAGCGGAGGGGGACAACCTTCATTAGGTACTGAATGCAAGCAGGGGGTATCGATCTCAGGCGGGAGGAAGATGGTTCCAAGAAATCTCCAAGAGAATCAGAGAGGAGATGCCTCAAGAGTATTTAAGGAACCCCTAATGGGTACCTAGTTGGGCCCTTTTCGTGGCGTAGGCACCAGACCTTGCGTTCCGAAAACAGATGCGATGCGGATAGGATTGACCAGTTTAGGGAGCAGAGTTTATGCGTGTATTTTTTTCCTTAACCATTGGTGCAGAACCTCATCTTCAGATACTTGCAAAATGTACGTAAGTTGTTTGTTGTTTTTTCATAATTTTTAAGTAAAAGGTCAATTTATTTGGCTCTTTCGTTATCCTGTCTGATCACTGTTTCTAGAGTTAAAAATAGATGAAATTGTGGATTTCGGAAGTGATGCAGGCCTGGTGGACTGTCCCAAGAGTGGGGACTCAAGTCCTACAGGAGCAGGCTGACTGGGCGCAGGAAAGAATTCAGGCGAATCAGTTAGAGATAAAATGAAAGTTTATTAGAGAAGGAATAGCTCCACAGAGACACAGAATGAGAGACCCGAGTGTTCAAAGAATTCAGTTCGAATCTGTTTCCTGGGTGTGGGTCTGCAGTGTGAGTCATGGCGGGGGAGGGTAGTTAGTAATCTCAGCAGGAATCTTTCCATAGGTTCCCCGCAGTCCGGCCTAATGCCGATCAGACAGGGTCCCGTGTCTAACAGCATTGTAGTAGGGCTCTGAATACAACCTGGTTTAATGTTTAGTCAATTTTTGTAATTCTCATGCCCCTTTCTTATATTAGAAGGG
The DNA here is from genome assembly GCA_028627145.1 of Eidolon dupreanum. Taxonomy (NCBI): domain Eukaryota; kingdom Metazoa; phylum Chordata; class Mammalia; order Chiroptera; family Pteropodidae; genus Eidolon; species Eidolon dupreanum. The sequence goes on along the minus strand of CM053517.1, from coordinate 19,202,589 downwards.
TTTTTGAGGGAAAGGAGTGCAGGGAAAGCACTAAAAAAATGGTGTTTAGTCATGCCAACTGCAAACATGTCAAGAATTGTGTCATTACTTTGCAAGACTAAAATTGCTAGTTTCAAAAATTGTTTAGGTATTGGTACTTTTGTTTTGTAGTGATTATGACCAGAACACTGGAACTGTTTCCTTTTCTTCCCATGCAATGTAACATTGGAAGAAAAATCCAGTAGCTTTAAATCATGAAATAAGGTGATGGGTTTAGTACCTGGGAGAGAACTTAAATATCAAAAAGACACAAAAAAGAAGAGGGGAAGGATAGATTGATTCAGAGGAGTTAGCGACAGCCTGCTTTCCTCTGGGGAGATTTTTTAAGCAACTGAGGTTCTGAGTTGGCAAGGCAGAGTGTTTAAATTATCTCAAAGAAATGTAGTTCATGTTGCTCTGAGAAATTTTAGTTTGTGACAGCACAGTTGAAAAGCAGATTAATTTCAAGCCACTGTAATTTCTAATCACCAGAATTGAGGGGCTCCCCTTGGTCGTTAGTTGTGAGATATGGAAAAATGAGAAACTAGAGAAAGCTAGTTTGGAGCTGGATTTTGCTATAAGCAGATAAGAAAGAATTCACTGGTCTTTAGAAATTATTGCTTTGTGCTATCCTGTTATCAATTTTTACTTTAAATCTATGGAAACTAGAAGCAATAAGAAATATGATTGAGGCCCAAGATCACAAGGTTAATTTAGACAGTCCCAATATAACATTTATTAAGTGAGAATGTTTCTTGGCAAGCACTACTCTTGGTTACCAATTCCGAGGTATGAGTCAAATGATTAAAACTCTTGGATCTTTTTTTTTTTTTTCAAGTTTTTTTAAGAGCCTTATTTCTCTATTATTTGATCAAAGTGGCTTTTGTGTACCTATTTTTTAACATTTTTATTTTTATGATTATTTCAGAGATCTCGGATTCAGGTGTGGCTTTATGAACAAGTGAATATGCGGATAGAAGGCTGTATCATTGTGAGTACCCAGGATATTTGCTCTCAGAGCAGTTTGTTTTAGAAGAAGATCTCACAAAATGTGGCCAGCCAGAGCAATGTACAAAAATTAAAAGACCCAACCCAAGGAAAGTTTTTTATGGCCCATTGTCCCTTGTCTCATTGTTCTGTTTGATAGGGATTGGGTAATTCATAAAATAGAGGGAAAATTAATTTTTAAAAAGTATTTAAACAACAAGGTTAGTATTCGAAGTATGAGACAAAAATTAAAATTTGGGAGGGGTGAGGATTAATGGATTATTAGTTTTGGGTCAGGTGATACCTGATAAGAGCTGGGAGGGGTTAGTTAAGCAAGATTTCCAGGATGGGAGGATACCCTAAATAATGTTTTCAAGGAAGATGAAATACGACTGAAAGTATTATGTTAGGATACTTTGGTATGCCTTTGGACATCATGGATTTCCTTAGTAATCACACCTTCCCTGATTACTGGAGGAAAACGACTAGTGGTTAGTAGAGATAGTATTTTGTGAGGAACATGGGAAAAATGGTGGCAGAAAAAGTTAATTCATACGTGAACACACTCTATATTGGGCAGGTTATAAAGGATAGGGAGAGTGACTCTTTGGCATAGCTAATGAGATCTTAAGTCCAAATGATTCCAGAAGTAATTTGGAATGCATTCTGGCTTTCTGCGTTATTTAAAAAGAGGCTTTGAGTGGATGATGGTGTTTTCAGCAGAAAGATCAGTGGAGGGGTGAATTTCTGAAGTTAAGTGGCATTTCTGTAGATAAGTATATTTAGAATGTGATCTTACTTGACGATGACAGTAAATGGCTTGTTTTTCTAGGGTTTTGATGAGTATATGAACCTCGTATTAGATGATGCAGAAGAGATTCATTCTAAAACAAAGTCAAGAAAACAGTTGGGTAAGAATATAGATGGTCTTAACAGAATTTTAAAAATTTAGAAAGTTTTACTCACTTCATGTTTAGTTTGCATTTGAGAAGTTATTGTTTTTTGGGGGGTATACTTTTGAAATTATTCTCTGTCACTTATTCCTTACTCTGCTACATTTCTGCTTTTGTCTCTTCACTCATACAGTTCCCACCAGAGTCACCAAAGACTAATGGTATTAAATGTAATGGTCAGTATTACTCCTCATTTTACTAAACTCTCAACAGTATTTGGCACTGTTGCCCACTCCCTTAAAAACTTTGTTCCCTTGGCTCTGTAATACTATACTGAGGTTTTCATTTTGCATATCTAGTTATGCCATTTCAGACTTTCATAAAATCTTTGGGACCCAAACATTAAGTGTTTGAATTAATTGCTCAAGGCTTGGTTGTAGGCTCTCCTATCACTCAATATTATTTTCTTAGGCACTCAAGACCACACCTTCAGTTACCATCTACATACAGTCATGTGCCTGATAACGACATTTCAGTTAACAATGGACCATGTATACCATGTTGCTATGCCATATAGCTTAGGTGTGTACTGGACTATACTTTCTAGGTTTGTGTAAGTGCACTCACTCTATGTTTGCACAGCTGTGAAATCGCCTAATGATGCAGATCTCAGAATGTATGTATTCCTCTTGTTAAGTGGTACATGACTGTATTGACTCCCAAATTTATGTCTAGCTTTAGACTTCTCTGAGCCTATTTAACATCTCTCCTTGAGTGTGCCACTGCTCCTCAGTTAGCATATCTGAAATCAAACTCAGTTCCCACCCCTCACACTTTGAGCTATTTTAGTGTTCCCTTACTGACTGGCACCAATTTCTTTTGGTTTACTAATTGATTTCTCTACAAGTACCTCATCCCCCTCCAATTTACTCTGCAGGCTGCAGTCCTCTTTTAAAACACCAGTCTGACCTTGTCCCTTTGTTTGACAGCCTTCAATGGCTTCCTGCTGCTCATAGGATAAGAAAATCTTTAATATATTCTGTAAGATTCTTCATGATTTGGCCTTGTCTCCATCTGCTCATTTTGTATCACTCTGCTTCATTTTCTGAACTTCATCCACATTTGTCTTTTTTTCAGTTCTTTGAATCTGCATATTGTCCCCACCATAAATCTTTGTATATCCTATTCTGTGTATCTTTCATACTCAGATAAAATATCACCTCTTCCCAGGGTTTGGTTTGATTTTGCTTGGGGTTGGGGTGGAGGGTGGGGAGCAGGGTGTGCTGTGCTCTCAGAGTTTGTAGTAAAACATTCATTAATGGGATTATTTTATTAATTTCTCTCCCGCTGGACCAGATGTTCCATAAGTACATGCGTCCCATCTTTTTTGCTCCCCAGTATGCTTAGTGCCTAACTCAGTGCCTTCCATGTAGTAGAAACTCAGAAATATTTGATCAACAAACACAATTTCTTAACCCAGTTAGCAGGGTCTTTTAGGATTCATGGCTTCATCAAGACAAGCTGAATCATTTTTGTTAAAATCCCATTAACTTAAGTTTATATAGTCATTTTGTCTCTAATAGCTTTATGGCTCAGTTCACAGCTCACTAATATTACTTTTATCAGTGGTGGGCTTCAGGTGTCTATTTTTTCCAGACCCTAAGGATTCTCTTGAGCTTATACGAGATGGTGTGGAAAGTACATTCTGAGAATTATGTTTTGCTGTGTATGTTCCTCCTTAGGCTATTTTTGTGAAAGCCTGGATTTTTAAAATTTAAACATGTCTTGCCAGGAAGGGCAAATGAGTCTTATTGACATATTATTTATAAATTATTTGCAAAGTTTTGAATTCCTGTAGTAGTGTCTTATAGATATTGTAGAAAAGATTAATATTGCCTATTGTAGAAGCCTGGGAAAGTAAAATAACTAATCACTATTGGGATTGATTATCATTTCTCAAACTGTTTGCTGAACACCAGTGTTCCTGAAGATACTTATAGATATCTTCAGGCAAAAAGTATTCTCTGCTCGAATAAGTTTAAGAAATGGTAGGTAAAATTTAAACAGGTCTGTGTATTGAAGGATGAATCTTTAACATACTAAGTTCTAAGAATGGAGTTTTAGTATGCTGCATTTCCTAAACTTGTCGTACAACTCATTTCCCAACTTCTGTAAACTCCGAGCATCAGGAAATGGGGTAGACCTATTTAGTTGACTTAGTCTACAGAAATTGTACTTTTGCACAAAATAACTTCTCAACCTTCATTAGTTTCTTGTTGAAAGAGTGCATATGCTCTAATATGCACAGCCTTTAAGTATACGGATATTTGAAAATGTTCATATACAAGAGAAAGTATTTTCAAAATTGCTCAAGAATGATTGAAAATTTTGAGGCTTAAAGGTTGTCTGAATGGCTATTAATAGCTTTTTAAAAAAATTTTGTGTTGCAGGTCGGATCATGCTAAAAGGAGATAATATTACTCTGCTCCAAAGTGTCTCCAACTAGAAATGACTGATGAAGTGAGAAATTGTTGAGAAGGCAATAGAGTTTGTGTTTTTTAGGTGTACTTTGTTCATGAACATTTATTCATATTGCTTTGATTTCCCTTATGTTATTAGCAGATAACAATAAAGGCTATGGGATTGTTTTTATTAAAAATTTTACATTGTTTCCTTCTTTCCAGTGGTAGAGGCCTTTTACACAGTGCCACCATTAGTTGTTGGTATTTTAAAGTTTTCTGAGGGGTGGCGTTTGGCCTGTGGGCATATGCTTTTCACAGAGCCTGATCTGTAGATTCTTTAAGACAAAGAACAGGAATTCTGCCTTACAGGTAAGCTGCTGATATTGAGTGGTGGGGAGTGGTAGTGTTGACAAAAATAAAGGATATTACAGTAATATATGTCTTCATCATCAATTCTAATTCTGGATGCCAGAACACTAGAGTTTCTAACCACAGTAGGTTGGAGACATAGTTTCAGTATTTGCTTAGCCTTTTCATAGTCACTGCTTGAGGTCTTCGTGAATTCTTTTATCACCAAGATCAGAATGTGAGAAGTATTTAGGTATAGCAAAGAATGGAATGCCCTAAATGTACATTAAAAATGAGCTGTTAAGAGTTAACAAGACGGAGACTATGAGACTGGTAAACTGAAAAAAAAAGACTACAAGTAGCACTCGTAAGTTAGGGAGATTAATAGTATGTTAGTTGGAGAAACACCTGTCTCTTATTCTTTAAGAATTTTCATTCTCCCCCAATAATTGTTTATTTCCTAATTGAATTTTGTGGACAAATCTCTCCTCCCCCAATATCTCAGGGTCGTTCTAGTTAGAATTCTTTTAGTTACTGAACATCTACTGTTAAGATAGGCACAAAGTTGAATAAATACAGTGAAACAGACTGTCATACAAATAGCTTCAATATCATATGCTAACTGCTGTTTAAATTGGATCTTGAAAGGTGAGAAAGGCCTACCTTAAATTATGGTAATGGGCAGTATTAAGTGTGGGAGAAGAAGGACCAAGAAGTCCATTTCCTGTTTTTCCAAATGCCATTGAGGAAGATACAAGATTTCTGTAAACTGAGTAAAAAACCATTTGTGAAAAGATTTGTAGGTGGTGTAGAAATCAGTTCAACTTAGAACTTGCCCTTCTAGCTGTTCCACTCCAATTTGAACTTGTGCTTTTTTGGTAGTATTTTGAAATTAAAGGCTGCTTTAGCTCTCAACATTTGAGTTTGAAATTCATTGAACCTGCTATAGCATGCAAAGAAAACAGTGGGCAGCAGAGGGAGTTGCAGCCCTGAGACTGCTTCATCCTTTCTGGTGAAAGGCTTTTTCAGAACAGAGCAAAGACTGCAGCTTTCTTGGCACCAAGCTTTTTTGGTAGTATTTTGAAATTAAAGGCTGCTTTAGCTCTCAACATTTGAGTTTGAAATTCATTGAACCTGCTATAGCATGCAAAGAAAACAGTGGGCAGCAGAGGGAGTTGCAGCCCTGAGACTGCTTCATCCTTTCTGGTGAAAAGCTTTTTCAGAACAGAGCAAAGACTGCAGCTTTCTTGGCACCAAAATAGCTGGGAAGAAGTATAAAAGCTGGAGCAGTATAATTCCTGAGAAAACCTGCTGGCTGCTGCTTCCATTTGCCTGTGTGGCCTTTCTAACCTGACTGCCCTATGTAAGCAAAACTGCCTGCTGTGGCTTATTCTGAATGGATCAAGACATGGAAGGATCTGTTTTTGACAGAGCAAATGGTGATAGTGAGAAATAAGGTACAATTGAGCTCTGTGTTTAGAAATCTTTACTTGCTTTTGTGCTCTACCAGAGCCTGTGGTGTTTGCCTTTTAAGCTGTACTTTTCCACAATCTGTAGATTTTTTTCATCAACCAGAATTTGTGTCACAGGAGGCATTACACTCTGCTTCATTAAAGTTATTAAAACATACTGCTGGGAAGTTGCTCTCATTGGCAGTCCTTGGTATGTGAGCAGTTACTTTTTCTGGAATGGCTACTGGTTTCTGAGGGTGTCTTGCTAACCACCCACTACCTCTCTTACACATTCTTGAAAAGTGTAGGGGAGGAAAACATCAAACTTTGAAAAAGTGCTGATACAGGCTTGATGTTCTGTTACTAGTAGGTAGGAAGAAAAGAATAGTTTGAAAACCCTAGGATATTGTGTTTGTAGGTACCAACTATATCACATATGTCAGTTTCAGGGTTAGAGAATATATATCTAACTTGGGTAAGGCATTACTGGCCAGGAAGTGCATTGGCAGTTCCTAGGGTAAGCCTAATAATAGGCAGTATCTAATGTTAACTGAGTGAGTGACACAGGAGCTTTTCCTTAATTCCTTTTAGAACTAATCATAACCAGCTTCTCATGTGCTTTTTGGGAGATGAGATGCTAGGTAAAACTTATTAAGGTGGCATAAGAAGTCTATTAGTACTTAGAGTTTAATTTTAATTATAAAGTTATATCTAACGGACTTTTCAAAAATTGAATTTAAAAATATTGGCTTAGTACATGTCTATAATCAAAACAGCTCAGAAAGACAAGTCCCTCCTTTACCCATCAGTGTTGTATTCTCCATAGATAGCCACTATTAAAAGTTAGATGCTTATCCTTCTAAACTCCACAAATGTGTATAGTTTCATGTTTCTTATTTTGGTATTTTTACTTTAATTTTGGTAGAATACACATGCTAGTTACTGTATTTAAGTGTACAGCTCAGTAGTAGTATGTTCACATTGTTGTGCAGCTACTCTCTAAGACTTTTTCATCTTGCAAAACTGAAACTGTACCGATTAAACAATAACTTCCCATCCCTCCCTTCCTCAGCCCCTGGAAACCACCATTCTATTTTCTGTTTTGGAATTTGACTACCGTAGATACCTCATAGAAGTGAAGTCTTATAATATTTATCTTTTTGTGTCTGGCTTATTTCACTTAGCATAATGTCCTCAAGGGTCATCCATGGTGTAGAATGTCAGAATTTCCTTCCTTTTTAAGGCTAAATAATATTCTGTTGTATGTATATCACATTTTGTTTATACATTGTCGATAGACACTTGGGGTTGCTTCCACCTCTTGGGTATTGTGAATAAATACTGCTATGAACATGGATATACAAATATCTCTTTCAGTTTTAAGTATATGCCTAGAAGTTTTTGAAGAACCATCTGCTGTTTTCTGCAGCAGCTACAACATTTTACATTCTACCAACAGTGCACAAGGTTTCCAGTTTCTCCACATCCTCGACAAAACTTATTTTCTATTTTTGATAGCATCCATCCTAGTGGTTGTGAGGTACTACCTCATTGTAGTTTTGATTTGCTTTCCCATAACAATTAGTGATATTGAGCATCTGTTCATATATTTATTGGTCATTTATATATCTTTGGAGAAATGTCTTTTTAAACATTTCAAAAAAAAATTTTTTGGTTGAGTTGGAGTTCTTTATATATTCTGGATATTAACCTCTTAGATAGATGATACTTTCTCCTATTTTGTGGGTTACCTTTTCTGTTGATTGTGTCTTTCGATACACAGGAGTTTTTAATTTTGATGTAATTCAGTATATATTCTTTTGTTGCATATGCTTTTGGTGTCATAGCTATTTTTATTTATGCAGATATACTCTCTACAGTTTGACTCTTAATCAGCAAAACTTGGACATATTAAACAACTGAGATTTATTCCATGGTATGAGTCTCTTAAGTAGTCACCCCAATATTTTAGGCTGGTTTTTTTTTTGCTCTTGTTTTGTAATAACATATCTGTTTTTATCCATTTAAATGTTCTGTGAGATGAATTCATAGAAATGGAATTGCTAGATCAAAGGATATGAACATTTAAAACAATTCTGTAGATACTTTTGAATTGCCTTCCAAAGTACATATGAGAAAGTTGTTTTCCTCATATAAGCCAACCATCAAGCATCAGTTTTTAATTAAACAGGCTTATTGTGAGGTTACTATGAAATATTAACAACCAACATTGTAAGAATGCCAGCGTAGAAAAATGAAAAATATTTGGTCTTTGATGACTTTCGAACCACTAAATTAATCAACTCTGGAACTTGCCTACTACCAAACTTGTTATGCGAGAGAATACATTTCCTGTTTGGGATTTTTTGTTACTTGAAACTAAAGCATTGTAACAGAACAGTGTCAGAACAGGGGTGCTTGTCTTCAGTACCTCTTAAACTTGGAAGGGGATTAGTTCAGTAAAGAATTGTTAAATGCCATGGTTGAGAAAGTTGACAATTGAAGTGATAATCTTGGACTGTATAGAGGAATACAAATGAAGTGATGTGACTGATTTTATTAATAAAACAGTAAATTTTACTTCCCTAGTTAAGAAAATAATTCCTGAGAAAGATGATCTTAGATCATCATTCCATGTCCATAGAAACTGCTATCTCTGGAGTATTAACAGATTAACCTGGTCCCCAGGGCCATCCTGAGTTAGAGATGTTTGGCTAAGCTGGAAAATTGCAGAGAGGAACTGGGGGAATAAACAAATAATTGCCTTTTCCTTGTGGACATTGTTGCTAATCCAGAGATAAGGTGGACGTGAGAATAGAGTGGGGAAGGGATTTTTTTCCCCAGAAAAGCTGACTTTAATCCTATACTGATAAGGTACTCAATTTGGGAAGGTGTTTCTTACTTTTCACCAATGTCAGCTTTTATTGGGTGTTACATGCTAGAAATAGTGAAGAATATAAAGTTTAGTCCTTGTCTTTAGGCACTGGGGGAAGCAGTGAGGTACAGAGGGAAAGATGACCTTGAGAGTTCCTATACCTGGGTTTAAATCTCAATTTTAAAATTACCTGAAACTCTCACCTCAGTTTCATAAAGTTGGTGGAATAATTTAATTAGATAATATATATAAAGTACCTTATCAGGCCTCAGGAATGCTCAAGAAGTATAATTTGTCTAGTTACAAATAAGGATAATTTGTAGTTTAAAATATTAGTCTAGGAATACGTGAGGGGGGAAGGTAAACTCATTCCACAATAAAGCAAGACATTACAATTTTGGGAATCTTGTTTTTCTAGTCAAGTTTATTGAGGCATGATTTATAGGTAACTAAAATTTACATTTTATACATGTATACTTTGGTGACATTTGTCAAATGTCAAATTCATATAACCACTCAAAACATTTCCGTGACCCAAAATGTTGCTTCCTCCCCCTTTGCAGCCCACTCTCACCCTAGCTCCTGGCAAACTGATCTGATTTCTGACCGTATAGTTTTGTCTTTTTCAGAATGTCATATAAATGGAATCTTACAGTATGAAGCCTGTTGTGTCTGGCTTCCTTCATATAATGCTTTTGAGGTTGATTCGTGTTCCTTGCGTCAATAGTTTGTTCCTTTTTCTTGCTGAGTAGTATTCCATTGTATGGATATACTACAATGTGTTTATCCATTAATAGTTAATAAACACTTGAGTTTTCAGTTTTTGGAAGAGACTGTCAGACTTGAAGTGGCTGTGTGGTTTTTCATTCCTATTAGCAGTTTATGAGAGCTCCAGTTCTCTGCATCCTCACCAGCAATTGGTACTGTCAGATTGTTTTCTCCATTGTAATAGATATTGTCTTAGTTTGGATTTTCCTAATACTGAACAGTTTTGATATCATTTCATGTGCATATTCCTGTTCTTTGGTGAACTGTCTCCTCAGACCTTTTGCCATTTAATAATTGGGTTGTCCGTTTTCCTCTCTTAGTATTGGGAGACTTTATTCTGCATAAAAATTCCTTATGAGAGATTTTGTGAATATTTTTTCCCCAGTCTGCAGCTTGTCTTTTCATTTCTCTACAGTGTGTTAACATAAGTTTTTCATTTTTTTCAATTCTCAGGTTTTCCATTAAACATTTTTCTTTTATGGTTCATGTTTTTTGTGTCCTAAGACTTTTTCTCCATATAGCAGAGGTCACATGTTTTATTTCTGGTTCCTTCTTTTAGAATTCTTAGGTTTTACATTTAGATCTATGATACATTTTGAGTTAATTTTATACTATGTTATAAGGTTTAGATTGAGGGTATTTTTGTTTTGTTTTTTGGGGTTTTGAGTTTTTTATTTTTTTTGGTAGATGGATAACCATTATTTCAGGACCATTTGTTCAAAAAAAACCTTATTTTTCGTTAATTTACTCTAGCACCTTTGCTGAAAATTAGTTGACTGTATATATGGGTTATTTTTTCTATACTATGTTATTCCATTGCTCTATAAGACTCTTATCAATACCACATTGTCTTTATTACAGTAATTTATGTAGTAAGCTTTGAAGTTAGGTAGTGGGAATCCTCCAGCTTCTTTCTTTCAAAGTAATTTGTCTATTTTAGGGCCTTTGCTTTTCCATGTAGATTTAGAATCAGTTTGTCAATTTCTACAGAAAAACCTGTTAGGATTTTGATTGAGATTGTTTCACTCAATAGATCATTTTGTAAAGAATTGACATCTTAATATTGTCTTCCATTGATGATCACTGTATATCGCTCCATTTATTTAGGTTTTATTTTATTTCATCTATGTTTCGCAGTTTTACACACATTTTGTTAGATTTATCCCTTCCTAAGTATATCATGCTTTTTTGATGCTATTGTCTATAGTACTGTTTTCTAATTTGATTTCTAGTTCTTTGTATCTAGTGTATAGAAATACAACTGAGTTGTATAAATGGACCTTGTATCCTGTAACCTTGGTAAAGTCAATTATTATTTCTGGTAGCTTTTTTATAGATTGCTCAGAATTTTCTATAGAGGTGATTATTTTGTCTACAAATGAAAATGTAAGAAATTAAAATTTTTCAAATAAGTTCTTTCTTTCCGTATTAAGCCTTTTATTTCTTTTTCTGGACTTAGTTCAGTGGCTAGGACCACTCTAGTATGAGTGATAGGAGTAGATGTCCTTGTGTTCCTGATCTTAGAGAGAAAGTGTACCATAATGGAAGCATGCTCTTAAGTATGATGTGATTGTAGGTTTTTGTACATGTCCCTTTATTAGGTTAAGTTTCCTTCAAGTCTCATTTGCTTAGAGTTTTCATCATGAATATATATTGAAGTTTTTCACCCTTTTTTCTGCATCCATTGAGATGATCATGTGGTTTTTCTGTTATAATTTGAAAAGTAAATTGTATTAACTGATTTTCAGTGTTGAACTAACCTTGCATTTGTGAGGTAAATGCCAGTTAGTTGTGGTATATTACTCGTATATATTGCTCAGTTCAGTTTGTTATTTAAAGATTTTTGTGTGTCTGCTCATGAGGGATGTTGTTGGTCTATAATTTTCTTGTAATGTTTTTGTCTGGTTTTAGCTAGTAAGTTTCACAGAAGGTGTAAACTGTACCCTCATCTTTTATTTTGTGAAAGAGTATTATAGGATTGATATCATTCCTTCCTTAAATGTTTGGTATATTTCTATGAAGCCATCTGATCCAGAAGGTTTCTATAATTTTCCCCCCAGTTTGGAAATCATCATGTGACTAGTCTTAAGGAATTTATAGACTTAGTGCACTGTATTACACATATATCCAACAGATAGTTTAAGGCAATATGTAAATACAAAAAAGTAAGTAGCATAAAAAGTACAGAGGGTAATCTGGAGCACACTGTGAAAAAGACGTTGTCTGTACCTCAGAAGTTGAAGTCCTTAGCCTGACTCAGTGTTTTCTATTGTCTACCTTATCTCCCAGGATTCCCCTATGTAATACTTCTCTGTATTCAAAACAGTTAACTCACTATCTCCTAAGTTCACCCATCTCTACAGCTTGTTTTTGTGGTGGAAGGTTTTTCTACCTAATTCAGTTATGATAATAGATCTAGGACATTTATTGAGTGAGCTTTGGGATTTTTATTTTTTTAAGGAATTTGTCCATTTCATCTTAAGCTATCAAATTTAGTAGCATAAAAGTTGTTTATAAGATTGCCTTATTTTAATTGCTGTAGGATCTGTAGAAATGCCTTCTCTTTAAATTCTAATATTGATAATTAGTATTACCTTTATTTTTTTCCTTAATCTAGTCAAAAATTTATCATTTTTATTGAACTTCTCAAAGAATCAGCTTTTCATTATTTTTTCTTTGTTTATTTTCAATTTCATTAGTTTCTGCTCTTTATTATTTTCTTCCATCTGCTCTGAGTTTAATTGATCTTTTTCTAGTTTTTTTTAAAGATAGAGCTTGGATTATTATTAAAACGTTTTTTATATTTTAATATAAGAATTTTATGTGTCATAATTTGTTATCTGTTGTATTTTCATTTTTATTAAAATCAAAACATTCTCAGTTGCCTTAATCCTCCTTGGTGCATGAGTTATTGAGAAGTGTGTTGTTTAATCTCCAAATCTTTGAGGATTATCCAGCCATATTTCTCTTACTGCTTTAATTCTACTAGTTTAATTCTTCAATATTCAAATAATACACTTTATATGATATCAGTTATTTTAAGTTTGTTAGGTTTGTTTGATAGCTCACAACATGCTCTGTCTTAGTGACTATTTCACGTGCACTTAAAAAGAGTGTGTGTTTTGCTATTGTTGGAGGAAATGTTTTATAAATGTCATGTCAAACTGGTTGATAGTGTTCTGTATCCTTTTTAATTTGCTGTCCATACTCATTCTCTCCAGTACTGAAGAAAGTGGGTTTATTGGGGATATTATATGGTTGGAGTCCAGTCAGAAAATATGCTTTTTAATTGGAGTATTTAAATTGTATACCGTTAACATAATTATTGATGTGGTTGTTTTAAATCTGCCATCTGGTGGGAGATAGTTTTTCATAGTCTCTCACATTTCTCTGTACGTCTGTCTTGCAAGCAAGGTACTGACTGACCTTCATTACTATCTTTTTAAGGATTTTTTTTTTTTTAGGCAGACAGTCCTAGGCCTAGAAGACAGATTATATCTCCCTCTAGAGCAAGGAGCAGACATTGCTTACTGCCCACATAAAAAATTTAGTTCTCCAAATTCAGGGTTTTTCTACTATAACACAACTCACTGTATGCATATCATGTGGCCTTAGTTGCATTGCTCTGTGGGAATTGGGATTTGGAGAACTGGAATAAAAATGCTGATACTCTGAATACTGCCAATAATGTGAGTAATAAACTGCCCTTCTGTAACTGATGTCTATTGTCTTTTATTAACATCCATGAAACTGGCAGGCCAACTTGTTAGATTGCAGTTAGGGTAGAATTTCAGATACTTAAATTCTTGAATTCATTTTATTTATTTTTTGTTTGTCTCATCTCTCATTTCTTCTTTTTATCTATTCTGTCTTGGATTATTTTTATTATGATCTCATTTTATTTCTACTATTGGCTTATTAGCTACAACTCATTTTTTAAAAATTTATGTGATTCCCTAGGGAGGAGTACAACATACATCTTAATACAGTTACCTTCAGTAGTATTTTACTATTCCATGATGGTGTAAGAATTATACCTCCAATTCCTCCCTCCCATCTTTTGTCCTCTTTTTGTCATACTTTCCGATGTATTACAAATACCATAATACATTGTGAATATCTTTGCTTTAAGCAGTTATCAAGATTCCCATTGTGTACCTGCATGTCTGGTTGGGAAGTCCCATCTTTTCTGTCTTAAGAATTTAAAATTTTTTAATGTATATTTTTGGATTGGAAATTTCTCAGGTTATTCTTTTTGAAGAGTTGCGGGATTTTTTCTGTTTTGTTTTTTACCAAATGCATCTTTTCTTGGCTTCTACTTGAGGTCTTTCTATGCATAACCTTCCCACCTCTTAAAGGAAACCTGAATGCCAATTCCATTTCTGTATAGGCTGCCTTTAAACTGTTTGCTAGGAATCAGTGTTAGGGAATTAGCAGCAGGGAAGGCTGGAGCAGAGGAAGATCAATAAGAGTATTTCCTTTTCTCTTAGTTTTAATTACCTTGAGACAGCAAAAGAAAAAATACTTTCTGCTGCAGTCTTTATACCTTGTTTGAACTCTGGAGCGTTCCTTTTTTCCATATTCCATTGTTAAAAAACAATGGAATTGTGACATTTGGGGATTTTTAAAATACACTCATAATCATCCTTTTTATAATAGCCATTTCTTGCTGTCTTTTAGACTTCGTGTATATTATTCCATTGAGCTGACAAATCATAATTTATGACACATTTTCTTACGTAGTTTCAACTTTTTCACTATTATAAATTATACTGCAATGAACATCTTTCTGCATCTCTTTTTGTGCCTCATAAGATACATTTCCATGAAGAAGCATCTGTATTTAAAAACTATCAGTATTTTTATAGTTTTTGTTATATATTATGAAAATAAGAAATAAGAAGAATTTTGGAACATACATACCTGGGGGGATCTTATAACTTTGCCTAAAGAAGAGGTAGATCAAATTGATTAGAGACAGGCTATAGCAAGGAATTTTTCAAGAATTTGGTTTGAATTCTTCTGTTCTTCCAGAGATTAATATCTGAGGTCTCATTATCTTGATTTTTTAAAAGTTATTTTTATTGTGATAAAATTTACCTAACAAAATTTACCATATTAACTATTTTTTAAGTTCACAGTTCAGTGATATTAAATACATTTATAATGTTGTGCAGCCATCACTGTCCATTTCCATAACTCTTTTCATCTTGTTAAACTAAAACTCTATACCCATTAAATAATAACCTCCAACTCTTCCATTCCCCACAAACCCTTGGCAATCACAGTTTTAGTTTTAGACTACTGATTTTTGACTTAAGTAACCTAAATGGAATCATAGTATTTGTCTTTTTGTGACTGGTTTATTTCACTTAGCAGAATGTCTTCAAGGTTTATTCAGATTGTAGCATAGAATTAAAATGTCATTCCTTTCTAAGACTAAATAATATTCCATTGTATGTATATACCACATTTTGCTTTTTCATTCATCTGTCAGCCAACACTTGGGTTGCTTCCCTGTTTTAACTGTTGGAAATAATGTATAAATATGTCTTTGAGACCCTACCTTTAATTCTTTTGAGTATATACCCAGAAGTGGAATTGGTAGGTTATAGAGTAAACCTATTTTTAATTTTTTGAGGAACTGCCATATTGTTTTTCAAGGTGACTGTACCATTTTACATTCTTGTCAACAGTATACAAAGGTTCCGGTTTCTCCACATCTTCAACATTTGTCATTTTTTTTTTTTTTTTGATATCAGCTATCTTGATGGGTTGTGAAGTTATATCTCATTGTAGTTTTGATGTGTTTCCCTAATGATTAGTTTTAGGTCTTAAGTCTTCAATCCATTGTGAGTTAGTTTTTGTATATGGTTTAGAGAAGGGTCCAACTTCATTTTTTTTGCATGTAGACATCTAGTTTTCTCAGCACGTTTGTTGAAAAGAATGTCCTTTCTCCATTGAATGGTCTTAGTGTTGTCAAAAATCATTTGATTATACTTGACCATTTCTGAGCGCTCTAGTCTTTTGGTCTGTATATCTGTCTTTATGCCATACCTCACTGTTTTGAGCTTTGTAAAAAGTTTTGAAATCAGTCTAAGTCTTCCAGTTTAGTACTTCCTTTCCAAGATTGTCCCTTGATATTCCATATGAATTTTAGAATGAGTTTTTATTTTAAGTTGGGTTTTTTCTATTTCTGCAAAAAAAAAAAATCAGGATTTTGATAGGAATTACAGTGAATCTATAAATAACTTTGGGTAGTATTGACATCTTAATTTATGTCTTTAATTTTTTTCAGCAATGATTTGTAGTTTTCATTGCACAAGTGTTTCATCTCCTTGGGTATGTTAATTCTTATATATTTTATAATTTTTGATGCTGTTGTAAATGGAATTATATTTATAATTTCATATTCAGATCATTATTAGTGTATAGAAATACAGCCGATTTTTGTGTGTTGACTTTGTGTCCTACCACTTTGTTTAATTAACATTGGTTGTAATAGGTTTTTTTTTTTTTTGGTAGAATCTTTATAGCTTTTTATATGAAAACCTTTCCAGTTTGGATGCCTTTTCTTTCTCTTGTCTAATTGCTCTGTTTAGAACTACTTATCAGTACTCTGTTGGATAAAAGTAAGGGAGGTGGACATCCTTACCTTATACCTAATCTAGTGGAAAAGCTTTCAGTCTTTCACCATTGGATATGGTGTTTGCTGTGGGTTTTTCATATTTGGCTTTTATTCTATTCATAGTTGGATGTGTTTATAATGAAAGGGTGCTAAATTTTGTCAAATGCTTTTTCTCTATCAATTGAGGTGATCATGTGGGTTTTTTCTTCATTCTGTTAATGAAGCATGTTACATTTGTCAGTTTTTTATGCTGATCTGTCCTTGCATTCCAGGAATAAACCCCATTTGGTCATGATGTATAATCCTTTTACTATGCCGTTGAATTCAGTTTGCTAGTATTTTGTTGGGGATTTTTGCATTCATGTTCATAATGGTTAATGGTCTGTAGTTTTCTTGTGGTGTCTTTGGCTAGGTTTGCTATCAGGGTAATGCTGGCCTCATAGAATGAGTTAGGAAATTTTCCCTCCCTTTTCATTTTTTGGAAAAGTTTGAGAAGGATGGTATTAGTTATCCTAGAAATGTTTGGTAGATTTCACCAATAAAGCCTTCAGGTCCAGGGATTTTCTTTGTTGAGAGATATTTCATTACTGATTTAATCTCCTTACATCTATTCAGATTTTCTATTCGTTTTAGTCTTGGTAGGAATTGTGTTTCTAGGAATTTGTTCATTTCACATAGGTTCACCAGTTTCTTGGCATATAATTGTTCATAGTACTCTCTTATCATCTTTATTTCTGTAGAATCTGTAGTAATGTCCCCACTTTCATTACTCTTCTTAGTGATTTGAGTCTTTTTTTTTTCTTAGTCCATCCAGCTAAAGGATTGCCAATTTTGTTGATCTTTTCAAAGAACCAACTTTTGGTTTCATTCATTTTTCTCTCTTGTTTTTCTGTTCTCTATTTCATTGATCTCTGCTCTGATCTTTATTATTTCTTTCCTTCTGCTAGCTTTAGGTTTAGTTAGAGGTTGTTTTTAACATAAGCATTTATAGCTATAAATTTCCCTCTTAACACTCCTTTTACTGTATTCCACAAATTTTGGAATATTGTATTTTTGTTTTCATTTGTTTCTAAATATTGTCTAACCTTCCTTGTGATCTCTTTGATCCATTGGTTGTTTAAGAGTATGTTATTTAATTTCCACAAATTTGTGAATTTCCCAGTTTTACTTCTGTTGTCCTTTTCTAACTTCATTCTGTTGTGGGCAGAGAAGATACTTTGTATGATATTTATCTTTTTAAATCTGTTGAGACTTAATTTGTGACCTAACATATGGCCTATCCTCTAAAATGTCCTATGTGCACTTGAGAATATGTATGCTGCTGTTGTTGGGTAAAGTGTTCTGTATGTGTCTGTTAGATCTAATTGCTTTATTGTGTTAAGCTCTCTGTTATCTTCTGTCTGGTTCTATTCATTATTGAAAGTGGGATATTGAAGTCCTCAATTATTGGAGAGGTCTATTTCTCTTATAATTTATGTTTTTGGTTCATATATTTTTCTGATATGTGTGCATAAGTGTTTATAATTGTCATACCTTTTTGCTGTATTATATCTTTTACTAGTACATAAAATCCTTATCTCTTGTAACCTATTTTGATTTAAAGTCTTTTTCTGTATTAATATAACCATCTCCATCCCCATGGCAGATAACTGTGCACAAGTTCCTAAAGTAACTTGCGCATACCCAAGATGACCTTGTCATCCAAATATTGGAAAATTGTACTCTGATCAGTGATTTCTGCTTTTGATCACAGAGGTGCAAAGAGGAGGCTGGCCACTGTTGCGCCTCCACCCATTCTTCACCAGCTGAAGTGACTTTCAGGGGACTTAAAGGGCCAGTGCCTGTTTCTCTTTCCCTTTCATTTTTCTCTAATATCTCCTCTTAGGAACCATACATTAAAAAACTAGGGCATTCAGAAGCCAAGTGCATATATGGGAAAAATTAGAAAGTGACCATGAATGCCCCAAGGAAAGGCACAGTTCAAAAAAAAAAAAGACCTGAGAAGACCTTAAGTTTACACCTCAGTCTGATCCTTGGTACAAACAGTCTGTAACACCACCAACACCAACAACAACAGCAAACCCTGGGGAATGGGAAAATCTGATTTCCAGAGATAACGTTATTAGATTCAAATGTCCAGATTTCAGCAAAAATTCAAAAGGCACACAAAAAAAAACAGGTAGGTGTGGCCCATTCGAAGGTAAAAAGTAAATCAACAGAAACTGGCCCTGAAAAAAGACCCGACTGCAAATCTACTAGATAAAGACTAAAACAGTCATCTTAATGATGCTCAAACAACTAAAGATGTGGAGAAAGTAAAAACAACGATGTATGAACAAAATGGAAATATCAAGAAAGAGATAAGAACCCTAAAAAGAAATTCTGGAGGTAAAAAATATAACTAAATTAAGGTGGTTTTGTCTCAACTAACAAAGATTAAGCACAAGCTTTCAGAGGAACGAGCTATTTCCAAGTAGCTTTCCTTGATCGCAGGACAAGGCTCAGGAATATTAGAATACAAAAATATTTGGCACCCAACAAGGTGAGATTCACAGTGGCATCTAAACTTGAAAATTATCAGGCATGCAGAGAAGCTGGAAAATAGAATTCAATTTGAGAAAATCAATAGAAACACCTGGAGATAACACAAATAGAATTTAGTTTATAGAGACATTAAAACAGTTATAATTTACATGTTCAAGGAAGTAGAGAAATGCTTGAACATTGAAAGGGCATTTTAGAAGTCCAGATTGAACTACAGATGCAAACTCCAGTGTCCAAGATGAACACACTAGACAGGCTTAACAGCACATTCAGCATTGCAAAATGAAAGATTAATAAACTTAAAGACAGCATAGGAACTATCCAAAACGAAACAAAATAAACTGGAAAAAAAAAATGAGCAGCTCGTAAGTAAATTGTGGAACTGTTAAGACAACTTATGTTGATGAAATGACAGAAATATTTGAAGAAATAGTGACTGAAAAGTTTACAAATTTGATGACAGCTGTAAACCCACAGATCCAAGAATCTCCATGAATGTCAAGCACAAGAAACGTGAAGTCAACTACACCAAAATACATGCTATACTCAATTTCCTCAAACCAGGGATTAAGAGAAAATATTAAAAGTAAGCAAGGAAAAAGACACATTCTAAAAAGATAAGGATAACATTTCTCATCAGTTACAATGGGAGTGTGAAGACAGTGAAGTAACATCTTTAAAGTCCTGAAAGAAAAATCAACCTTGAATTCTATTCCAAGCAAATATATCTTTCAAAAACCATGGTGAAATAAAGACTACTTCAGTCATAATAAACGTTCAAAGAATTTATTGCCAGAGATTTATTCTATAAGAAGTTTTAAAGTCTTTTGAGAAAAAGATAGTAGATGGAAATCTGGATCTACACAAAGGAGTGAAGAGTAAAAGTTTTCTTAAAGGAAAAAGTAATAAAATTAATCATGGGGTTTATAATATATGTAAAAGTAAAAAGACAAAGCTAGAAAGATGAAAGTAAAAGTAAATATTAAAAATGAAGTAAAAATGTATGACAACAGGACAAAAGCTAGGAAAGGAGAAAATCTTACTGGGGTAAGATTTTTACCCTGTGCATAAAGTATATTTCTTTAGTGTAGAATGTAATAATTTAAAGGTTATATGTTTATGTGCCTAATGAGCTTTAAAATACATGAAGCAAAACTGACAAAAATGTGAGAAGAAACAATTTTTGCAATTTCAAAGATTTCAACACCTCAATAATTGATAAAACATAGAAAATAAATGCACCCGAAGTTAATAGAATGTTACATATCTATTACGCCTCAATAAAAGAAGGGTATAAAAAATTTAAACCACAATATCAACTAATTACTGTACTCAGCAGCAGCAGAATACATTTTTTTTCCCAAGTATACAAGGGGCCTTTATCAAGATAGGTCATGTTCTAGGCAACATACCAAATAATACCTTTAAAAGTATTAAAATCCTATCAAGTATGTTCTTTGACAAAATTAAATTCGAA
Organism: Eidolon dupreanum; assembly: GCA_028627145.1. Lineage (NCBI taxonomy): Eukaryota > Metazoa > Chordata > Mammalia > Chiroptera > Pteropodidae > Eidolon > Eidolon dupreanum. Next base: position 19,182,138 of record CM053517.1, on the reverse strand, counting down.
ATTGATAACAAACAGTCTGGGAAATCTTCAAATGTTTCAGAACTAAGTAACACTTCTGCATAGCCCATGAAACAACAAAGAAGCTAAAAGAGAAATTAGGACTTACTTTGAACTGAATGAAAAGTGAAAACATAGCATATCAGAATTTGAAGGATACAGCTAGCAGAACTTAGATGAAATTTTATGATGGAAATGTCTGTTTGAAAAGGAAAACCTTAAAGAGCTGGGCTGCCTTAAACTAGAAAATGAAGGGTAAATGAAACTCAAAGTAAGCAGAAAAAAGAAAATAAAGATGAGAATAAAAGTTATTGAAATTGATAAACCTCTAACTAGACTGATTAGGGGAACAGATGGCAAAAACTACTGATAACAAGAATGAGAGGCAACATAACTGCAGATATATATATTTAAAAGACTATTATGAACAATAAGTTCAAAAATTTAGATGAAATAGACAAATACCTTGAAAGACAAACCTGTTAAAGCTCCTTCAAGAAGTAGGATGAATGTTAAACTATGTTTATTGTGATCATTTTCAATATATACAAATACCAAATCATACTGTACACCTGAAACCAGTATAATATGTCAATTACATCACAATTTTTCAGAAGTGGAAAAAGTAGGTAACTATATTAGCTATATAACTTAAAGAATTTGAATTCGTAGTTTGAAGCCCTACAAAGAAAACACCAGGCTCAGATGGCTTTACTAGCGAATTCTACCCTACCACACATTTAAGGAAGGAAAAAAGCCTCCTTCACAAAGTCTTCCACAAAACTGACTAGGACAGAATAGTCCTTCCCTCTAGGAAGCCAATTAGTGTATTTCTCAACACTAACAGACTATAAAAGAAAAGGTGTGATCTCAATATGTGCACAAAAAAACATTGACAAAATGTAATGTCCCTTTCTGTTAAACTCAGCAAACGAAGTCATTTATGAAAAACCTACATTGAACATGTTTAATGATGAAAGATTGAATGCTTTCCCTATACAATCAGGAAGAAGGCAGTGATGTTCAACATTGTGCTTGAATGTTCTAACCAGTGCAATGAGGCAAGAAAAAAATAGCAAGCCAAGACAAAGTAATAGGAAATGGACTTACCCTCCTATCTGTAACAACTGAAAAACTATGTGAAACAATGGTTTTCAAGACACTGGACATTGGGCAACCAAGTATAGTGATACTTGAGTAATAGGATGCAGACAAATATATCTCTACCCTTGACCCAACTTATTGCCTGAAAACAGTTGCCAAGATGAAAGGAAGTGGAACCCAGGTATAATCCAGACATCTCCCTGTGTTAAAGAGGGAATTGAGTGACTGGGAAGCAAAGGCAGCTAGAATTCTCAAGGCAAAGTATAAAATAGAGAAATTTATATAGAGAGAATACTCTGGAGTTGCAGTTTTCCAGCTTTCAGCTGAGCACATTCATCTGAGAAAAATTAAAAACTTGGAAATGAGCTACAGAAAGTACAGCCCCGTCTTTTCAACATCTTATTGGAGCATTGTTTAACAGACCCACCCAAGGATTATTGACTTAGGAAGACTGTACCTGTATCTGACTTTATCATTTGTAAAACCCAAATTCTGTGAAGTTACATAGTAATTTACAGTTTTCTGCCCGGTAGAAAAGAAAACCCCAAAGATTGTAATTTGATTGTCCTGAAACTCATTTACCAGTTTTCTATCTAATCTAGCAGTCTTAATCCAGCATTTTTTAAAACTAATATATGTATAATTACATATTTCCTTCAATACTCTTGGAACCAGCTTTATCATCTCTCTGTTTCCATCATTAGTGAGTTAATAAATTTTTGATATGGCTTCCTTCTATGATTTGTATGTAAGCCATATTTTAAACTTTTTGAATGTTTTACTTTGATATGATTCCATTGAGATGCCCAAGTGGGCACTTCTACCAGAGGCATTTAAAAAGTGCTAAAAGTGTGCCTGATGGAATATTTAAGCCCATACATACCTTTTTTTTTTTTTTTTTTTTTTTGCCCCTGGAGTGAATCACAAGAGGAAATATAACTTTATTCTTCATCTCTCTTTATTCCTGACCCTGTGCTTTTATTTGTGTTTTTGGTTCTTAGCCAGACTTGGTTCCAGTTGTGATTTGCAACAACTTGGAATCTGATTTTATGGTGAACATTTGGTTATCAATAGCATGATAAGGGTTTATTCTCTGTTAGCTAGCAGATGGCAGAATATGGTTTGTTACTCTTCTTTTCGAATGCTTTCCTATAAGGTCATATCAATTAAGAAGACATTTTGTATACACTGGAAAGGAAAATATCTCTGAGCTCAGGACTGGTGAGATTTTTGTGTTCTATGTTTACTTTGACCCGTAGCTGCAGTCATAGGGCTAAAGCTGTAAGTTTTCTTTGTGTCTGTATGAGAAAATTATTTCCCTCATATGAAGTTGCAACATTTTCTTATTTCTTGAGTATGTTAATAAATTACACTTCATTGACACGATACATAGTAATTCCTTTTTATCTTGTCACCTCTTTAATGCCTTTAAGGTTATGTGTATGTGGCTGTATCTGAATATGCTTGTGTATCTCCAGCATTTTGAATTGTTTTTAGTGGGGAAAGGAATGAGGTTGCCAAATAAAATACAGGACTTGGATTTTGGATAAATAATGAATATTATTTAGCATAAATATTTTGAAATTCAAATTTAACTGGGCATCTTGTATTTTTATTTGCTAAATCTGGCAACCCTGTTGGAAGTGGGGACCAATCCAAATAATTTAGGCTACCATTACTAGAAAAAAACATTTATGTTTTCAAATTTTTGATCTTTGGTTAGAAATTTCAGACATTTAAATTAATTTTTAAAAAGAGCATTCTTTTTTTCTTCTTCTAGTTTTGAAGGGAGTATCTCTAGCTCTTATCCATTAAGTAGAATATGGGCTCTTAATTTGAAATGTACTTTTTTACATTAAGGATTGCATAATGATGGATTAACCCTATCCAGAGAGATGCCCTTTGATATTGGGAGGGTGATCTCTAGACCTTGACTGATAGGAATGTCCTTCCTGATAGGAGTGTCTTTGTTTGCTGGGGACTTTGACCACCAAATAGTTTAATAATATAATTTATGATATGAGCTTTGGCCCAAACTGTATTAGTTTCAACCTCCAGAGGAACTGATGACTAAAGTAAAGGACTGAAAACTAAAGGTCAGCCATGTAGGCAGTATGTGGCTGAGCCTTTATAAAAACTCTGGACACCAAAGACTCAGGGGAGTTTCCCTGGTTAGCAATACAATGTGCACATTGTTAAACTTTGTGACCAGAAGGCTGTAACATCACAGGTGACTCAACAAGGATTGGATGACTAGAAGCTCTGGATTTAGACCCCTTCTGGGCTCTGCCTTATGCTTCTATGTCTGATTTTCATTTGTGTTCTTTCTCTTTAATAAACTTTAACTATCAATATAAAAGCTTTCATAAAAAATAAAAATAAAAATGAACAAAAAATTTAAAATATTGAAAAATTAAATAAATAAATAAAATAAAATAAAATAAAATAAATAAGCAGGGTCGGGCCTGGTTAGTACTTGGGTGAGAGACTACCTAGGAAGACAAGTTGCTGTAGGCATTAAAAAAAGAAAAAAAGAAAAAAAGCTTTCAGTGAGTTCTGTGAGTTCTTCTAGAGAAATACTAAACCAGAAGATGGTTTTTGGAACCTTCCAAACTTGCTCTTGGTGTGAGTTAGTGAGGCTAGTCTTGTGGGCACTATTCCCTCAAACTTTACAGTTTGATTAACTCTGGAGGAGGTATCTCGATACTGTTAGTGAGAATGTTGTTGAATTTTATTATGCCTTTTTTTTCCAAACTTCTACTGAAATGATCGGTAAGTTTACTTTATCTGATTGATGTCATTTTTTAAATAATTATCTGTCATTGGGTTGGATCCAGACTTTGTGGAACTGGAAACATATAACTTGGGTAACTCTTTAAAAAAAGGTAAAATTACAAATGCAAAATTATATACAGAAGTGAGTTTTCATTTAGAATGAGAAATCAAAACAAATTTAAAAATATTTTAAGTTGACAAAATAAAATTACAAAGTTCATTAAAACAGCATATTTTATTAACCTAAATCACTTCTGTGATGCTTTTCTTCCTTCAACTCTTTGATCGCTTCTTCATATAACAAGATTCTGTAATATTTTCTATTAAATGAATGAAAGATAAATCAGTCTTCCATGGTTGTTTAAAACATTTTTATTTTAATTGTTTAGAAAAGTTTCTTTCAGCTTTACAGTTTCTTATTGATAATACCATGTAATTTTTTAGTATTGTCAAATTTGGTAAAATCTCTAAGTTTCTTTCATATATAATTTCTAGATTTCATGGTGTTTCAAATTTTCTTGTGCAATAACCTTAAATACTCTTTGCATTGATGACACTAATTTGTCATAGATGTCTTCATTTAGTATTGTTATAAGTTATGTTATTTTCATAGTCAATTCAGCAAGAAAGTGAAATCTACTTCCAATATGATTCATTTCTCTTAATTGATTGGATTAATAAATAATCCAAGAACTTAATTACCTGTATTTGAAATTTAGCTCTTAGTCTTAAAAAAATAATTTTGATAAGATATAAAAATGTTCCTGTTATAATTCACTTCTTAATAAAAATATAATTTTACTGATTTCATAACTGACCTTTCTTGCTTTTCTTTCCTATTCCATTAATTTTCTCTGAATTTTATTTCAGTTCTTTAATAAATTTAAAGATGACAAAATTCACCTTCATATAAGTCCAAATTAGGAGTCTGTCATTTCTCCCTTGCTTTGTTAAAACATTTCAAAATATCCAAATTGCAGTAGAAATGGTGTATTAAGCTTTATACTATAGGCCATTCCTATCAAAAAGGGAGAAAAAGAAAACTATGGTACATTTTAAATTGTATATGTTGCACTATTAATATGTTTCTGACAGGAAGATCTTTTGTTTTAAATAAGTGTTTATAGAATTGGAATCCTCTATTTGTAATTTTACCTGACCTTTGACCTGTACCTTCCTGTGCCTATGCCAGGTGCACTGGCAGAGTGGATATTAGGAGTATTCCTGACAGCCATTTTTTTGCTGGGAGGTCTAGCAGTAATTTAAGTTAGAAGTAACTGAACTATATAAATTATCCCACCTAACCAAAACTAAATGTAGCCCTAACTCAGCTTCCTCTTAGTCAGAGTTCAAAAATGTCTGTGGCCACTGTAACACCACCTGACACAACGGGAGGTGTCATGGAGGGGAAGTCTCAGTGGAAAGAGGCAATTATTTTAACCTATTATGGTTAAAATTTCTTACTCTTGCAAATTAGAAAATATATTTGATCATGTAAAGATTGTTCAGACCTCTTCAAGGACCTTGGAAGGGCCTATGTAAGTGATAAGTCCTGAAGCTTAAGCTTTATCTTCACGGTTGATTGTGTTTGCTGTCAGTACTTCTCAAACTTTCTCACCAAAGAATCCATGAGTGGAGAATTTTGGCATTCGTACCCAAAGCTTTGGTGGCATAATTCTAAACTATATGCTTCAAAGGAAGAGATTTTTTCAAAAAAGTGTTAAGTCTATCTTAAAAATTCATGTGAATTTTTCAAATATGAGAAAGAGGAAAAAGAGAATAAAGCTGATGCTTCAGTTTATGCTATCACTTTGCATAATTTATAACTTTTTGTTTTTCCATCTTTTCTCCTTGAGTTTATCACTTGAGAATATGATGTCATCTGGAAATGTAATTACAAGTTACACAGAACCCAAGTAGCACTAGCTTAAACAAATATAAATTTATGTAGTCCACAATAAGAAATCTGAGATAGGTAGTCCAGCTAGATGCCATCCATCAGTATATAGCACAAACTAGTGCTAGCTAATATGGTAGACCAGTGCTGCTACCAGACACCCAAGCCACTTCCGTCTTTCCCCGCTTCTTCTCTCATCACGTAGGGCATTATTCTATGCCTAATCCCTTGTGTTCCCAAGGAAGAACGGCTGCTCCACTAGGAAAATAGAGGGAGCCTCAAAGAGCATGCGGTCTGGGTCTATCCTTTTGAAAAATTGTCTCAGTTTCTACTCAAAGACTTCTTTATATATCCTTAGCCATAATCGAGTCTTATTGCTCACCCCTAGCTACAGGGACATCTGAGAGAGTAAGAGTATTAGTGTGCTTGGGCTGCCATGGCAAAATAATACAGACTTATTGGCTTAAACAATAGAAATTTATTTTCTCACATTTCTAGAGGCTAGAAGTCCCAAATCAAGGTGCCACCAGATTCGGTTTTTGGTAAAGGCACTCAGTTCCTGACTTTCAGAAGGCTGCCTTCCCCTTAAGTCTTCACATGGCCTTTCCTCTATGTGCAAGGAAAGAGAGAGAGGAGTTGGTATCTCCCTTTTTTTATAAGCACAGCAGTTCTGTTGGATTAGGGCCCACCTTTATGATCTCACCCTACCTCCTTAAAAGCCCTATCTCTAAATACAGTCACAATGGTAGATTAAGGCTCCAACTTAGGAACTTTTTGTGGGGAGGCACATTCCACTTCATAAACACTAAGCACTTTTAGCTCAACGTATTACCACAGCAAACAAAATCATTGTTCTGTTACCATGGCTAACTATCAGTACCCGGCCCGTATTTCCTGGACCCACCATGAGAGCACCTGCAGACCACTTGCTGTACACAACAATCACTTCTTGCATCTCTGCCTGAGGGCATTCTCTGGCCACTGAAGCATGGATCAGTCCACATGCTGCCTGAGATTAATGCTCTTGGAGCAACCCTCACCTAATAAGGGAATGGAGGCAAGGAAAAATACCCTTGGTACAATTCTGAGGCATATTCTATATAGTCTCTCGGAGGGTCCCTAGCAGATTGAGCCCCAGTTACTCAAAATGGTTAACCAGCTTATTAAAGCAAATTTTATTATTATCTTTTCTGTCATCCTTGTTTACTTCTCCACTCTCACACTTGCTTCCTGGAATCATCTGCCAAATAAACTACTTATACTCAAATCTCGACCTCAGTGTTGGCTTTTGGTGGAATACAAACTAAGATACTAACTGAAGTAAAAAGAATGGATACTGGTGGACAGCTATGAGTGTCCATTACATTGAGAAAAAGTGTGTTTTGTGATGCTATATGTAACGTGAAGTTTTATTTCAGACTGTACTCTAGTAGATGCATTTAGATTCTGTAACCTACCACCTTACTTTAGTAATCTTGGGCGATTTATTTAAATTTGTATCTCAATTTCTTTATAAAATGGCAATAATAAGATTAACTCATTCACAGAGTGGTTGTAAGAAATGAGTTAATTCACATAAAGTACTTAGAACAGGGCCTAGCATATAGTAAATATTCAACACATTTCATTAGCCATTATCTTCCATTTGAATGTGTGTGTTATCGTTATCATGCCTAATATACTGGAAAAGATAGAAGAATGAGTAAGGTTTTATCTATATTAAATGAGCAAACAATAGTTGAGTTGTGGTGGCATAAATAATGTAATGTGTTAACATCTATCGTTTGTACAGTTGACCCTTTAACAACACAGGATTAATAGTGCTGACCCCTGCCCCAGAGCTGAAAACACAAGTATAACTTAAGTCAGCCCTCTGAATAAGTGACTCGCAACTGCAGATGGAAAATACTGTTTTCCATCAGGTTGGTTTAATGCATGGATCCGGGGATATGGAGGGCCAAATGTATATTTTGGGGAAAAAATCCTCATATAAGTGGACTTGTGGAGTTCAACCCCTGTTGTTTAAGGGTCAACCAACTGTATTAAGCTTTGCAGTCTACCAAGAATTGTCAATACAATATACTATTTTATACTCTATTGTTTATTTATATTTCTTAAATTGCTTGTTCATATTTTTTGATTGACTTTATTTTTCTCACTGATACATAGAAGGCTTTTTTATAACCAGTTTTCTACTGGTTAGATAATCATCTTTTAATTTTATCTATGATATTTATTATACAGAATTTTTAAACTTTATGTAGTTAAATTTAACATTATTTTCCTATTAGATTCTGATTCTCTTACATGTTTAAGGATAAAATTTTTCATATTTTTTCCTAGAATTTTCATGGTTTTATATTATATAATTAGAATCTTTAATCCACCTGAAGTATATTTTAGTGTGAGGTGATCATGTATTGCTTTTACTTAGAATATTTCATCTTTGTTCATAAGTAAAATTAGTTTATGAATTTCCTTTCTTATACTTCTCCTGTCATGTTTTGGTGTTCTAGTTATATTAGACTTACAAAATGAGTGAGAGAATTTACTTATTTTATACTTGAAAATAAGTTAAGTGTGGGATTATCCCTTGACGGTTGGTAGAACTTCCTGGTAAAACCGTCAAAGACTTGAGTTTTCTTTGTTAAAAGATTTGAAATTACTGTTATATTTTTTTAATAATTATAATGTAAGTTTTCTACTTTTTATAGGATGTTTTTATTTTTTAATTACAGTTGGTATACAATAGCATATTAGTTTCATGTTTACAACATAATGATTAGACATTTATAGAACTTACAAAGTTATCATCCTGATAAATCCAGTACCCATCAGACACCATGCAGAGTTATTATAATATTATTAACTATATTCCTTATACTATACTTTACATCCCCGTAACTATTTCTTAACTACCAATTTGTACTTCTTAATCCCTTCTTCCTTTTCACCCACCCCTTAACCCCCCTCCCATCTGGCTACCATCAAATTCTTCTCTGTATCTCTGAGTTTGTTTCTGTTTTACTTTGTTCTTTAGATTTCACATGTAAGTCAAATCATAAAGCAGTTGTCTTTTCTTATCTGATTCATCACAAACCCTCTAGGTCCACCCATGTTGCAGATAGCAAGATTCCACTTTTATGGCTGAGTAATATTCCATTGTATGTATGTACCACCCTTTCTTTATCAATTCATTCACTGATGGACACTCAAGTTGCCTCCATATCCTGGATATTGTAAATCATGGTGCAATGAACATATGGATGCAATATCCTTTCAAAGTAGTATTTTGAGTTTCTTCAGATAAATACCCAGAAGTGGTATTACTGGGTCCTTCTTTGTCTTTTATAATAATCTTTGTTTTAAAGTCTATTTTGTCTGGTGTAAGTATTGCTACCGTAGGTTTTTTGTTTTTCTTTTCATTTTTATGAAATATCTTTTTTTCTATCCCTTACTTTCAGTCTGTGTGTATCTTTCAATCTGAAGTGAGTCTCTCATAGGCAGCATATGTAAGGGTCTTGTTTTCTTATTCATTCAGCCACCCTATCTTTTGATTGACACATTTAATCCATTTACATTTAAAGTAATTATTGACAAATATGTATTATTGCCATTTTATTATTAATATTTTTGATCTTTTTCTTCTTCTTAAAAAGTCCCTCTAACATTCCTTGTAATACTAGTGTGGTGTTGATGAACTCCTTTAGCTTTTTCTTGTCTGAGAAGCACTTTATCTGTCCTTCAATTCTAAATGATAGCTTTCCTGGGGAGAGTAATCTTGGTTGCAGGTCCTTTCTTGTTACCTCTTTGAATATTTCCTTCCAATCCCGGCTGGCCTGCAAAGTTTCTACTGAGAAATCGGCTCACGGTTACCTTGTAGGTAAATAATTGCTTACCTTGTAGGTAACTAATCACTTTTCTCTTGCTGTTTTTAAGATTCTTTCTTTATCTTTAACCTCTAGCATTTTAATGTGCCTTAGTGTGGGCTTCTTTGGGCTCATTTTCTTTGGAACTCTCTGTGCTTCCTGGGTTTGTATGTCTACTTCCTTAACTAGGTTAGGGAAGATCTTGTCACTATTTCTTCAAATAGGTATAATGCAAATGTTGCTATGCTTGATATTGTCCCAGGGGCCTCTTTGTGTGTGTGTGTGTGTGTGTGTGTGTGTGTGTGTGTGTGTGTGGATTCGTTTTTCTTGTTGCTGTTCTGATTGGGTGTTTTCTGCTACCTTATGATCTAAATTGCTGATTCGATCCTCTGCTTCATCTAATCTGCTATTGATTCCCTCTAATGTATTCTTCATTTCAGTTATTGTGTTTTTCATTTCTGACTGGTTCTTTTTTATGTTTTCTATCTCTTTGTTAAAATTCTCATTAAGTTTATCTACTCTTTCCCTCAGTTCCTTGAGCATCCTTATAACCAGTTACCTTGTAATCCTTATAATCCAACTCTGCATCTGGTAGATTGCTCAATCCCATTTTGTTTAGTTCTTTTTCTGGAGCTTAGTTCTGTTCTTTCATTTGGAACATGTTTTCTTGTCTCCCCATTTTGGCTGTCTCCCTGTGTTTGTTTCTATGTATTTGATAGAGCTTCCATGTCTCCTGGTCTTTGAAGAGTGGCCTTATAAGTAGATGTCCTGTAGGGCCCAGTGGCACAGTTTCCTTGGTCATCTGAGCTGAGTGCTCCCGGTGTGTCTCTTGTATGAGTTGTGTGTGCCCTCCTGTTGTAGTTGAGCCTTGATCGCTGCTTGCACATCAATGGGAAGAAATGACTTTCAGGTTGATTGTGAGCACTGGCATGACTAAGTGGAGGAGCTGTTGTGCAGGGTCTGACCCCACATGGCTGGATTAGCTTTAGCAGGGCTCTGGTGCCTGCCTCATCTGCCCTTTAGGTATGCTATCTGTGGAAGTGGCCAGGTGGTGCTCTGGCTTGGTCAGAAGCCAGACAACAGGTGTGCTAGTCCTGGGGACTCCTGGTAGGGGCCCCATCACAGGCCTAGTTCAGTTGCAGCCTGTGCCCTACCAGGGGCCACCTGGCATGAGCCACCAAGCAACCCACAGATGGCGGCTGCCACCCATGCTGGGCTTGGAAGTACTTGAGAGCCAAGCCACAAACTGAAGCTGACTGCCACTAGTGCAGGCTTGGGGCTGCTTTGCAAGAGGTATGGGGCATGCCGAAGCCAGATGCTGCTTGTTTAGGTTTTGTGACTCTTTGAGAGATTTTAGGAAAGTCCACAGCATGTGCCACAACAAGGCATTTGCATAGAAAAGCCACTGGAAACAGCTTGGGTGGGCCCACAAGTTGGGTGGGGCAGGGTCTCAGAATCACCAGGGCAGAGTGACCAGTGTTAGCCAGGTTGATGGAGACTCAGGTGTGGTAGTCACCTGCATCTGCACACTGGGAAACGGGAAGGCTCAACAAAGAAACAATGTATTCTGTCAGCACTTCTGTCTGGGAAAGTTCCAGCCCTTTCCCTGAAGCTAGACAAGTCAGTTCCTCCCCATATATTGCTGGTACCTTTTGAGCTGCTGCTCCAGGGCTGGAGCTCAGAGTGAAGGAGGCTGTCTGTGAGTAAGTCTGTGTGCGGGCCCTTTAAGAGAAATGCCTGAGACTCTTGCAGCCCTTTATCTCACTTAGCCAAATCTCCACTGGTTTTCCTAGCCAGAAGTTGTGGGGACTTCTCTTTCCAGCCCTGGAACCCTGAGCTGGGGAGCCTGTTATGGGGCTAGGACCCCTCGCTCCTCTGGTAGGACCTCCACAACCAAGATATTCTTCTCAATTTTTAACTACCACATGTGGGTGTGGGACCAGCCCTGTTCTGTATCTCCACCTCTCATACCAGTCTCAAGGTGGCTTCTTCTGTGTGTCCTTAGTTTTAGGACTTCTGTTCAGTTAGACTTCAGACAATTCTCAATGATGGTTTAGTTGTAAGTTCTGTAGTTTAGTTGTAAGTTTGATGTGATCATGAGGGGAGGTAAGCACAGCATTTACCTACTTTGCCATCTTGACCAGAAGTCTCTCTATTTCTTCTTAAGTCAGTTTTGGTAAGTTATATTTTCTGGACATTGTCCATTTCATTTAACTTTTTTAACTTGTTGGTATTAAATTGTTGACTATATTTTAATGTCTGAAGCATTTATAGTTATATACCATTCCATTCATAATATCATTTGTGTCACCTCTTTTCTCTTGATCAATTTCATATCAACTTTCAATTTTTTTAGCCATTTTGGTTTTATCTCTATTATGAGTTTATATTATATTTCCATTCTTATCTTTATTATTTTCTTCCTTCTGTTTATTTTTTGAGTTTATTTTGCTATTTTCTTACAATGAATGTTTAACTCACTAATTGTTAGTCTGTTTGCTTTCCTTCAATAACCATTTAAGGCTATAAATTTTCCTCTAAGTACTTCTTTAGCTGTATACAACAAGTTTCGATATATAATCTTTATGCTATTGTTCTTTTATTTTTGTGAAAATGATTTTTTTACTCATGAACTATTTAAAAGTATTTGTTAATTTCCATTCTTTTAATTGTGACTTAACCATCCTGTTTTAGATGCATCTCTAGTAAATAGCGGGTAGTTATTTTTTTAAAAATCCAGAGGCCACAGCCCTCTTCGGTGTAGCCCGTTTCTTTCTTGAAACGTACTTCAATAAATCTTACTTTTCCTAATCTTCACTAATCTGTAATTCTTTACTGCATTTGTGGAAAGGACCAAGGCTCCCAGTGCCAATGGGGCAACAAGGGACTTAGATCACCCCTAATGGTGACAAAAGCTTGCAGTATATCATTGGTGTATAAAAATACAACCAATTTCATTGGGGGAAAAATGGCATAGATGATAGAGGCTCTGTTCATCCCTCTGGTGACCAAATCAAAGTCGTGATGGAAAACAAGAAGCAACAGCAAGGAAAAACCACCTGGAATCTAGATGAACAAGTCATATAACTAGGGAGAAATCCAAGAAATCACCCTGCAATGGCAAAATGTAGGACAGGCCAAGGACATGAGGCTTCCTGGTCTCAAGCAGCTGAGGGAGGTGAAGGCTGCAGCAGTGGCAGCTGCCTCTTAAAGGGGCCATGTCTGCAAGTGGATTTTCGGGGTAACAAATCTGCTCGCTCTGAGCACCAGTGCCCATTTGGTTGCATGCAGTGGGGCACCAGAGACTTACAGGGATACATTGTTGGAGTGAGGGCTGAGGTGAGACTCGCTCTGTATGGAAATGTCGGAGGTATCCATTGTTCCCTGTTGGATCCTCCCCCCACCATGGCGCAGGACACAGTGCCACCATAGCCCTGATGTCACCAAACTGGACAACAGAGGTTGCTCTGCCCAGAAGATTCCCTGAAACCCCACCTCCCCCAATTCACGGCCTCACCCAAGCCACATCCAGATATATCCTCAGCAAGTCAGGTGCTCCTTGCTGAGCAGCGCCTACATTCACACTGAAGGCAGCTGGCCTCAGTGTGGCCTTTTGAGGCAACTATAAGCACAGCATCTATGGATTGCTTGCTAAATCTTAACATGTGGCCCAGGAGGGGCAGAGGCTTGGGCTAAATTTGGCTTACAGCTGAACCCGTCTCAGGACTGTGCCAATGGACACCTACAACACAAATCCACACTAATAACACCGAAGACTTAGGAGCTTTGCTTAGTACATAGAAACAGACACAGAAAGGCAGCCGAAATGGGAAGACAAAGAAGCAGAAACCATATGAAGGAGCAGAACAGAGATCCAGATAGAATGGAGTCAAGTAATCTAACAGATGCAAAGTTTAAAACACTGGTTATAAAGATGTTCAGTGAACTTCTGGTTAAATTCAGTGAGAATTTCAACAAAGAGATAAAAAAAAAAAAAAACCATAAAAATAGAAATGGAAATATAAAAGGGAACCAGTCTGAAATGAAGAACACATTATCTGAGGTGAGAAGTATATTAAATGAAATAAACATAGGAATAAAGAGAATGAATAAAGAAAAAAATGCCCTATCTAGAGGATGGGAAAGCCAAGGACACGCCATCAAAATGGCAAGAGATAACATGCCAAGACTATAAAAATAATTTAAGGAGCATATGGGACACTATTAAGGGTCCAAATATCTGTCTAATCTGCATAACTGAAGAAAACCAAGACGTTGAACAGCTGTTTGAAAAAATAATGGTGGGGAGTTTGGAGAAACATGGCAAAGTGAGAAACGTCCCCGGATCTCTCCCCTTGAAACAACAATAAGCTGAACATCTAAAACTCAACAAAAAACACCTGAACTGCACACCAACACGTCTGAGTGTGGGATCTACACATAAGAGCTATCACAGGTCAGGACACTGGACGTCGAGCAGTGGACTGGGAGAAATAAAGAAGCTTCTTCTTGCAGCCGCTGGAGCTACCTGTAGGAGGAGGGGTAGGGGAGAAGGTGAGACGAGTTCCCTGAACAGCCCTGCCTGGGAGTGCTGTGAGTTCCACTTGGCTGCCTGCAGGGCCCAGTCATCAGGGCAAAAAGCAGAGAAGCAGGACAGCAGAGAAACAACAGTTGATTTTTACCAGGTGTGGTCGCAAAACTGAGGCTGAGCTGCAGCCCCAACCCCCAACCCAGAGGGCCCCTCCCACCATACCCTCCGAGACCGAACACCACCAAGCCCAAAGGAATCTGAGCAAACGCTACTGAAGCTGTTGCTAATACTGACAGGGACTGAGACTGAGAGTAATGAGCACGATTAAACATCTGTTTTAAAAAAGGCATTATTAAGGCATTATGTAAAGTAGGAACCCAGGGGGCTTTGATGCCACCTACTGGAAACCGAAAGAAAAGCACCTTCTTAGTGTACAGCCATGCTACCCTGAATAAGCCTGATCTTGTCATCTCTGAAGCTAAGCAGGGTTGGGCCTGGTTAGTACTTAGATGGGAGACCACCTACAAAGAACAGGTGCTATAGACATAAAAAAGAAAAAAAAGAAAAAAAGAAAATCACCTTCTTTGCATAATAGAGACCTTCGTATAATAAATCTTTCTGGGGAAAAAAAAAAAAAACAATACATTTCCATTAATACCTAGGTGGAGAAATAGTCCATTAAACACCATGAACAAGTAAGGTGACAAGGCATCTCAGAAAGCATGGTTGGGCCTGGTTAGTACTTAGATGGGAGACCACCTACAAAGAGAAAAATCTCCATAAAATGAGCTTACAGACATAGAAATATGCAACTTAAATGACAGAGAATTCAGGATGGTACTTCTGAAAAAACTCAGATCTAAAATGAGTCATATCAACAATTTCAGAAATTGAAAAAAACAACTAGATGAGCAGAATGAGTTATTTTGCAAGGAGATTGAAATCCTCAAAAAGAACAAAACAGATCTTCTGGAAACTTAAAAAAAAAAAAACACTGCAGGAGTTGAAAAATGAAATAGCAATCTTGGGAAATAAAGTCAACCCAATGGAGGAAAGGATCAGTGATATCAAAGACAGAAATCTAGAAATAAATCATAAGGAAGCAGAGAGAAACCAAAGAATGAAAAATGATAAAAGAGAAATATAAGAACTAGGTGATACCATCAGGAGAGGAAACATAAGAATAATGGGCATTATTAAAGGTGAGGGAAAAAAGCAAGGAGTAGAAAGCATTTTCAGACAAATAGTGGATGAGAATTTCCCAAATCTAAGGAATGAACTGGAGCTTGGAATTCAAGAAGTCAACAGAACACCCAATTCTCTCAACCCAAAAAGGCCTTCACTAAGACACATTGTATTAAAATTGTCACAAATCAACAACAAAGACAGAATTCTCAGAGCATCCAAGGAGGAGAAAAAAGTACCTTATAAAGGAAAACTCATTAGATTATTGCCAGACTTCTCAGCACAAACCTTAGAAGCCAGAAAGGAGTGTAATCAAATATTTAAACTATTAAATGAAAGGAACTACCAGCCTAGAATAATGTATCCAGCTAAACTGTCCTTTAGATATGAAGGAGAAATAAAGACCTTTCCAGACATACAAAAATTGAGAGAATTCTCCACTACAAGGCTTACACTACAAGAAATACTGAAAGGGGTCATCTCACCTAAAACAGAATGACAGCAACAACAAAAATACATAATTAGGAATAAAGTGACTCTCAAGCAAATAGAAGCAGAGGAGTGCAATCCTTACTAAGAACAAGGCTTTCTAAGCTTAAACATTAAGAAGAGAATTGCTATAGCAAGATAGTAATGAACGTTCAGCATACATAGGAATAAACTGAGAAAACAATGACTAAGAAGGGGAGGATTCAGAGATCCAAATTTGTAAAGGGGAATGGAGATAAGGCAAGTGCAGAAGAAAATGGATGACTGTGTGTGTATATATATAATATATATTTATATATATATAATTTTTACATATTTGTAATGGTAACCACACAACAAAAATTCAGATCTGAAGTATATAACAAAACAAAAAGAACCAGAAGGAAAACCCACAAAAGCCAACCAAAATAAAGAAAACAGAAACACAAGGACAAGGAAGCAATGGAAACATTGAGCTACCAGAAAGCAAAAGATAAAATGGCTATAAGAAGACCTCATATTTCAATAATCACCCTAAATGTAAATGGACTGAACTCACCAATAAAAAAGGCATAAAGTTACAGAATGGGTCAACAAACAAAACCCAACCATATGCTGCCTCTAGGAGCTCCAAAGACAAATATAGACTCAAAGTGAAAGCGTTGAAAATGATAATTTAAGCAAATGGAATTCAGAGAAAAGTGGGAGTAGCAATACTAATATCAGATGAAATAGACTTCAAAATAAAAAAAGTAAAGAAAGATCCTGAGGGACACTTCATAATGATAAAGGGAATCATGCACCAAGAAGACATAACACTTCTTAATATCTATGCTCCCAATCAGGGAGCCCCGAAATATGTAAAGCAATAACTAACAGAACTAAAGGGAGAAACAGACCAAAACATTATTGCAGTAGGAGACCTAAATACCCCACTGTCAGATATGTACAGATCATCCAAACAGAAAATCAATAAGGAAATAACATCCTTAAATGACACAGACCAATTGGACATGATTGACATTTACAGAACCTTCCATCCCCAAACAGCTGCTTATACATTCTTCTTTAGTGCACATGGAACATTCTCAAGGATTGACCACATACTGGGTCACAAAGATAGCATCAACAAATATAAGAAGGTTGAAATCATACCAACCACATTCTGTGATCCTAATGCTTTGAAACTAGAGATCAACTGCAAAAATAAAGCAGGAAGAACCACAAATACATGGAGATTAAACAACATGCTACTTAAGAATAACTAGGTCAGAGAAGAAATAAAAAGGGAGATCAAGAGATACATAGAAATGAATGATAATGATAGTACAACATATCAAAATTTTTGAGACACAGCAAAAGTGATCATAAGAGGAAAATTCATATCATTACAGGACTATCTCCAAGAACAAGAACGAGCCCAAATAACCTAATGCTTCATCTTAAAAAACTAGAAAAGAAAGAACAATTGAAGTCTAAAGTCAGCAGAATGAAATAAGTAATCATAATTAGAGCAGGAATAAATGAAATTGAAAACCAAATACAATAGAAAAAATAAATGCAACAAAGAGCTGGTTCTTTGAGAAGGTTAATAAAATTGACAAACTCCTGGCTAGATTCACTAAAAGAGAAAAGAAAAAAGAGAAAAGGAAAAAGAAAAAAGAGAAAGGACACAAATAAACAAAATCAGGGATGAAAGAGGGGAAATTATGAAAGACACTGCAGAAATACAAAGGATTATACAATAATATTATGAAAAAGTATATAACACCAAATTTAATAATCTAGAAGAAATGGACCAGTACTTAGAAAAAATACTATCTTCCTTGACTGAATCAAGAAGAACTGGAAAATCTAAATTGAAACAATTATCAAAAACCTACTGAAAAGTAAAAGTCCAGGACCAGATGGCTTCATCAGTGAATTCTACCAAACATCAAAGAAGATTTAATACTTACTCTCCTCAAACTCTTCCAAAAAGTTGAAAAGGAGGCAATACTTCCCAACTCAGTTGATGAGGCCAATATATACCCTGATACCAAAACCTGGTAAAGATAACACAAAAAAAGAAAACAACAGACTGATTTCACTCATGAACACAGATGCAAAAATCCTAAATAAGATACTAGTGAACCAAATACAGCAACATATTAAAAAGATTATACACCACGATTAAATAGGCTTCATCCCAGAGGCACAGGGATGGTTCAACATATGCAAATCGATTAATGTGATACAACACATAAATAAAAAATAAGAATCTTATGATCATACCAATAGATGCAGAAAAAGCCTTTGACAAGATACAGTATCCATTAATGATCAAAACACTTAACAAAACTGGTATAGCAGGAAAGTACCTTAACATAATAAAGGCCATCTATGACAAGCTCTAAGCGAACATTATACTTAAAGGTGAAAAACTAAAAAACTTCCCTTCAAGATCAGGAACAAGGCAAGGCTGTCCACTATCGCCCCTGCTATTCAATATAACATTGGAGGTCTTAGCAAGTGCAGTCGGGCATGAGAAAGATATAAAAGGCATCCAAATAGGAAACGAAGAAGTCGAACTGTCATTATTTGCGGATGACATGATACTATATAAAAACCCTAAAGACTCCACAAGAACACTACTAGAAACAATAAGCAAATACAGTAAAGTCTCTGGATACAAAATCAACATTCAAAAATTCATAGTGTTCCTATACTCTAATAATGAAGTGTCAGAAAAAGAAGTGGAAAAAATAATTCCTTTTGCAATTGCAACAACAACAACAACAACAAAAACCAAAATACTTAGGAATAAATTTAACGAAACATGTGAAGGACCTAAATAATGAAATCTATAAGACCCTAGTAAAAGAAATCAAAGAAGATACAAAGAAAGGGAAAGATATTCCATGTTCTTGAGTTGGAAGAATCAACATAGTTAAAATGACCTTATTACCTAAAGCATTATACAGATTTAATGCAATTCCCATCAAAATCCCATTGGCATTTTTTAAAGAAATAGAACAAAAAAATCATCAGATTTGTATGGAAGCACAAAAGACCCCGAATTGCCAAAGCCAGTGAGGCTGGAGGCATCACTCTGCCCGATTTCAAATTATGCTATGAAGTGACAGAGAGTAATCAAAACGGCATGGTATTGGCAGAAAAACAGACACAGAGACCAGTGGAACAGAATCGGAGTACAGAAGTAAACCCATATTTATATGGGCAAATAATTTTTGACAAAAAAGCCAAAAACATACAATGGAAAAAGGAAAGCTTCTTCAATAAATGGTACTAGGAAAACTGGAAAGCCACCTGCAAGAGAATGAAACTAGACTGTTGTCTATCACCACACAACAAAATTAACTCAAAATGGATTAAGGACCTGAATATAAGACCTGAAACAATAAAATGCATAGAAGAAAACATAGAAACTAAATTCAAGGACCTTGGACTTAAAGAGGATTTTATGAATTTGACCTCAAAAGCAAGGGAAGTAAAAGCTAAAATAAATGAATGGGACTACATCAAACTAAAAAGCTTCTGCTCAGCGAAAGAAATTGTCAACAAGGTAAAGAGACAGCCATCCTAATGGGAAAATATATTTGCAAGCAATGCCTCCAATAAGGGCCTAATATCCAAAATATACAAAGAACTTATAGAACTCAGTAACAACAAAAAAATCCAATCAAAAAATGGGGAGGACCTGAACATACACTTCTCCCTAGAGGACATACAAATGGCCAACAAATATTTGAAAATATGCTCAGCATCACTAGCTATCAGGGAAATGAAAATCTCACACCTGTTAGAATAGCTATAATCAACAGGACAAGTAATAACAAATGCTAGAGAGAATGCAGAGACAAAGGAACCCTCATACACTGCTGGTGGGACTGCAAATTGGTACAGCCACTATGAAAAACAGTATGGAGGATCCTCAAAAAATTAAGAATTGATCTACCATATGATCTAGCAATTCCACTACTGGATATTTACCCCAAAGACTTGAAAACCCATATCCAAAAAGATATTTGCACATCGATGTTGATAGCAGCGTTATTCACAGCGGCCAGGACATGGAAGCAACCGGTGTCCTATGATAGATGATTGACTAAAGAAGCTGTGGTACACATATACAATGGAGTATTACTCAGCCATAAGAAGAGATGAAATACTGCCATTTGTGACAATATGGGTGGACCTCAAGATAATCATGCTAAGCGAAATAAGCCAGAGAGAAAAAGTTGAAAATCACATGATATCATTTATATGTGGGATATAAACCTAAAAGCAACAAAGGAATAGGACAATAAAACAGAGAGTCGTGAACATATAGACTAGTGGTTACCAGAGGATAGGGGATAAGGGGAGGGGGAAATAGATGAGGTAAGGGGGGGTCAAACATATGGTGACAGAAAGAAATTTAAGTATGGGAGGTGAACACAGTGTAAATATATATATGTCTTACTATTAACATGTACAAATGAAATTTATTGGATTTCGTTAACCAATGGCACCATAAAAAATTAATTAAGATGTAAAAAAAAAAAAAAGTATGATGAAAAACTTCCTTAACCCAGTAAAGACAAAGAAGCAGAAACCATATGAAGGAGCAGAACAGAGATCCAGATAGAATGGAGTCAAGTAATCCAACAGATGCAGAGTTCAAAACACTGGTTATAAAGATGTTCAATGAACTTTTGGTTAAAGTCAGTGAAAACTTCAACAAAGAGATAAAAAACCTAAAAATAGAAATGGAAATTATAAAAGGGAACCAGTATGAAATAAAGAACACATCTAAAATGAAAAGTATATTGAATGGGATAAACAAAGGAATAAACTGAGTGAATAAAGAAAGGGTTCAGATGTCCTATCTATAGGATGGGAAAGCCAAGGACACTCAATCAGA
>CM053517.1:19146592-19161306 GCA_028627145.1 Eidolon dupreanum | reverse complement strand
GCAGGACAGAAGGGCGTGGCAAAAAAATATTTAATAGGATGAAGACCCAGGATCTACAACCAAGAATAATTTACCCAGCAAAGCTATCATTTTGAGTTGAAGGACAGATAAAGAGCTTCCCAGACAAAAATAAGCTAAAGGAATTTATCACCATGAAGCCAATATTATAGGAAATGTTGGAGTGACTTCTTTAAGAAGAAAAAACATGTATCAAAAACAGGAATAAAAAAAGCTAACAACTACATTCCTTTCAATAAGTACCTTACATGGAAAAGAATTAAGTGCTCCAACCAAAAGATGGAATGACTGAAAGGATAAAAAAACAAGACCCCTACATATGAAAAGGAAGAGGATGGAAGAAGATATTGCTTTGATGGACCTAGAAGGTATTTAAGTCAGACAGAGAAAGATAAACACTATATGATTTCACTTATATGTAGAATCTAAGGAATAAAAAGAACTAATCAAACACAGACTCACAAATATAGTGGACAATTTGGTGATGGACAGAGAGGAGGGGTGTTTAGGGGACTAGGAGAATGGGGTGAAGGGTTAAAGAAGTATAATTTAGTAGCTAATAGATGGCCATAGGGATGGGGAGCACGGTATAGAAAATGCAGTTAGCATTAATACATTGAATAGGTGGAGAGTCAGGGGAGGGAGGAAGCAATTGAGGGGATCAATTTACAAACTACATATATGTCTAACCAATGTATCATATAGTTGAAACTAAAATTAAATTTTTTTTTTAAATATACAGTCAGGCAATCTCTGCCTTTTAGTCCACCTACATTTTTATAGTTACTATAGTTATTACGGTTATCATTAGAATTTTGTTTCTGTCATTTTGTGCTTTATTTTTGTCCTGTCTTCTGTTTGTTTTTTGTTCCCTGCCTTCTTTGTCTTTTATTGTTTGGTTTTATTTTCTCATTCTAGTTTTCACCTCTAGTTTTTGAGACTTATATAAAGTTAGCTCTTGCGGTACAATAATCTCTCTCTCGTCTCCAAAAAACAAACAAACAACAACAAAAATTTAGTGGTTGAAGGACAGATAAAGAGCTTCTGTCATAAACAGTGGATCTCTGCGTCTGTGGCCATTTGGCAGATTGGTTGGCAGTTGGATGATCTACGATGATCTCATTCATCATGTCTGGTGTTTGGCAGGCTATTGGCCAGTGCAAAAGGGATACCAGAGCAAATGGGCCACATGTCTCTTGTCAGCCATCAGTGTAGCTTAGACTTCTTTCTGTGGCAGCTTGAAGTTCTAAGAACGCTAAGTGAGCTTCTTGGGATGGGAAGAATTTGCAGCCATTTTGCAATCTACCACAAGTATGTACTATCTATTCTTATGTTTTTAGAAATTGCCCTAGAAATTTTAACATGCATGCCTGATTTCTCGTAGTCTAAAGTGAATCTTGATCTGGCCATGACAAGGTAACGAGTAGTGGACTTGCCCCTTCCTTACATATACCACAAACCACTAGAAAACTGGACAATTGTATGAAATAACTTTTCCAACATTGATCAATAGACAGCAAAGGATTATGATCCCTGAAAGAACAGAAACAATGAAGTCTTGTGATCATCTTGGCTTTCAGTTTGGAGGTACTTTCTGGACCATGGCATAGGGAGATACCCAGTCAGAGTACAGCAGATTTGCCGAGTTGAGGAGATGGAGATTAGTACTTGGAGAAGTGGAGGCAGTTGGAATTCACATAGCAGACTACCAGAGGAGAGGTAGCTGCATAGAGAAAGATTTCCAGAAATCTGCACTAGGTTTTGTTGTTGTTTGTTTGTTTGTTTGTTTTTTGACTCAATACCAATCTGTGAATTTATAGGGTTAAACTTTTTGAAGCTGGGCAAAGAACTACTGAGGGGCAATAAGGTGAAAATTTCAGGGCACAGATAAAATTGGGAGCCATTTAAATTCCAATGAGCCAGAAAGGAGAGGACTTTTAAACACCTGGGACATTCAGTAGAGACTCCAGAAAAGTCAAATGTTACTAGTAGGACTACACTATTCTAGTCCTAGAATAATGGCTACTCTAAATCAACTAACAATGCTTAAAAACAAATCTTGAAAGGATCAAGGTAATCCTCAAGTAATTTAATTGCCAACTAAAAGAAAAATCAACATTCTTTAAAAGAAGACAACAAAATCCATCACTCAACAATGAAATATTCACTATGTCCAGCATTCAACTGAAAAATAGTAGTATGCAAAGTAGCAGGAAAATATGGCTCATAACCAGGAGAAAAAGATGGTCAGTAGAAACAGATCCAGAAATGATAGATGGGATTAGTAGCAGAAAAACATAAAGTTATTTTAAGATACTCAAGGATTTAAAGGAAAATAAATTGAAGAAATCAATGCAAAATTTATAGTTAATTAGAAGCTTTAACCTTTCCAACAATACAAGAAGTTTAGAACATTTCAACTCCAATCACTCCCTTCTGATTTTATACACTAATGTTACATTTTATGTCCTCTTTTTTAATTTCATAAGGCATTGTTATTGTATTACAGTTTTATGTCTTCAGTGTTTGTTTGGATTTACCTATGTATTTATCATTTTGTTCTTTATTATTTTCTTTCATCTTAGAACACCCACCTGTTCTGATCACTTCCTTCCTGCCTAAAGTACACACTCTAGAATTTCTTTTCAAAGATTTGTGGTGGCAAGCTCAGCATTTGTTTGAAATTTTTTTTTTATTTAGCCTTCATTTTTAAAAGATATTTTCACTGGTCACAGAATTTCAGGTTGACAGTTGTTGTTTTCAGCACATTAAACACTTTAAAAATATTACTTCACTAACTTCATCTGTCATTCTAATTATCATACATGAAGGTAATCTCTTTTTTTAATGGCTGCCTCAAATATCTTTCTTTTTTGTTTTGTAGTTTCCCCATTGTAGGTGTCTGGGTGTGATTTTCATTTTCCTTATTTTGCTTAGGATTCATTGGACTTCTTGTATCTGTGAATTGAATTCTTTCATTCTGAAACATCGTTAACCACTATTTCTTCAGTTATTGCCTTTGTCCTAATTTATTTCCTCATTCTGGAACTTTGAATAGTCATTTGTTAGATTCTTGCAGTATATCCTCCATTGTATTTTTCATATTTGTCATCTTTTTCTCTTTATTCTGTGTTTTTTCAGATCTATCTTCTAATTCACTATTTTTGGCTATGTCTAAGGACACATTCAAGAAATGTTAAACCCATCCAGAAAATTAAAAATTTTAGATGACTTTTCTTTAAAGTGCTTTTGGGTTTCTTTTCAGATGTGTTGGCTTTTAACTATGTTTTCAACCTTCTCTTTTATTTCTTGAAATGTATTAAATATACTTTTTTTTCTGTTTGGTGTCTAGTAATTTCAACATCTGATGTGTTTGCATTTTTGATTTTTCCGTCATTCTTGTTGGCTCTTGCTCATGGTGCTTTGTTTCCTGGTGGTTTTGTGATTTGTTTTGTTTTGTTTTGTTTTGTTGTTGTTATTTTACTATAAACTAATTTTTTAAAAGCATTTTCTTTGAGAAGACTTTAAGTCGTAGGATGAAGATGAGTTCCTCCAAAGGAATTTGCTTTTACTTCTCTTATGCACCTGAGGGCATTACTGTACCAGGACTACTTTAAATCTAATTCTTGGATTTGGATTTTTTTAACTATCCAGGTTATATGTATTTGGGCTGCAAACCTACATTAAAGCTAGCTTGTGATTACAGATTCTTAGTAGATATAATCTCTTTATCTCAATTTAGCACAAAATTTTGAGATGAGCAATTTTTATTGTAGTCCCCTAGTGGAGAAATGGATGATTTCTAATTTGCCTCACAATGAGAGTGTAACACTTTGGGGACTCAGCTTTATGGGGGGTAGGGGAGGAATATCCTTTTAGATGTTCCTGGCTTTGATTTCTAATTTGCATGCTGCATAATGCTATCAAAATTTAACCTTGATGTCTTACAGTTTGGGTAGATCTTTTTCATATTTCACTTCATTCTCACTTTATTTTATTTCATTATTTAAAATGTACATTTTTTCATATTTTAACATTTCTGAAATCAATATGCATTTTAAAGTGATGGCATCCTATGATCACTGTCAGAATTGGGCATAACATAGATGTATTGTTTATGTGTGTGTAACTATCGAAGTGAAGCATCAAGACATGCAGGAAGAACTTCAGTGGCATGGAAGAAAACCTTGTGGCTGATAGTGCAACATTCTTTTTACCCGTTGGAATCAAATGTCCATGGAAAGGAGCTGTCCTGGTAGTGAATCAGACATATTCAGCAACATTCCTGAAATAGGAGTCAAAAGTAGGTTAATACCAATAATTGCAAAGTGAGACTTAGGAGCACAGAGTCAATGGTTTTTCATTCTTTTAAGAATTATTTTATGAAATAATACATCAAATGTTCTTGATGGCACAGAACATTGTGTAGAAGAGTAAGATTAAATGGGAGGAAGTTTTAGTCCTATCTTAGGTGACTTTTTCTCACTTATATTTTACTGTTTATGTATGCCCAAGAGTAATATGTGATAAAAATAGATGACTAAGTCTAAAAGATCTCCTTCAGTAAGTATAAAATAAAAGTTTTAAATTGCAAGAAAGCATTATGTCATAGTTTGACAGCATTTTTCTTTTCTTAGTAGTAGATAAAGTAATGGTGTCTCTTTTAAAAAATGATGCCTTAGAATACATGTAATATATTCGGTAATCTTTCTTGTCAGTTTCTGAGTACATTTGAGATTTTTTAAATGC
The DNA here is from genome assembly GCA_028627145.1 of Eidolon dupreanum. Classification (NCBI taxonomy): domain Eukaryota; kingdom Metazoa; phylum Chordata; class Mammalia; order Chiroptera; family Pteropodidae; genus Eidolon; species Eidolon dupreanum. The sequence continues at coordinate 19,156,539 of CM053517.1, read as the reverse complement.
CCAGTAATTTTAGTTAATTTTAGCAGCTGATTTAGTCCTAGAGTGCCTAGTCTTCTATATTACCAGAAATCTAAGTCTTGCTTTACTTTTATAATCAGAAAACATACATCATTTCCACAACACTGGTTTTGAGAGAGCCTTTCAAAATTAGAGAGCGAACTATAGTAAAAGAAAGATTCTTTAGGATAGAGAAAATTTTAGCATTTTTGTATATTACTTATCTCCTTGTTTCTAATATTTTGCGCATATTTTCTCTTTTCTTGATTAGATTTGCTGGAAGCTTGTCTATTTTGTGTTTGCATAATCGAATTGTTTTTATTTTCTGATTAATTTTGTTTTGGTCTTAATTATAAGTAAATAGAAGAATTTACTTATGAGGATTTTGTTGATGCTTTTTATATAATCGTTTTTCTCTCTCAAGAAATATATTTTCTCCAAATACTGCTTTGACTTTATCACAAATATTTAGGTAGGATAGCTTTTCTTTATTATTTTTAAAATATGAAACTAATAATTACTAATCATTTCTGTACACTTTTGTAGCCTACAAAGAACTCTCTTTTCATGTTTTCTCTTTCTTTTTGTCCAAGTTCTAATTTTTGGATACTTGTTTATTTTACAAGTGATTGGGGACTATTTATAAGAATACATTTATGCCATTTATGTCTAATTGTGAACAGAAAATATAGTGCATAAAATGTTTTCCTTTATTGTCCTTAATGAGATTTTTCTCCATAACCTAGGATACTTGAATTCTGTTCCCAAACATATGTAGCCATTTTTTGTAAAATATAAAATCTAGAATAATATCGCATTATGAATTATGTTGTTTAGATCCTCCATGCCTTTATATGTTATATGCTTAACCTATCATTGATATTAGAGAATTAAAATCTCCCACTATAATTGTATTTTTATCATTTTCTCATTATAAGCCTATCAATCTACATTGTATATTTAGCTGCCATGTTAGTTTATATCAATTCCTTATTATATTTTCATTATTACCTTTTATTATATACAATAACTCCACCTGCCTTACATGCTTTTTTGTCCTAAGTCCTACTTTATCTAACATTAATATTGCTATCACTGCTTTCCTTTTTTACCAATTTAGCTTACCTTTGCCTATTCTCTGATGGTTAGCCTTTGTAGGCCTTGGCTTTTAAGTACCTATATTAATAACATTATTTAAGTGATTTTTAAAATAATTTATACTTTTTTTTGCCTCCTAATAACAAGATTTAGACTGTTCAGAGTAATTTTAATTGGTGTGCTTGTTTTTTCTTACTTTCTTCTTATGCTTCTGTGAAACTGAATAAAGAAAACCTCATTTAAAATAGAGTCCGGAGGCTAGAAGGAGGAGCTTTCGAGTGCTACCACTCAATATCAATTACACACCCCAACGGGAAGAGACTACCTTCCATTCCCAAGAAATGTCTCCATTTTACTACCCCAGCAGGAGGAAGGCAGATTTTCTCCTTGTCCAGCAAGAAGCCCAGCCAATGGGAACCTTTGCAACTTAGCTAATGAGAAGCCATCACTACTCTGAACTTTCTCTTTCCTCCAATGAACTTTCATTCAAATCACCTACTCCCAACTTCCTCCTTTTTTCTCTATAAAGTAACATTCCTCTTTTTTTGTTTGCTGGACTTGCCTATAGTTTTTTGTTTTTTGTTTTGTTTTTGTTTTTGATTTTTTTGCTACAGCATGTTTGTCCCAGATTGCAATTTCCTCTGTTCCTGAATAAACCCATTTTTATTTTTAAGGTCAACTGGCTGTTTTATTCTTAAGGTCAGCACTTCCTAACTTTTACTTTTCTTTCTTTAGTTCTACCTTTTCTATAGATTATACTTTGTTTCCCTTAGTCTTTTAAATCAATTTGGAAGGAAAACTTAGCAGCTTACCTCACCCAATTCCTGAAAGTCAGGGATCTGTGAGCAGTTTAGCTGGGCAGTTTTTGCACAGGTTATGTCGCAGAGTTGCTGTCTACATGTTGCCTGGTGTTTCGGTCTTCTGAAGTCCTGGCTGGGGCTGAGAAGTTTGCTTCCAAGTTTGTTTCCAGGCTTACTCACCTGGCTATTGTCCAAAGGCCTTAGTTCCTGGTGCTCATTTGCTGGAGGCCTCATTCCTTACTACATGGATTTAGCCACAGGACTGTTCATGACATAGCAGCTGGCTTCATCCAGAGCAAATGATCCAAGAGAGGGGAAAGGGTCAAGACAGAAGCCGCAATATCTTTTAAAACCTAATCTCCCAAATGACATACTATTACTTTTGCTATATTCTATTGATCATGCGGCCCACCACTAGTGCATATAGAAAAGGACAACACACAAATGTAAATACCAGGAAGCAGGGATATTGGGAGCTATCTTGGAGGCTAGCTTCCTCAAACACCCTGTTTTTAATTCTGCTGGTGAATATTTTAAGTCCAAAAACATCCTTATCTATATTTATCTATTTATAGATATCTAATAAAAAATAACTTTGACTATCAATTTATAAGATAAGCAATTTAGTACATTTGGCTTCTTTATCTTATGATTTTCTCATGCTTTCTCATTCTTTATTAACTTACTATGAGGTTTATAATATCTAAAATCAATCTCTTCTATATTATTTTTTAATATTATGTCAATGAAAAAGACTTAAAAACAACTGTAGTTTGTATCACTGTGTCAGTCAAGTTTCCACCAGAGAAAGAACCAGTGGAATTAACAAATTCTTTGCAAGGAATTGGCTCTTGCATTGCGGGGGCTGGCTAGAAAAGTTCGAAATCCAAAAGGTTGGCCACCAGGAAGGCCAGGCTGGGACTCTTCGGCAATCTGAAGCTTCAGTCCACAGGTGGAATTTCTTCTCAGTTTTGCTCTTAAAAGCTTTCAACTGACTGAATCTGGCCCACCTAAATTATCTAGGATAATCTTCTTTACTTAAAGTGAACCAATTTTGAACCTTAGCCATCCATGTCTACCAAATACCTTTGAAGCAATATCTGATTTAGTGTTTGAATTACTGCAGGTTATAGCCTAGCCAAGATGACACATAACATATCACTTTCCTTCAAAATCACTTTTCTTCAAACAGTAGCTTATAGAGCCCTTGGTGCTCTAGAAGATACCAAATACACAAGGCAATTGCCTCCTAGACTTTATGAACACATTACCAAACTAATATTGCTTTCCTGGTCTGTTTATTTAAATAAAACACATTTGAAATAAATATCTTTTTTCTCTGATTCTTTTGGTTTTGTTTTAATGATAAAATATAAAGGTGCTCCATTGGCATATAGCCCACTTTTTTTTCAGGTTGGAATGCTTAGAATTATTTCATTTTTAGCAATAATTTTATTTATTTTTCCAAAGCTATGGTCTTGGACTCTGATCTTAGCTAATTTTGATTTCCTCTCTGAGCTCCCTTTGTGTCTAATCTCAGTTCTTTTTTCAGGTGAAAAAATATTCTATTATACCTTTTTTGATCACATCTGTGCCCGTTTTTATTTATTTATTTATTTTTTGGTATTCTTTGAGACTTCTGCTATTCAAAGTTTGATTCTACCTTTTTCTTTCATGTTCTTTTAAAATCTACTTATGCTTTTTATTTACTAATATATTTCTCTAAATTATTTTTTATTTGCACTTTTTCCCGTTGGGTTCATTTTGCTTTTGCACAATTATCTTACTTGATAATGTGATAATCCTAACCAGGTGTGCTTAGTAAACATACACAACAGTTTTCTAGACCATATGTTCTCTTGCATCTTCAGGAATTAATTTTCAACTCCTCTCTAACATATTTTTATGGCTGTTATGGTTCACCCATTTCAGTGGTTGGGTTAACTGTGAATAAATATGGTACTGTTATTTTTCTAGACCCTGTATTACTTTTGTGTGTATATTACTGCCTTGACTTTAATTTTTTGGTTTTTTTAATATTGTTTTAGTACAGTAACAAATACAGACTTAAGTAGTCCACAACATGTAACCAGTCCACTGAGCAACTCCTATTCTATGCCTTATAGTTAACAGCTTAAGGTATTTTACTACAGGTTTTCATGAGTCCTGATTCAAACCTCTAATCTTTTCACAATGAATTAGATTGGCATCTAAAATAAAGTACATAACTACTCATTTCTTCTATGGTGTCTTAGAGCCACATGTCCATTTTATATATATGAGATGATGACAGTCTCTAAAAACTGATAAATATCAATGTTCTTTTTCAAAATGGGAAAACAAGTTCCAATTTTTTTGAACAAAAAAATATGTAGTCTTGGAAGGACTTCACATAAATGGCCGTGTGTGTGACCTGTAGAAAATTAGGTGTTTTAAATTATAGACTACAAGCAACTGAGTCTAAATGTCTATTTTTTGTACTACATTTCAGCTGATATTGCAGAACTAATGACAGTTTTTGTTGTTATTACAAATTCTGTCTAATGTAGCAAGATACCTTAAGTTTCAATAAAATCTTAGGAAATAAAACTGAATAACATCTATTATAGAAATACCTATTCTTTACCAACTCCCACCCTTCTCCACCCCTTCAAAATCATAAGCAGCTCTCTCTGTGACAGATAAATAATATAAGAATTGTGAAAACCCAGTTTACGTAGCATATCTCTTTGTCTACTATCTCTTGCTAGTCTGTCACGTTCTATCTGCTCTGTTGGTCATATACTGAGTGGCAATACTTCCCACCAAGGGGTTGGCAGAAGTACAGTCTATAAGAAGTGAGCAGATAGGAGGGCTATGGTTAGTGCTAGAACCCAATTATCTTTCAGTATGTCCAAGCAAATAACTCCTTGACTGTTAATATTACAGAGATAGATTCTTATCCAAAATGTAACCTTTGGAGGCTCGAAGGGATATTCTGGTGTAAAAGAGATATCAAAGAGGGTCATACCACCCTTGTAAACAGATCCTGGTGGCCCTAGAATGGTTGATCTCCATTCACAAATGTTATCACCTTTGGGACCAGCACCAGAGCTAGGTGAAGGGTCTAAAGTGATATCTGCTAGTTCCTTCCAAATCATCTTGGCGTTGATGAAGAGGAGTTTGGAGTTTTTGTTCATGCCGACTTTGTGCTCCTTTTTCTTGAGGGTGCTTGTTTATTCCTTGGTTTGCTGGTTGGAAGACAAAGATGAGGAGGAGCTGGTGTTTGCCCTCAAACTGTCATCTGACATGACCAACCCTCCACTCCACTCTGCAAACAGCTCTCCTCTTTGTGTTTGGCTCCTCTGTGGCTGCTGCTGTGGCTGTGGATGAGCCTGGCCACTTGGTCTCTTCCTGGGAGAGCTTGAGTTTAATTTCTTGAGTTTTACTGTTGATAATAAAATTTTTCTTTGTTTCAATGGCTTACTTGTTGTTTAGAAATTTGGAGAGTATGGGAAATCTGGAGTCTGGGGCACAGTCATGCGGTCACAAGATGTGTATTTTTAATTGATTTTGTTTTGTTTTTGTTTTTTTTTTGTTCTTGTTTCTTTTAATAGTATGGCAGAGTGTTTAGAATAGCAGGCCAAGAATCAAGAGAATTCTATTTCAGTCTCAGCTACTCCCCTAAATATCCTATGTAACTTTGACTAGTTCCTTATTTTAATGGGCTTTAATTTTCTAACCTACAGAATGTGAAGAAAACTAACAGACAAACAAATATGTCCTTACCTTTTAGGAATGTCAAGAAAAATGTAAAGGTTTATGAGAAAGCTGAGAAAATTCATGCCTTTCAGCAAAAAAGCAGGCTAAGGATAGATTGTTGAATGTGGGAAAGGAGAAGCAGGAAGTTGGAAACAAGTGAAGGAAATCTCTAATTCATTCTGCATTTGTTTTTCATGTGTCTACATGGAAGGGACTCTTAATTGTTTTATATAAGCTGTTGCAGGTGATCTTTACAACCACTTTGTGAGCTGAGTTTACTTTTTTCCTATTTTGCAATAAGGAAAACAACTCAGTACTAACTCAAATAATCCTAGTTCTGTACCTTTTGAATTTTGTGACTTGAGTAAGGTTACTTAACTCCAATGAAAAACTAAATTAGGATCAGACCTTAAATCTTTGAAAAATAAGACACTTTCCTCTCTACCACTCTCTACCATGTTGCTCCACTGTGAAGAAGGAACAGCAGCAAAATTGTGGCATTAAGTAGGAAATATGGTGCATTGCAGTTGCTGTCTCTCTCTCCTTCTTTGTCTTCCTTTCTGCCTTCCTTCCTTCTTTCCTTCCTCTTAAATTACAATTTCAGACAACAGGCAAGTATAGTGACTAATTTATCCAATGTATTCACAAATCAGCTCATCAAATTTTAACATTTGGCCATGTTTGCTTCAAATTTTCTTTTTCTAAGAAATTAAACATTACTGTAATATAATTGAACTCACTTTGTACCCTCTTCACCCCAGTGATGCTCATTATATTAGTATATATCATTTTTATGTTTGCCTTTAAGATACATTTACTATATACTGTAATATATGCTAGTGTTTTGCCTGTTTCTCAACTTTAGTTAAATGGTGTCACACTTTAAATATTATTTTCCTAATTGCCTTTTCTGTTCAAGATTATTTTTTATATTTATCCATGTTGATATATGTAGCTCTAGTACATTAATTTTAACTATTCAATTTTTTTCATTGAATAAATATACCTCAATTTATATTTATTTATTTACCTATTAAGGGACATTTAGGTTGTTACTAATTTTCAGTGTTACATCAATGCTGCAATGAATATTCTTGTGCATTTCTCATGGTACATACATACAAGAGTAGAGTCGTTGTTTCATATGTACATAAATCTGCAACTTTTTAAGTTAATATTGCCAAATCGCTCCCCAAAGTGGTCATACCAGTTATCTTCTACTAGCAGCATATAAATTTTTAGTTTTTCACATCCTCACCAATACTGCTTTTGTAGACTCTAAAATGTTTTTTGGTCTGATGAATATGAATGAAATCTGTTATTTTAATCTGCATTTATCTTATTAATAGAGAAAAATTGAATTTCTTTTCTTATATTTATTGGTCACTTGAGTTTTCTCTTTTATAGATTGTTTGTCATATCATTTGCCCATTTTTTTATTAAGTAGTTTTTTATTTTCTCATTGTGTTAGAGTTCTTTATATATTTTTAAAATATTAACTCCTTGTCAGTTATGTTTATTGCATAACTGTATTTATGGCATCTTATTTTACGGAAGTTTTAAGTTATAAAACTGTCAGAATTGTTTTTTTTCCTCTTAAAGTTTATGTGCAATGTCATAAAAAATTCTCAATATTCTTTTCTAAAATTGTTAAAATTTTGCTTTTTGTATTTAGGTCTTTGATCCATCTTGATTTTTCTTTTTGTACATGTATGAAATAGGGATCTATTATAATTTTTCAATTATCAATTATTGATTATTCCAATATTTTTTAATATTCTATTTTCTTGCTATGAAATTTATAATGTCACCTTGATCATATTTGTCTGTGTCTGTACCTTGCTCTCTATTCCGGTTCACTAGAAGCGTTGACAAATCTATACTATTAGCATGGTGTTCAATATTATGTCTTTATTATGTCATTGTTTGTTTGTTTGTTTTTTACATCTCCATGACTTATTTATTTTATAACTAGAGGTTTTTATTTTGACTCCCTTCACCCATTTCACCCACACTCTCCCCCACCTCTGACACACACCTACCTATAGGTCTTGATATCTGGGAGAATAAGTCCCTCTACCTGTTCTTCTTTGTAATTATCCTGGCTATTCTTAGCCCTTTAATTTTTCATGTCAAGTTTAGGCTCTGCAAAACAAATCTATTGGGGTTTTGTTTGAAATTTCATTGAATTTTTAATTTGGGTTTAACTTATTTTCTTTTTCACTTTTAATATTAAGATTTCCTATCCATGAACATAGTATATATTTTTTAATTAGTTTTATTTTTATGTCTTAAAGTTTCATTATTTTCTCTGTAAATATTTTTGAAGTTTTTTTCTGTAGTTTTTTCCCCCCTAGCTGATAATAGAAACAAGTACAATAGCAGGAAACTTGGGAATGAATACATAAATGCTCTGAAAATCAAGGGAGGAAAATTTGTAAGGACCATTCAATTTTGTATTGAGTCTTATGAGGGCTTTGTACTGTGTCAGCAGTAGCTAAACTGTAACTACATTTCCCATAATTTCCATCCCTGTGTGCTTCTTGGTTAGAATTGTCACAAGAGAAATTTGCATGATGTTTTGAAGGTAGAAATGAAGTAGTAGCCAATTTTGTACTCTGAAGGTCAGTGTAGGGCAGATGTAGCTCACCTGTTTTCAGTTACCTACAGACTCATTTTGTTGGTTGGGAGCAGGAGCCATTTCCTACTGCATCTCCTCCTTCATTTCTTCAAATCCTGGGCCATATGCACATACAGCTCTATGCTGAGGAACACCATCTTATTCTGTAGATCCCACGCAGCATTTTGAGTAGGAGTGATAAAGAGACATACACAGTTTCAGTTTGTCCTCAGGAGTTCCACTTTGTCCTTGGTCTCTCCCACATCACATCTATATTCCCTTTCTGACCCTGGCCTTGCTGATTTCAGGCCCAGCACCACATGCAGAAGCAACAGACTTACATAGACTGCTTAAATAGCTCCCATGATTACAAAAGGCCTAACCCCTATAATAAACACTTATTCTATATCATTCATAGTGGTCTGCTTTCCTGATCAAATTCTTATATAATTCCTATTTCTCTGAAAATCCTAGAGAAAACATCAGAAAAATAGAATGAAGAACATGATTAATTGCATATGGCCTCAGAGGGAATGAGAGAACATCTCAGAAAATTCAGGGACAAAACATGGTTATTTTAATAAAATACATAAGGATTGATGCTGTGGGAACTACAATGGCTGGTGTTAATGGAAAGAAGTCTGAGATATACTTCCATGGTGCTTTATAGGTACAAAATCAATGAGCAGGAGGCAAATTTGGGGATGTAGAATTTATGTGGCCATTAACTTTTTTTGTTGGTGGTGGTAATTAATTTTAAAGCCCCTTAGTATAACACTTGACACAGTATGCACTTAACAAATATTTGTAGAATGAATCAAAATTAGACTGTCTATTCTTGAGAATACTATAAGACTCCCATTTGCTGAAATACTGTTAATTGGACCAAAGAAAAATTTAATTGCCCTGTCTTTGAGAAAGAGAACAGATACTTAGAAATAGGACAATATTGTGTATTTTTAAAAATTTATTTATTTTAATTAGTTTCAAGTATACAGTACATTGGTTAGACATATATATAGTTCATAAAATGATCCTCCAAATTGCTCCCTCCCTCCCCTGACCCTCCACCTAGGCAACATATTAATGCTAACTGCATTCCCTATGCTATGCTCCCCATCCCCGTGGCCATCTATCAGCTACTAATTTGTACTTCTTTAACCCTTCACCCCATTTTCTCAGCACCTCAAATCTCCCTCCCCTCTGACAGTCACTAAATTGTCCACTATATTTGTGAGTCTGTTTTTGATTAGTTTGTTCCTTTTATTCCTTAGATTCTGCATATCAGTGACTTAAATACCTTATAGGTCCATCAAAGCATTATCTTCTTCCATCCCTTTCCTTTTCATATGTAGGGGTCTTGTTTTCTTATCTTTTCGGCCACTCTGTCTTTTCCATTTAAGGTACTTATTGATAGGAAGGTAGTTGTTACCATTCTTTAGTCCTGTTTTTGATACATGTTTTTCTTCTTAAAGAAGTCCCTCCAACATTTCCTGTAATACTGGCTTCGTGGTGATAAATTCCTTTAGCTTATTTTTGTCTGGGAAGCTCTTTATCTGTCCTTCAACTCAAAATGATAGCTTTGCTGGGTAAATTATTCTTGGTTGTAGATCCTGGGTCTTCATCCTATTAAATATTTTTTTTGCCAAGCCCTTCTGTCCTGCTTAGTTTCTTTTGAGAAATCAGCTGCC
>CM053517.1:19063009-19146092 GCA_028627145.1 Eidolon dupreanum | reverse complement strand
GAGTCCTAACTCCTGCTGTTGCAGGGCGCTTTCTTGGATTTCTCCCTAGTTATATGGCTTGTTCACCTAGATCTCAGGTGATTTTTCCTTGCTGCTGCTCCTTGTTTCTGTCACAACTTTGATTTGGTCACCAAAGGGATGAACAGAGCCTCTATCATCTATGCCATTTCCCCCCCCCTCCAATATTGTGTATTTTTATGAGGAAATATGGACTGGATAATAGAATCCCTGCACTTTGGAATAAGGAATAAGTTTAGTGTAGCCCTCTCATTTTCTAAATGAGTTTAAGAGAAGTTAGTTGACTTGACAGGGTAGGGCAAGGTTTGCGTCAGAGTCATGTTCATAGGAATCTCAGTACATTGCTCTATTTACTAAACCACAATCTCTTCCATGTGGAACAGCTGGGTGAACTTATTTACTGATGATTGAAAAGTTAAACCCAAGTACTGATAAGATCAATTTTAATTTGGAAAGAGATCTCTATGAAGCCAGGCCTTACCTCATTCAATATTTTCTTCAACAATGTGAATGAAGAGCTATGAGAAATACCTATGAAATTTTCAGGTGACATAAACTGTAGTAGTTAAAACACATATGTTGATGTAGAGAGTTAGGATTCCAAATTCTAATTAACAGGTTCTAAATTGGGGCTAAAAAATAAATATTAATGGGGTAATTGGAATCTAGCATACACATTAAAATATATAGTAAGTATAGGAAGGGGAAAACTTGATTTGGTAACAGTTCATGAGAAAAAGGCCTGAAATTTTATAGAAACCAATGAATGATGCAAAGAAACTTAAAAAAAAATGTTTAGATAGTTTTTGGATGCAAGAAGATGGAGGAAGCAAGACGGATTGAGGATATAGATATGAGTACAATTTGAAGACCAGCATGAGACAAAGCTTTAAGCTATGGATAAATCTTTTCCTAAAAATCAAGAGAAGCTAGTGCATAGCCTGGGTATTCTTATTAAAAGGGACCTTGCTTACTTCTGGTTATTCCACCTCCTTGTGTATACACATGAGACCTCTGCTCTCATGTATATAAGGTGTCTGTAGACCACCTTTTCTCTCTGCTCACCTTAATTCTATCTTCCACTGAAAGCTAGCTCCAGTCCCACTCATATCTCAACCCAGTTCCCCTGTAAACTTCTTTAGCATTTATTTAGCCCAAATCCTATACTATCTTTTAGTTTGTTACTTTTATTTAATGAAGATTATGTTGGTGATACTGGTGGTAATGGTGACAAATGGCATTGGCAATATATAAGATTTATTTGAGAATTAATGACCTTTGAGCAGAGGTGGCTCATTTCTAAGAACATCTAAATGCTGGCTGTAAAAGCTAAAGAATGATGTTGTTTGGAAAAACCACTATTCTATTGTTGCCTAGAAATTTGACTTAAAAAAAAACTGTAAAATTATCTTAGAACAAAAGGGACAACTTATAAAGAAACTTAATCCCAAAGTGATAAGTGACTTTGCCCAAAGTCACTAAATGAGAGAGAAATTTGATTCCCACCATACTGAGTCCTACATTATGTCTACCCAATGAGGTTCTTAGGACTTTAAGTTATAAGAAACAGAAATCAACTATGGCTGATTTAAGCAGAAATGGAATTTTATTTGGTCAACACACCTACTGAATGTAAATTTATTGAGTGCTTGTTATGTGCTAGGCACTCTTCTAAGCCCCAGGGATATAGCAAAAGTCAAAGTCCCTACTCTCAAGGAGCTTATAGTAGGGGAGGCAGACAATAAACAAATGCACAAATAAATTATGTTTCAGTTGCTAAAGAAAAATAAACAGAAATGATTCAGATGTTAGAGAAGGAAAGAGGAATGAGGCAGTGGAGAGGAGTGCTATTCTAGACGGGGTGGTCAAGGCAGACTGTTTGATAAGGTAACATTTAAGTAGTGGCCTGGTTGGAGTGAGGAAGCAAGTAACGTGGAGACATTGGAGAAGAGCATTACAGACAGAGAGAACAGCAAGGCTAAATCCAGCAACAAGAATGTGCTGCACATTTTGAAGAATAGCAGGGCGGCCCGCATGTGCAGAGGAGAGTAGTGAGTGAGGAAGTGGTAGGAGACAAGATCAGAAAGGTAAGTAAGCCAGGACTAATAATAGAAACCTCAAGAGGTTTTTATTTGGATTTTATTTCGAATGAGATGAGTAGCTGTGGGATGGTTTTGAACAGAAGAAGAGTGACAAGATCTGACTTACAATTTTACTTATTCATTTATTTTGTAGGGCTTGTGACACCTTTTTTTAACTTTTACTTTTTATTTTTAATTTTTTAAAAAAATTATTTAATGTCACCACATATTTGACCCCTTTTACCCCATCTACCTCCCTCCCTCCTCCCCCCACTCTTCCCTACCCTCTGGTAACCACTAGTCTGTCGTCCATGTCCATGAGTCTCTGTTTGTTTATCCTGCTCATTTGTTGCTTTTAGGTTTATATCCCACAAATAAGTGATAGCATGTGATTTTCATCTTTTTCTGTCTGGCTTATTTCACTTAGCATGGTTATCTTGAGGTCCATCCATGTTGTCACAAATGGCAGTATTTCATCTTTTCTTATGGCTAAGTATTATTCCATTTTATATATGTACCATAGCTTCTTTATCCAATCATCTATCGTAGGACACTTTGAGACTTGCGGATTAGAAAAATCACTGACTACTGTGCAGAGACAGGACTGTATAGGAGCAAAGGTGAAAGTAGGGAGACCAGTTAAGAGACTATTGCAGTAATCCAGCGAGGAATAACGGCTTGGGCCAAGGAGAAACAGTGAGGAAATAGACCACTTCCAGAATGTTCTAATGAATTGGGTATTGGGTTATAAAGAAGACTCAAAAATGTCACCAAAGTTTGGGCCTGAGCAACTAGAAGAAGGAGTTCGATAGTTCTTAGGGTTATTTGGAGACTCAAGCTCTGAAAATGGACATAAATAAAGAGGAGGAACAGAGCTGGAACCACTTCCAAAATCTTACCACCAAGCTAGTCGGATGAAACATCTCTTGCTGCCAGAGGTGGACACTGCATGCCACTCTGTCATGGAAACTGGACATTGCTGTTGCTAGAATAAATTCTCTGTTTTCCTGCTTCTTTCTTTGCATTGATATTTCCTGAGTCCAAATCCCAGGTGGACACGTCCAGCTGACTGAGTTCAGATCACACACCCAGAGGGGCTGGAGAAGTATGTGATCCTTTCACTTTTAGTGGGACTCTGATCCTTTCACTTCCAAGTAGTAAGGAATTCCTCAATATAGGAAGGGAGTTCAGATGATGGACAGTCACAAAAACAAAAACCTTATACTATATTGCATCAGAGCAGTCACTGTAGAAATGTGTTAGAATGCTGACACAGGAAGCTACTGGAACTCGTTAAAGAGCTAGAAGTTTTAAAAGAACTTTAAAAACCAATCTGAGAGAATTTCATTTATAACTGTGAGAGCACTTCAAACTCATCAACAGGAAAACGAACGGTTGCATTATCACTCGGGGGCACGAAGTATCAGTAACAGACTTCCTTTCGCGTTGCCCACTTCTCTCGCCACAGCCCTCTTACAGAAGTGAGGCTTGCCTTCAAGGCACCACGAACCCTCACTATGCATTATTTATCCTTGATCATTACAGCATCAGGGAAAGTGAGGCCTAACAACGCTCTGAGGATTGCTAAGGGAACTAAAGGTACTTGAAATCAAAGGGCTGTACCAAAGTTAGGCATCACTGAGTGGTATTTTAAAAGTCTTAGTCCTACTGTGAGAATGTCCACAAACCCCACAAACACCTCTAAGGAATTGTTGAAGGCCTTGAAAAATAAAGTTTGAAAACCACTGGGTAATGCAAAGAACACCACATGGGCTATCTAAAGAACTGAGTTTCGAATGTGTCTCAGGGGTTAAGCTACTACATCTCTGTAAGTCTCCACTTCATCTTCTATAAAATGAAAAAAATAGTCATCGCACACAGTTATCATAAAGATTAAATAAGAGAATATATGGGAAACCTAGCTGAACAGTAAAGTGTCCTATGAAGTTAGAATAACTTTTCACAAGTCCAGAGGACCAAGAATTTTAAACCTAGAGCACTTAGGTCCTACATCAGTATTGCCCGATAAGTTTCTGGATGGTAAAACCAAGCTCCGCAACTTTTGCTGTACCATCATTATAAGCTCATCATCTGAGCTCTAGCTTGCCTTGCTGCCTTGCCTTGTTAGGTAGGTGGATTACCTCCAAAGTTCAGGTGTTAATTTATGCCTCCCATTGTTGTGGGGAGGGCCTCAAGCTCAGGAATGGTTTGCTTGTCCTTTCTGCATCTGGCTAACCCAGGTGCTGTTTTCTATTTGTCCATATTTGGTCCCAAAGCTTCCTTCTATGAGTCTTTCCCCACAGCCCTGGGGAAAAGTTGATTGGCTGGAAAATTCCCACTTCCTATCAGCCTTGGTCTTCCCGGCATAGGAGCCATCCTACGGTTTAAGATTGACTTCCTTGGGGAGACAGTCCTCTAGGTGGCTGCCTTCATTTAGAATGCATGAATTTAAAGCCCACAAGTAGTTCTGTAGACTTTTCAAACTTTTCTCCTGTGGGTTGGGTAGGGAACCCTCTCTAGATTTCCCTAGTACTGCGTACCTTTAGGAGATAATCTCCCAGGTCTGGCCACAACCAGAAGGATGAAACTGATAAGGTACCTGAGCCCTATCGGGAGAATTGGGGCAAAGTAAGGGTTAATGATAGGAGGGGTGGGGGGCTTAGGCACTGCCTGATCATTGCAGCAGTGGCTAAGGTTGCAGGGTGCAGTATCTGTGTTTTGGCATTGAATATGAAAAAATTTCTAAATTAAAATATGTGATAAATACAAATATACATGAAATAGCTTCTTACCTATGAATCATTTGTTTGAAGTCCTTGTAGTTGTGAGCATGGAAAGTAGGGAAAAGAGATGAAGGCAGTTCTTTTGACTTATTGCATTTAAAAATATATATACTGAGAAAACCTTGTGGAAGGGAATGGGTGACTTCCAGTCCCTAAACTTCTTGGTGACTCATAGAAGCTCTTTCTGTTTCCTTATATACAGGAAGGGAATTTGCCGTAGGTGGAGCCTGGAACCTGTGAATATCTTTCATTAAACCTCTGTTTTCTCATTCATGTAATGTGTTTATTATTGAAAAAATCACGTGTTGTTAGGTTTCACTATACAAGAGCAAAACCAGTGCCTGCCTTCTCTGGCATTAACATTGGGGATAGGTACGCTTATGAAGATCCAACCTGCAATAACAGAAAACCAAAACCAGAACAATAGTGAAGAAAGAGTTTTCATGAAAAATTAGTAGATTTTAGAGTTAAGAATGAAGGGAAACTTGACGTAAAAAAAGTTGAGAGTTCAGTGTCCAGGGGAAATTGTTTAGCTAGGGGTCCTAAAGGAGAAGGAATTATAATTTTATTTGAATAAAATTAATTCATTACAGTCTCTTACCTGTAGCTTGTTGGGAAAGGAACCATTCCTTCTCCCCTTTTGATAGGCAGAAGTCAAGGCTTTTAGAGCTCTGGCAGAGTGAGTAAAGACATTAAACAATTTTCCTCCTCTGGCAAATCACAACAGCACCGGATTTGTGGGGTAGTAGTGGGCTTGTAAGATGCTGACTTTCCGGAGGTGGTTGCTGCTCTGTACCCTCTACCTGGGATCGGGCCACTTTGAAGGTTAATTGTCATATCACCAATCTGCAGCTGAGAGGGCCCTTGCAGATCTGGGGAAGAAGATACCATCAAGGCTGGTTTCTGCAGAACACTGAGCCCAGCAGTCAAGCAGGAAAGGAAGACAAGCAGAGGGGGCTGCCGCAGGAAGTGTGCCCACCTGGACAGGTGGGAGCTTGTGCTCCTATACCCATCAAAATCTACATCTTTGTACAAAGCAGGGAGCACTAGATTAATACCAGTTACTTAAACCGCAAACCATGCCATAGTAAAAAGCAGGACCTCAATTATCCTCGATCAAGACACTGCAAGGTGGCCATCCCTAAACTCTGCCCTAACAAGGAGAAAGCCCTTGGGATCTGAACCAGTTCTGCAACTAATAGAAAATCCTCTGGACACCCCCTTTCACTTGAATGCCTTTCCGCTCCTTTGAACCATCCATTTTATTTATGAATCCTATGTGATAACAAGAATAATCAAAAATTATTTACCAAACACTTGCAATATGCACAATATTATGCTAGGCCTTGTAGGGGAGGCAAAGAAAACTATAAAATCTATACTTTTAAAAATCTTTATACTTTCCAAAGTGTTTTCAGATCCTTGCATGATTTTATTTTCATAACCTCCGCTCGTCCTTTCCAGGAAGCTTTCTCCCACTAACTTTACTTTGTTATATTTCTTCCAATACCTATTGGTCACATTTTGAAGTTGCATGTATTTGTATTTGTCTCTCTTTGATATATGTTTAGGTGTGTGCACCTTATATTAGACTGTTTCTTAGATCACACATCTTCATTTAATCTGTTGCACTAAAAATTCCCTGAGGACTGAAACTCTGTTTCATCTCAATAGATTGAGATTGATAGAACTTTTAAAAAATTATTCACTTTGAAAAATTTACATATAGTAAAATTCACTCCTTTTGAGTGTATAGTTCTATGACTTTTGACAGATGTATACAATTATGAAAATACCACCATAATCAAGATAGAGAACAGTTTCATTCCCCCCAAATTCCTTCATGCTGTCCTATTGTAGTCAGTTTCTCCCAACTCCCCAAACTCTGCCAACCACTGATCTTTCTTCTGTCCCTATAATTTTGTCTTTTCCAATGTCATATAAGTGGAATCATACATATGTAGCCTTTTGCATGTGACTTCTTTCACTTATCAAAATGCATTTGAGATTCATCCATGTTGTTGTATATTCCTTTTCATTGCTAAATAGAGTTCTAGTCCATGATATACCAGTTTGTCTAGCTTTTCACCAGCCAAAGGACATTTGGGTTGTTTCTAGCTTTTTGTGATTATGAATAAAAACCACCATAAACATTTATGTACAAGTTTTTGTGGAAACAAAATTTTCCTTTTTCTTAGGTATATACAGAGAATTGGAATTACTGTATCATATGGTAACTATGTTTAACTTTAAAAGAATCTATCTGTGAACATAAAACTGCTCTAAAATATGAAGTCTTTAATAAGAAAAAAAAAAGGAAACTGTCAAACTGTTTTCAAACAGTAGCTGTTCATTTTGTAGTCCCATCAGCGTTGTGTGAGTTTCGGTTGTTCTGTATCTTTGTCGGCACTTGGTATTGCAAGATTTTTAATTTTAGCCATTCTAATAGAGGTGTAGTAGTTTCTCTTTATGGTTTTAATTTGCTCCTAATAACTAATGATATTGGTCATCTTTTCTTGTGCTTATTTTCCACCTGTATATCATCTCTGGAGAAGTATGTCTTCATATTGTTTGCCCATTTTCTTAGTTGGGTTGTTTGTTTTACTATTGAGTTTAGAGAGTTGTTTATATATTATGAATACAAATCCTTTGTCATATATGCGGTTTTTTAGACAAACAAAAAAACCTCAAACTGATTTTAATGATAAATTTGCTCACAATTAATTGTAAGATCCAGAGATATAATGTACAGGCTTCAGGGTTGGTGAAATTCAGTTTCTCACCATCTTCCCATAACTCCACTCTTCATCTTGCTGTGCTAACTTTATCTAGGCTATAGCTTTTCTCATGATGACAGAATTGTTGCAGCAAAACCAGGCCTCACATCCCTAAATCAAATTGGCCAGAAAGAGGAAGAGCTGGCTTTCAGTAGACCTTAAGAATGAGAGATTTTTCATTTCATCTTCCTTTACAACAACCCCTAGGAATCAGCATCGCATTGGTCTGAAATGGGTGAGATAGATGCCCACTGCACAGCAACTTCCGTGGCCAGAGGAATGCAGCGAGCTGACTGGGTTAAGCCATGAGGAGGGGACACTATGCTTTGAAGTCACCCAGTGTCTTTTGATTACCCTTCCCTTGTGGGTTTTTTTCTGACACATGAGTCCTACCTCCCCAAAGTAGAAACCAGCACCTCACTGCCTAATTGTCTCTTGCAGCCACAGTACAGGCATGCAAGCAGGCTCACCAATCGGAGGCTTCTGTGAGAGATTTTGATTAAGAAGAGAGCAGGATGAGGAATCAAGGGACATGCAAGATCAATTTTTCTTACCAGGGTGTCAACAGAGGCCCAGTCATTTACTTGTTAGATGAGATTGGGCTCTATCCAAGTCATCTCATGTAGAGTTAAGTCAATATGGTTTTAATGCACATCACTACAAAACTATGCCCTCTATAGTTTTTTCTGGTTCTATCTCATTTGTTTCAAACTCCAAGATATGTGAGGTTTGGGATAACCTTTTTCTGAAAGTTGTGTCTGGTACAGAAAGAAGAGCTGGGGAAGGCAGAGGGAGTCCTTGACGGGGGGACTTCCATAGCTCTCCATTTTAAGTATTTTACGTAGGAGGTATGGCTTTGCATAGGAAAGTTCTATGCAAAATGGGTTTGGCAGAGGAACACTGGGGGAAAGGGAGATGTTATCTCATTAATTTTAGATAAACCAGTTTGGCTGGAGGGTAAAGAATGGAGGCAGGAAAAGCATACGGTTCAACGAGAGGAGTAGGCAGAGGCCAAGACATGTTAGGTTTTAGAAGGCATGGACCTTATCCAAGTTTGTGACTTGAGCACCTGAATGTGAGTAGTTACATCATTTATTGTGACAAGGAACCCTGGAGGCAGAGATTTGAGAGAAAAAATGCTAATGAGTTTGAGGTGCCTTTGCAATATCCTATCAGTTAAAAAGTTGAATCTATGGTTTCTAGGAGCTCAGGAGATATAGAGTCATAGGCAAACTGTTAATGTAAAAAGCCACAGGCTGGGAGGTCCCTGAGCCTCTTTCCTGGCTTGCTTCTTATGCCTTATGCAAGAGCATAATGAGTTTAATAGACAGACCTCTTGGTTATAAAAGACAGAAGCCCTGTTTAATAGAAGCCCTATTTAACCAGCTTGGGGAAACCCAGGGATTTAATAGAGGGATAATGGTATAATTCTCTGGTCAAAGAAAATTGGTAAACCACATTACGAGAAGGTCAGAAATACATCTGGGCTCAAGGGACAGCTGAAAAGACAAACCTTTTGTAGCTCTGATCCTTTTTCTTTTCCTCATATTCTCTTAATACTTTCTGGCTTCTCCATTTGGAAGTAATGAGACACAACTGTAAAGAGACACAAATGCCAAGTGATTCAATGCTATACAACTTAAAGTTCAGGTAACCAGAGAGAATGACTTTTTTTTACAGTCCCATTTTGAAAAGTGTGGGCAAGAAATTATGGCCTGGCCTGGGTCAGGCCTCCCCAACTAGTCGACTCTGGAGGCAGTAGTAGAGAGGTGGCTATACATGCACATGGCAGAATAAAAATTAAACATCCCATATTATGATGTTGGACTGGCTATTGTGATAGAGATCCAAAATAATAAGTTAAGTAATATAGGAATTAATTTCTCTCATGCATGTGCTTATATATAAACACCGTACTGAAAATATATTTAATAGGACTGCTATGGATCAAATCAAGAGTCGGATCAGATTTTGTAGTGCTAAATACAATTTTCGGAACCCTCTATAAAGAAAATAACACAAAGTTTCTAGTACAAAATTAGGTATGAAAGTAAATATTTGTTAAGTATGAGAAAATAAATCACAACAAATTTCTGGAGCTTTGGAGTTTCGAGTTCCTTTCTTCTGAGATCTCTTTAGCCAATTTGCCAGATACACTTCATTGTTGCAATCTGTTCCCTCTCCATCTAGAATGCTCCACAACTCCCAGCAGCTGCCAGGACTCACAGGGCTCAGGCAAGTGAAGGTTCAAGCTTCAGCTTCATTATCTACAGGGTGCATCTGCCTCTGTGCTGAGGTAGGAATTCTACTCTTATCCAAGAAGAAAAGAAAATAGACATCAACTAACAGTCTCTCCCAGGAGCTCATTTTGCATAAGCCCAAAGGGTATTAGGATTGAAGGATATTAGTATTTATGGGTAAGGGCTTCAGAAGAACTATGTCAGCTGAATATTGAGAGAAGATAGATGAACTGTATTACAATGTGTGGAATTACTTTGTTCCTGGACAGGACTGGGCTGATAACCATTCATGGTAGTGTCTTAATGAGGATTTGAGCACCAGATGAGGCAGGGCTTATTTAGGTTAGTTAAACTTTAAGGTTGTATAGTGAAATGCAAAGGGCACGAACTACGAAGTGAAAAAGATCTGGGTTTGAGTCTTCATTCTTCTACTAGCTAGTATGATGACAAAGGATAAGCTGTTTAACCCCTCTGAACTTCGATTTCATTGTCTATAAAATGAGACAACAAGCCTATTCTTCTGGTTTTCTGTAAGGATTAAATGTGAATGAATTTTAAACACCCAGACAGGTACACAGTAACAGATCTCAATATAAATTATTTTTTCTCTCTCCTGCTCCTTTCCAGTACTGAGATTCTATGATTCTACATGGGATTTGAGCTTTATCTTTAAATATAAATAGGATTTAGATGAGTACAGAGGAAAATGGGCATTCTAAACAGAGGATTATGTTGTCTGACAAAGTGATGTGTTGATTCCTAGTTTTTGTCTGTCCCAACATCCCTTCCCTTTTTGAGGAACTGCTCCTTTTCCAACCACAATACAAGTAATTTGGAGGCAATCTATAAATCACAAAACAATCTTTTTATCACCAAATTTCTCCATTCTTGTGTCATTATTAATCTAAAAACGAAAGGTAAAAGTAAGAGGCAATAAGCGCTTATTTGAGATCCAAAAGAATAGCTATTTGGGAAGCAGAAACCCAAACAGTGTTCCAGCTAGGAGGTGAAGGCAAGGGATACTTATGAGAAAGGGAAGGGGAACAATTACATGAGGAGGAGCAAGGCATTTCTATAGGTGCACATAAGCTAACATAGTGATGCTAATTCTAAAGAATGTCTTTAATTTCCAGTTTGGTAGTTACATGTCTGCTTTCTTGTTATTTTTGCAAACAGTTGTTTGAAATAAAATGCTGCTTTAGGCCCAGTTCAAAGTTTGTTCCCCCTAGTTTTGGCATTCCAAAGATTTGAGGAGTAAGACATTCAAGGCAGTTCCTTTGGGATGGCTACCCAAACTCCATTTTGAAATGGCTCCATCTACATTATTTTTTACATCTCCCCCTTTCGATCAAGGTCTTCCCTTGAAAGCATCACAGTTCAACCACTGAAAAGCAACACTGATCAGTTATTAAAAGCATCGTTAGTCCTGTGTCACCAGAAAGGCTAATTTCTGGTCTATCATGTCCCACGAAGAGGGAAAGTCTCTTTTCTTAAGAGACTTAGGCCACAGTTGGGTAACAAAAGCACCAGAACACAGGAAGGCTTTGACATCATGTTTCCTAAGGGCAAACATCTTTCGTAGTTTTTTGAGGTTTCTCATATGAAGTGGTATAAGTCTCAGTGATCATCTCAAAATGTTGAGCAAGCACTACTCGAGTGGTATCGTTAAAACACCAACCTATGCAAAACAAAGTTTTAGAGCAACAAAAATTCCTATAACAAATAAAATGTTAGATCCAATTTGGATAATAAATCTGAACCAGGAAGCAATACCTGACGGCAGCCAGCTAAAGATATCAAAACACTGTGAGGTGTCAATGGGTACAATATCTAATCATTTTACTTGTACTGGATTTTATCGAGTTCCATCTTTACTTCACCAGAAATATTTTATAACAAGAGGTATTAACGACAGAGCAAACTCATCTTGTTCAGCTAGGACATGATCAAAAGCAATTCTATTACCTAACATAACTCATGCAAGAACATTAAAAATTTTTTTCTAGCTGGCTATTACTTTGGCAGTAGCTCCAGCAATTTCTCTTAAAGTTTTTAAAATAAATTTCTAATTTATATATTCATTCATTGCAATGCCTGCTCAAAAAAAAAGTATTCTTCTAAATCTGGCACCTTCACTGGGGTTGACACTGCCAAGCATTGACCACTTTGACTGTTTGTGCAACCAGTTGCATGCTTTAACACGTGAAGTAGGTTTAAAGATTCTGTCCAATGCTGAGTCTCTTTCCAGAAATTTAAGGGGGAAAAGGAAGCAATAACTGTTATAGTGAGTGTTTGGCCTCTCATATCATTTGCGAGATAGGAAGGAACTAAAGTAAGGAAAAAGGAAAAATAAAGGTGTGGATTATACAGGCCTGGTTTGGAATATTGGGTTAGCTGTCTACAACAGATGCTGTCTGCCTCGCTTCCTAGTAATCTTTGATTTCAAATCTTCTATTGCCACCCACGGTTTAAGTAACAGTACCAGTTATGGTCCTTTCCAACTTGGTAGTAAAGAAAGGGTCCTTCTGAAGGTGTCTTTTCCAGTATAGGTAATCACCTGGTTGTAAATCGTGGTGTTTAGTTTCTTTGTCTCCTTAATTAGTTGGATATTAAAAGCAGAGAAAGCTAAATGCGTAGGTCGTTCCTGGTAAGGCTGCTGGGAACCTTGTAAGCAAAATATCAGGCTGATTTTCCCAGGGAGGCTTCCATAAGTCAATCTTTGTTTCTGAAATCTGTTTGATTATCTCTGAGATCAGAGATGTATGTCTTTCTCAAATATAACATTCCAGTCAAAGCCTTGGTAATAAAACTAATGTTTCCAATTGTGTCCTGTTATAAGGAAAACAAATTCTGAATAAATTTATGTAAATAATTATAAGGCCATGAAAATTAAAATACTCACTGAGAGTTTCTGGAAAGATCAGGTATGGATAAAAGGATTACAGAGGTATATTTTACCAAATTGCTCTAAGTCATAGGTAATTTAAGAGAAACTAAAAAAGAGAGAGAAACTAGTTTCTATATATCTATTTTAAGAGTATGATCTGAAAGTTTATTAGAACCTATATTTTAGGATAAGTATTAGAATCCTCTCCAGGAGTCTCTCTGAAGATGAAACCTGCTTGCAAAAAGTATCAGTATAAGACAATGATCTCTGTAAATGACAAAGACTTAAATTGACAAGGTTAAAGATCTGATTATAATGCAATTGACAAAGAAATTTATTTTTCTCTGAAACATACAACATTTAAGATAACAACTAGAATTACAGATAAAAATATACGAGGACATTTTAGATTTTTAGAAATTTTATATCATTTCTAGGACATTTATTTTAATAACAATAGTGTATGCATACAAATATAATTATTTCTCATTTGACAATGCTTCCCATGTAATTTTAGCATCTCAAATAGGCCTAATTAGTTTAATTTCCTGCTTTTATAAAGAGACATATCTTCTTTGAAATGTTTCAGGGATTTTTCCCAAAAAAGTCTCAAAGTTATTTTCATTTATATTAAAAAAGGATTTTGATTTTTGAATTATGGAAAGTTTGTAAAATATATTAAAAGTTCTGGACATTTGACTAAAAAGGTCACAGATTATCATAAAACAATTCTTAATATCTCTTTAACCAATATGACAAAAGATTTTAAAGACAAAGATTACATGATTGCAAGCAAAATTTAGCTCTTACTATTGAGAAGATTCAGTTTTCTTAAGCAATCAAGGACTTCATTAAGACAACATAAAACACAGAAAATTACATGGAAAATTGCTTTGATAAAACACAGAACTTTTGCTTTCTAGGCAGAAAACATTTTTATAATTACTTATCAGGAACAGACCAAGAAAAACTTTGTCCTTTTAACAGAGATAAAGAGAATCAAACTCTAATTTTGCATCCGTTTACTTTTGATATTGAAATTAATTAAATTAATTTCAATCTTACTCAACTTGATCATACATAAAATTTCCTTTCTCGAGATTCCTTTTCATAAACCAACAGCTTTTCTTGTCATTTATAGTTTGTCTCTTATTCTTTTACACATTCAGAAGTAAACAATTTATTTCAGGACAAACCGCTTTCTTTTAAATTCACTCAAAAGTATGTATCTTATACCTTCTATTACTGAAAGCCTATATTACTTTTCTCTACTTATTAGAAATCTTAATCATTCGAAACGTTAATTTCTGGTGAAAACTAAAAATAAACAATTGTATGTTGTCACATCATTGCCATTCCATTGGCAATGGCAGACCCACAAATGCATTTCATAACCTCTAGAAACATAGGCTCTTTTACTGGTAAATATATTCCATAATTTTTAGAAACATGCTTCTTCAACAAAATACAGATATTTTTATTAACAGATCCAAATTTATCTTTAAGTTTCTCTGTAACAAGTAGCCAAACTTAGACTTATTTAGCAATTAATGTTTCAGTATTTTATCTTATTTGGAAATTATCTAAATATTCAGTAAATTTTTATTATTTAAATCAAATAGCAAAGTTTAAACTTTCCAGTTACCAAAAGATTTTAGGAAACTATTCGTAAATACATATACCATAACAATTATGATTATTGCTAAAAAGTTTGCCTAAAAACCTTTTTTATCCCACCTACATCTATTTATTTTACTTGTTCTCAATAATTATGTTTAGATTACCCACAAAAACATCATGGGATGTTAGACCAAGTAAGCCATCACTCTAAGTTATTACTTTTGCTGACAAATTGATAAGCCTAGGTAGAAAAAAATATTAAACTTAATACTGATAACTCTAAAGATATGTCCATTTCAATGAAACCAACAAACTAATTTTTATTTACTGAACATTAACTTTAGATCACATGAAACTGAAAAACATTTCTATAGTTTTTGAGAATTTTAGAATATGTGATTTTTTTTTAATTTTTATTTTTCAGTTAGAGTTAACATTCAATATTATTTTATGTTAGTTTCAGGTGTACAGCATAGTGGTTAGATATTTATATAATTTATGAAGTGATCCTCTTGATTAGTAATCATCTGACACTATGCATAGTTATAACAATATTATTGACTATATTTCCTATATTGTTATAACTATATTTCCATAGTTATAACAATATTATTGACTATATTTACATCCCCATGACTATTTTGCAACTACCAATGTGTGCTTCTTAATTCCTTCATCTTTTTCACCTACCCCTCTCATACTCCCCCCACATCTGGCAATTGCCAGTTTGTCCTCTGTGTCTATAAGCTTGTTTTTGTTTTGTTTGTTCTTTTATTTTTGTTCCTTAGATTCCTCATATAAGTGAAATCATATGGTATTTGTCTTTCTCTGACTTATTTCACTTAGCATAATACTCTCTAGGTCCATTTTTGTGGTTGCAAATAGTAAGATTTCATTTTTCTTATGGTTGAGTAATATTCCACTGTATATATGTACCACTTTTTATCCAATCATCTGTTGATGGGCACTCAGGTTGCCTCCATATCTTGGCTATTTTAAATAACACTGCAGTAAACATAGGGGTGTGTTTACCTTTTCGAATTTTATTTCAGTTTTCTTTAACTAAATATCCAGAGGTGCAATTGCTGAGTCATAAGCTAGTTTATTTTTAATTTTTTGAGTACCAAACTGTTTTCCATAGTACTATACCAATTTGCAATACCACCAACGGTGCATGAGGGTTCTCTTTCTCCCATATCTTTGTTTTGTGATTTATTGTTGAGAGCCATTTTGACAGGTGTGAGGTGATATCTCATTGCAGTTTTAATTTACAATTCTCTGATGATTAGTGATATTGAGCATCTTTTCATATATCTATTGGCCATCTGTATGTTTTCTTTGGAGAAGTGCTTATTCAAGTCCTTTGCCCATTTTTTAATTGGATTGTTTGTGTTTTTTGATGTTGAGCTGTATATGTTCTTTATAAATTTTGGCAAACATCTTCCCCCATTCAGTAGGTTGTCTTTTTATTTTATTGATGGTTTTCTTTGCTATGCAAAAACTTTTTAGTTTGATAGAGTCTCATTATTTTTTGCTTCTGTTTCCCTTGCCTGAGGAAATATATTAGAAAAAATATTGCTAAGAGCAATGTCAGAGAGTTGGCTGCCTCGTTTTCTTCTAGGAGTTTTATGATTTCTGGTCTTACATTTAAGTCTTTAATCCATTTTGTGTTTATTCTTGTATGTGGTGTAAGGTGGTCCAGTTTCATTTTTTTGTATGTATCTGTCCAATTTTCTCAGTGCCATTTATTGAATAGACTGTTTTTACTCCATTGTATATTCTTGCCTCCTTTATCATAGATTAAATGACCATACAGGTGTTGATTTATTTTTGTGCTCTGTTCTCTCTATTCTGTTCCAGTGACCTATGTGTCTGTTTTTATGCAAGTACCATTCTGTTTTGATTACTACAGTTTTGTAGTATAGTTTGATATTAAGGTAGAGTGATACCTCCAACTTTGTTCTTCTTTCTCAAGATTGCTATGGCTATTCAAGGTCTTTTATGGTTCTATATACATTTTAGGAGTATTTATTCCAGTTATGTGAAAATGCCACTGGTATTTTCATAGGGATTACATTGAATCTATAGATTGCTTTGGATAGTATGGACATTTTAATTATGTTAATTCTTTCTATCCATGAGCACAGTAAATGTTTCCATTTATTTGTATCTTCTTTAATTTCTTTCTTCAATGACATAATTTTTCAAGTACAGATTTTTTACCTCCTTGGTTAAATTTATTCCTAGCTATTTAATTTTTTTATATAATTGTAAATGGAATTATTTTCTTTCTGATGGTTTATTATTGGTGTATAAGAATGCAACTAATTTCCGAATATTAATTTTGTATTCTGCTACTTTACCGAATGCATTTATCAGTTCTAACAGGTTTTTTTTGGTGGAATTTTTAAAGTTCTCTCTATGTAGTGTCATGTCATCTGCAAATAATGACAGTTTTACTACTTCCTTTCCAATTTGGATACCTTTTATTTCTTTTTCTTGTCTGATTGCTGTGGCTAGGACTTCCAATACTTTGTTGAATAAAAGTGGTGAGAGTGGACATCCTTGTCTTGTTCCTGGTCTTAAGGAAAACTCTCAGCTTTTTCTCATTGAATATGATGTTTGCTGTGGGATGTTATATATAGCCTTTATTATATTAAGGTATGTTCCTGCTAGTCCCACTTTGTTAAGAGTTTTTTTTTTTTTTTATCACAAATGGATGCTGGATTTTGTTGAACACTTTTTCTAAATTTATTGATATGATCATATGATTTTTATTTTTCAAATTGTTAAGGTGGTATATCACATCAATTGATTTGTGAATATTGAACCAACCTTGCATCCCAGAAATAAATCTAACTTGATTTTGGTACATGATCTTTTTAATGTATTGCTGAATTTGGTTTGCTAATATTTTCCTAGGATTTTTGCATATATGTTCATCAGGGATATCTACCTATTTTTTTTTTTTTGTACTTTCTTTGTCTGCTTTTGGAATCAGGGTAATGGTGGACTCAGAATGAGCTTGGGAGCTTTCCCTACTCTTGAATTTTTTGGAATAGTTGAGAAGAGTAGGTATTGGAATATCTAATTTTTAATTTATATAGGCACTTGTTTGTTTTTAAGTCAATTAAATGGAACTCATTTACAAATTAGCAATACTATCTGGAGGTAGAAAAATACCACATATCTTTAATACACATATAGACACACAGAAACATATTAACAGATGCAAGCAGAGACCTCATGGCTTCCATAAAGGAAGTGGAATCTATATAAATGACTTTTCCTCCCCTCCTATTTTTGCTAAAAATTATCTTTCATAAATTTGCATTTTAAAAAGATAGCCTGGGTAAGAGTTCCTGGACTAGATCAGGATTTACATCTCAAAGGCTCAGGGAAAGAAATGCAGGTTCCTCCTAGGAGGACTTTGGCTTCCTAAAGCCAATATTTATAAGTCTTTTGAAATAAATAGGGAAGGTTTTGAGATAGAAAAAAGTATTGATGAGCTTTGAATTGTTTCTGGAGCTATAACCCTGGTACTGTAAAGACTAGATTTCAGTTCCTTAAGGAACTGAGTTGCTACTTAAATGACATCAAATGAAGGAAGATAGCCATTATATTTCTTTGTATCCATTTTTTAATTTGGTCTTTCCATAGGTACCAATAAAACAGCTGTTATGATGAGAGCTTCCTAAAAAAATTCCATTTTAGAAGTTTTTCCAATTCAAAGGATCTATCATCTGGCTGTTGATGATAAAGAAGGACATGATACAAGGACCCCTGTATTATGGGACTCAAGATCTTCCTGGCCTCACCTTTTCTTACCTTATAGTTTATAAACACACACAAACTTCATTTCTTTAATGTAGTTTTTTGCTCTGATTTAAGCTGTTTTTGCCCAGATCATGGTATTGTGACTCACTTGTTTCCCTTCCCTCCATCCTCTCTATGCCTGCTCCTTTAACATTCAGCCCTAGGACATAAATTTAACTGAGACTCAGATCTATACTCGTGAGAACAATAAGTTTCAGTTGGAATTTAGACTAAGAACAATATCTTGGCTTTAGATGTGTTTCAGCCTCACTGTCCCCCAGTTTTCCCAGTCTTTAATAAGACAATAGATTTTTCCTAATCTAACTCAAGCTTAGAATGTCCCTTGCATCAGAAAATTGCCTTGAAACTTGTGACTGTCTCTTAATGCTTGCTGATCGCAATCTTTATGACTTAGCATTCTTTACAGACTGCTCGCATCTTTTTTCCTGGGTTGCTGATGCCACAAGAAAGACCTCGTAGCCAGAAGGAACCCTGGAAGGCTCTGTAAAGCTGAACAGATGCTCCCTTGGAACTGTCACTAGCCCCTGGAATAATGCCCAGATTTTCCCTTAAATACCCTAAGCCAGACTGAGAAAGTAAGGCAGTTTTTGAAGGTGTTAACCTGCTACCTTCTCAGATCACCAGTGCTCTGACAATAAACACTTATTGTAAATAACCCAAATCCTGTGTCAGTCTATTGGTTGAGTGGCATAGGCAGCATGAGCCCCAGACTCAATTGCCCTCTGATTTCAAAGGTAGGATCTAGTAATCTCAACAGCCACTCAAACCAATAAGCCTTTTATGGCTTAACCAGACAAAGAACAAGATCCAGAAACTCACCCCTAGACTAGTCTAAGACAGTAAAAGCCCTTTTTTGCTATAGGCAGTAAAGCAACAAAGGTCGAAACAATAAAGGCGTTT
The DNA here is from genome assembly GCA_028627145.1 of Eidolon dupreanum. Classification (NCBI taxonomy): domain Eukaryota; kingdom Metazoa; phylum Chordata; class Mammalia; order Chiroptera; family Pteropodidae; genus Eidolon; species Eidolon dupreanum. Next base: position 19,126,949 of record CM053517.1, on the reverse strand, counting down.
ATGGATCAGGATCCATCATGACAAATTCCTCTAAGACCTAGAACAATCAGACAAAAAGACAAAAAAGATGCCAGTTGACTGGCTATAGCTGACCTGTTGTAAATTCCTGTGCTTCTGTCCTACTGGATATAGCTGCCCAAATCGCAGTATATTCAACTGGCCACCAGATGCACCCTGGTAAGTGCACCTTCCATTCCAGATAGTGGAGACCAGCGTAAAATATTTTTGCTAGTCACAAACCAAGCTCTCAGGACATAGACAAGACAGAAGGAAAAACCTCATCTAGTTTTTGTATAAGGATCCACAGCAAAGTTTGTCTAAACAGAAGCCAGTCTGAAGAGATGTGCCAGCTTGTCAGTTTTAGGGCACCCAAATGGACAACTGGTTTATAGGATTTGACTGTATCCTCTCCTACAAAACCTATTTCTGATGACAGTACAACAGATAGAGACAAGGAAAGGGAAGAAAAGAGTGCAGAGAAAAAGAATACTTACCCACCAGGGAAAAATCGCTGAGAGTTGCTCAACCCCCAGGTCACTTCTAGTGAGAGCAAAAAGCCTGTTCTGAAGAAAAAAAAAAAAGGACTTTTTTTTCTCATGCAGTAGCAAGCTCTGAGTTTCTAACCTCCCAGGAAAACTCCCACAGGTGAGAGAGGTTTCCTTCTAGAGGAAAAATTCCTCATGCAGCAGCAACCCCTGTGGCAGAAGCCATATGTCAACACTGGGAGAATCATCTCGAGAGTAATTGCCCTACGCCCCAGGAAATCCCTCCTGATCTCAGATAAATGCACCAACCTCGACCAAAAGGAGAGATATCTGAACCCAAGAGGCTTCAAGGTCAGGGAGGCAGTGGTCCGTGGAAGTAGTGAGCACAAGAGAGTCTCTATAGGTACCATATCCAGTTCCGGTAAATGCCAGTACATAAATGTCAAGTCTCTTTAGATCCCACTTCTGACACCAGATATGATAACCTAAAAATAAAAGGTCAAGTGAGAGGCAACAAATGTTTATTTGAGATCTAAAAATATAGCTATTTTGGGAGCACTGATTCAGGCAGAAACTCAAATAGTATTTTGATTAGAAGGTGAAGGTAAGAGTACTTATGAGAAAGCGAAGGGAGAAAATTACATGACTAGAAGGAAGGAATTTCTATAGGTGCTCATAAGCTAACATAGTGATGCCAATTCTAAAGAATGTCTTTAATTTTAAGTTCAGTAGTTATAATGTCTGCTTTCTTAGTATCTTTGCAAATAGATACTAAGAAAGTATTTGGAATACAATGCTGCTTTAGGCCCAGTTCAAAGTTTTCCACCACCCCCCATTTTTAACATTCCAAAGGTTTGACAAGTAAGAGGTTCAAGGAAGTTCCTCTGGGATGGCAACTCTGACTCCATTTTGAAGTGACTTCATTTATATTTTTTTTACAACATAATTATATCTTAAATAGCAGAAGTAAATCTTCAAATAATTCCTTTTAAAAAGGGCAAGTGGGTATTCTATTTTTGGAACCCTTACATATTGGTAGGATATAAAGTACTGTTTTGCTAATCTGTTTAATTTTTAGCCTAATAGAGGATAGTTCATACATTTCTGCATTCAATGTGTTATAATATGTTGTTTTGGTTGGAAAATAGAAGAAAATCTGGTCTCACACCAATATGTAATTTAAAAAAGGAAAAGTATTTTAATAATTTTTTCAGGTAATTCTGTATATTCTTCTTTGACACTGGACCAACATTTAACAAATAGTGGTTTCCTAAATGTTAGTTTCAATGTGGAATCTAAAACCATATCAATGAAGTGTTCTTACTCTGTTAAATTAGACTCTATTGATCTACCTTTAACTTTGATTAGAATTTTTATTCATGCATAATTTTGTATCAGCATGCATTTGTTCATTTGGAAATTATTTGTTCACTGAGATATGCATATCTTCCATATATGAACACATTTCATTAAATGGTATGAAAAAAAATCACTTTCATTTGCATTACTGATGATCTCATCAGAAAACTCTTTAAGTACAGGGATCTGAGCTCAGGGTGCCAGATGCTATTTTTCTAACATTTTAATTTTCACTTGAAATCTCAGATTTTTTTCATTGGCAACAAATATCATCAATTTTTTTCAGCAATAGGCTCATTTTGTTCATTTTTAAGAAAATGTTTGCCAATACCCAAGCCTCAATAACAATGGTTTATCTGTCAGTAGTTCTTTCAAGTAAAAATAATAATACATGAAAAAAGAAGCTAGTGTAGCTTGTAACTTCTTTTAGTCACACAAATGTTTTTCCTTGAGACAACCATCGCACACGACTACACAGCATAGAATATTTTAAAAATCTACACTTAAGATTCCAGATTTAGTAAAGTTAATGTTTTTTATTATTTCTTCAAGGACACTCTTTGTCTCCCCTGCAAGTGTGTGGTGGTAAAGAATATTACCACTAGTACAGCTGGTACCATGGCATTAATTTGTGCTAAACAGCCAGCAATTTTATCCATTATTGTTCATGTATCAACAGTGCAAATATCAACAGAATGAAAAAGGCAAATGATATCTTAGTATGATTATAAAAACAGCTTTGACCTGTGAAACCCCTGAAAACGATTTTAAAGACCTCAAAGGGTCCATGGACTACCCTTTGAGAATGTCTGTTTTAGTAGATGTCTTTTGCTGACTTATGGCTATGTTGCATAATTTTTCCTTAAAAATTCTGTATCTCCTGTTTCATTGACTTCTTAATTTAGTATTCTATAAAAGATTAAAATCAAACATATTTTTCCTTTGTAGCTAACCTGTTTGTTCTCTTTAGGTTATAACATTTTTGTTTATTTTTGTAATTAAGAAAAATTTCCAGAATATGTGTATGTGGATCTTTTCATATGGTGATCCCCTTTAGCCCTACTACTCAGGGTTTTTTTAAGCTCCATAAACTTTAAATTTTATTTGTATTTTTCTTCCCTTATAAACAGCATTAATTATTGAGTTAAAACTGTTTTCTGCCCTCTATAGCTATCATCTTTTCTTTTATTATTTCATCCTTCTTCCTTTTCCACCACATTTTAAAGAACTTTTTCATATTTTCCCTCTACACCATTTATTACATTATCTGTAATGTCTATTCTATGCTTCTTTTTGTTATATATTATTGTTTTAATATCCTAGCAATTCTCTTATATTTTACCTAACTCCCTTTTCTTCTCTCTTATAGTCTTTGTATTTAATACTGATGTTTTTTCATCTCCTTTGCTCCCTGCTTATGTCTTTTTCCTCCATTTTTGTAGAGGGCATGACATAATCCCAGCTAAGGGATTATTTAAAGATTAAATTATTTAAAGGTTAAACATCTTTATTTTTATCAAACAGAGTAGGAAGTGTATATTTTCCTTGGTTCTACTTATGCTCATTTTTAGATTGTCTGAGCACCTTGTTAGAATTTTAGCTCTTTGGCAAGTGGTGTGCATAGATCCTGATCCTATGTCGTGGGTCTGGTACACATTATCCTAGAGAAGATTTGGCACACTAAGATGAAATCTTAACTTCTAAGGCATCGTTTTTTGATACTTTGAACCAATGGGTTGGGGGAGAGTGCATCTTTTCATGACTTGGTATATTCTTCAGTGTAAGGAGAGCTTCATTGAGATAACTTTCCTGAGTTTTCTCTACTCTTGGCTTTTCAAGAGAAGGAGTAGGGGTTACCTGAGTGATGAGTTTGAGAAACTGGGCATAAGTAGTTTAATCTATTCATCTAGGAACCTGGTTTGTCTATAAAAATCATCTTCTGATTTTTCTCTTCTATGCTGTAAGAAACACACGGGCAGGCCTTGCTCCTATAGTAAGAAGGCTTACATTTTGTAGGTGTAACCTCAAAGACCCCAACATCTGAAACTTTGGGTTGTGAATATTGGTAAATAAATACGGAGTTAAATTTGGATGACAAAATATATACATAAAGAGGCTTATGGTGAGATAGGGTGTATAGCTTTGAGCTTTAGACTTTAGACACTTAGCATGTTTTGACTTTAATAATTTAAGAGGTTTTATTAAGCCAGGTGGGTTTTTACAGTTGTATAGGATAACTTTTAACTTCTGCAAGTGACTTTAAGTCTTAAACCACTTCATATTTTAACCTTGGCAGATGACTACAGCTTATGTCAGAATATTTGTACTTCCACAAAGCAAAACCACATGTATTGGGCCTTAAACAAAGTTGTGGTCAATAGCAAGACAATACACCCTTGAGCTAAGCCACTGCTTAGGCCTCAGGTGGCCTCAGAGTGTACACTACTGCTACATCCTGAACTTTTAACTATGGCACTGGTCTCAGTCCACATGTGTTGACCTCTTGGAAACCTCAGCAAAACTGGTAGATATAAAGGATTTAGTGAGCTGGTATAGCTGAGACAAGAATTTAAACTCTAAGGAAAAACAATTATTTCAGTATGTAGTTCTTTAAGGAACTGGTGGGTAGAAAAATGTTGTTCTTTTAAAATACAAACCAGCTGAATCCATATGAGCCACAAAACACTGGTAAGGATTAAGCTTTAAATTATTACTGGCACAAGGAGGTTTCTGTTTTATGATAATAGTCCATATCTTGATCTGGGTACTGCTTACTTAGATGTTTTCACTCTGTGAAAATATATTGAGCCGTGCACTTGATTTGTGCACTTTTGTGTACAAATGTTTTACCTCAAAAAAAGTTTGTATGAAAAATGATGTGATAAATTTATGTTTAAAGCACTGTTGTCTGCCCAAAATCCATTCTTTGTTTTAATTAAATGTCTTATTGCTCAAACAACTGTTAATCAAATATTCTGTTACATGAAACCAAATATATCTGAATTCATTGTCCATTTCATCTAAATTTACTAACTTATTGACATAAATCTTTATAAGTCTCCTATAATATGTAAAGACTTTTAGTAAAATAAATTATGTCCCCTTTTTCATTCCTAATATTATTCATGTGTAAACTTATTTGTTAGGTATTTATCTATTATCAATCTTGTTATAAATTTGTCTATTTTATATCTGCTTTGTTTTTATAGATCCCTCTATGATGTCATTCCTTTTCTATTTTATTGATTTCTGTTTTTACTTTTATTATTACCTTTATTTTACTTTCTTTGAAACTCTCTGCTTTTTAAGATTGTCTTTAGTTATTTTCTGATTCACAATTAAATTTTGATATGTTTCTGTTGAATTTCTTTGTATTTATTCTTCTAGAATTTTGGGGGACTTTGTAGGGCTAAGGATTGATATCTCTCAAAACCCTAGAAAAATCCTAGTCATTTTTATCTTCAAATATTTTTTCATCCCCACCTCTCTATTATCTTTTTGGAACTCCACTGAGATATATGCTAGATTTTCTCATTATGTTCTCCATGTCTTTTAACCTTTCATTTATATTTTTCATCTTTGAATCCATGAATAGCATTCTGGATAAATCCTTTGGATTTATTTTCAGTACACTGGTTCTCTTTTCAGTTGTGTCTATTCTGCTTTTTAATTAGTCGCTTGACTATTTAAGTTAGCATCATATTTTTTTGTTTATGAAAGTTCTACTTTTTAAAAAATCTGCTTGGTTATTCTTATAGTTTCTTATTTCTTGCTCATACTTTCTTTTTTCTATTTTTATTTCTTGAAGCATATTAAACATAATCATCTTTAATACTATTACTGATAAAAATTCAATATATGGAGTTTTTGCATTTCTTCTTCTGCTGTCTCTTAGTTCTCTGGCTCTAATTCATAGTGTCTTGTATTTGTAGGTGTTTTGTGATTTTTAATGTGAACTGTTACATTCCTTGAAATTTATCCTCAGTAACTCTTTGAGTCCTAGATTGAAAATGAGCTCTTCCTAAGAAAGTTCATGATTATTTCTGCCAGTTGTCAATTTTTTATTTGAAATTTTTCTAACCACACAGACAATAGAAATTCAGAACAAAAACCTTTGTAAAGACTGGAATATTAGTTATCTTTTGCATAATGAATTATATAACTTAGCAGATTTAAACAATAAACATTTATTATCTTTACCTAGTCTTTGTAATATCTGGAGGTAGGTAGCTGGGTGGTTCTAGCTCAGGGTCTCACCTGAGGTTGCATCTAAGATGTCAGCAGGGGCTTTGGTCACCTAAAGGCTTAACTTCACTGGGGCTGGAGAACACATTTTCAAGGCATCTCACACACAGGTCTGGCAAGTCAGTACTGGTTGCTAGGAGGAAGCCTCAGTTCCATGCCTCTCTATAGTACTGATTGAGAGTCTTCATGATATGGCAGCTGATTTCTCCCAGGATGAGTCTTCCAAGAAAGAGAAAACTAGAAGCCTCAATATCTTATATAACCTAGCCTCAGAAATCACACACAATCATTTCTACAATACCCCATTAGCTATTACTGATTTCTAATTTTATCTCATTATAATCAGAAAATGTAGCTCACTCAGTAGTAATTTTTTTTTTTGTATTTGTTGATCTTTGCTTCCTAACTTGGTATGTTCAGAAATGTTGAGACATAAAATATCCTCATTCAACTCACCTGCTTAGCTGGTGATCTTAGAGAACAATTATGTGTCATGAAATTTATCAGATGGTAATTTCAATTACAGCTATTTTTTTCTAGGCATGATAGATTGCTTGGAACAAATCAAAATAGTTGTTATGGATCTACTGATTTTGTAAAGTTTTTAAACATCTGTATCAGTTTGCAAGAATCACCAGATGCCATTTGTTTTGACCTAGAAGATCCCACAGTATACCTTCACAGATCTACTCAAGTCAACTTTCTTTATCTCTGACATAATATAATATAATATAATATAATATAATATAATATATAATATAATACACAAAAATGTTGATGATACTGCCATCTCAAGATCATCACACTAGTCACACACTAATAATATGCTGCTTATATCTGTTCAGCTGGCAGGACCAAGCACCTAAATATTTTTAAGGGAGATTTCTACTTTTGAATATGAAAGTATGAAAGGGACCAGATTTACCCTCCCACCTTGAATGACTAAAAGCAGACAAAAGATAAGAAATGGTTTCCCTAAAATGGACAACACTCAATGTAGAAGAGTGGTCCCTGGAAGAAGATGGAAAAAAACGAATCACCTAGCCTTGTAACTAGAGATAGTTTCTAGTCCTTACCACAGTGAAGAGAAACAGCACCCAGGGTCTCCTATAGTTGAGAATTTGGAAAATTCAAGGCATTTGTAATTCACAGGACAAAGTATTGAAAAGGAAAGAACTACAGAGATCTATAGAGGATTTCCTATAGTCTTTAGTTGAATACTGATTGACACATAGGTGTGAGAAAACTACCACAGATTAGTGAAATAACCACTGGGTACAAGTAACAGAATAATTCCCAGAAAATACTTAAGGTTGTGAATAGTTTATATTCCCAATAATCAGTGTGGAGCAACCTTATAAAATACAGGCTAGAATAGAGTACTGAGAAGGGTTGCCTCAGTAATGGGGACAGTTTAACTCTAGAAAAAAGATGGCTCTAATTTTACCTAACAAAGCTTAAAAACAGGTTTTGAAAGGACCAAACTGTTTCCAAGTAACTTAACAGCATCCCAGGATAAACACATTTAAAGACTACAAAAAATCAACATCCAAAAACATAAAATTCACAATATCTGTCATCCAATAAAAAATCATCAGGCATGCAAATAAAAAAGAAAATGTAGCCCAAAATGAGTAGAAAAATCAGTCATAGAAACAGACCCAGAAATGACACAAGTGGTAGGCATATATTCTATAAGTTTAAAAAGGTACAGGAAATTAAGAGCACGTTGAAAGACATGGATGGTACAAAAAAAAATTCACATAGAACTTATAAAAATGTAAAATACACTGAATAGGGTTTGTATTAGTCTGCTAGTGCTGCCATAACAGAATGCCAAAGACTGGATGGTTTAAATGACAGATATTTATTTTCCTTCAATTTTGGCGGCTAAAACCCAAATCAAAGTTTCAGCAGTATTGGCTTTTGGTGAGGACGCTCCCACTGCTTTGCAGATGGCCACCTTCTTTCTGTGTACTCACATAAACTCTTCTCTGTATGTATGGTGTCTCTTCCTCTTCTCATAAGGACACCAATCCTATTAGATTAGGGACCCCCTTATCGTCTCCTTTAATCTTAATTATTTCTTAAAGGTCCTAGCTCCAAATAAAGTAACATGACGTTTAGGGCTTCAATATATAAACTTTGAGGGGAACAGAATTCAATCAACAACAGGATCAATAGCAATTTAGACACTACAGAAAAATGATTAGAGAACTTGAATATAGCAGTGGAAAGTATACAAAATTAAGCACACAGGAAAAAAAACCACTAAAAATATAAACAGAACATCAGTGAAGTGTGAGACAATTTAAAGTGGCCTGGTATGCATATCATTGGAGTCCTTGAAGGAGTAAATGGTAGGCAGAACTATTTGGAAAACTAATGGATAAAAAATTTTCCAACTTGATGAAAACTATCAATCCACAGATAGAAGAATCTCAACAAACCTCAAGCCCAAGAAAAAAGACAAAAGTACATAATAATCAAATTGCTTAAATTACTGATAAGGAGATGATCTTAAATCTTAAAATCAATCAGATAAAAAAGACAACTTATGTATAGAATATAAGGATAATAATGGCAGCGGATTTCTTGTTGAAAACAATGCAGTTCAGAAGAGAGTGAGGCAGTATCTTCAAAGTACTGAAAGGAAAAAAAGAAAGTCAACCTGAATTCTATACCCAGAGAAAAAAAAATGTCCAAAAAAAAGGCTAAATAAAGACTTTTTCAGCATATAAAAGCTGAAGAAATTCATACTAACACACCTGAACTACAAGAATATTAAAGGAAGTCTGGAAAAAGGAAAAGATTACCAAATGGAAATATGAATCTACACCAAAAAATAAAGAGTATGGGAAATGATAAATATGTGGGTGACTATAAAAAAAAGCTTTTAAAATTATTTTAAAATATCTTTAGCAATTGGACAAATATCTGTAGAGGAGAAATGAAAGTATACTGTTGTGGGTTCTTGTATTATTTGTGAAGTCATATGTTTCTTCATAAGTTAGATAGTCATAAGTTAAAGGGGTATACTAAAGACCAAAAAGCAACCACTGGAAACAAACGAACAAACAAAAAACAGAAAACCAAAAGCACCAGAGCTCATACGACAAAGAAAGAGATAAAGTGGAATCATAAAAAAGAAGACAAAAAAGGGAACAATGAATAAATGGAACAAATAGAAAGAAAATAGCAAATAACGTTTAATCCACAATATCAATAAACAATTTAAAATTAAATCTTCTTAACATCCCAGTTAAAAAAACAGATTTTTGAATTAGATAAAAAGGCAATATTTAACTACATAGGACTTTGAAGAAACTCACTTTAAAATAAAGACAAATATAATAAAAGTAAAAGGATATAACATGATATACCATACTAACACAAAAGAAAGCTGGAAAGTTTTCCAACTTCCTAAATGGCATTAAGGGCCTCTGAAAATTGGCTCCTCTACAAAGGCAGTAAGAAATCTGGGGGAGAAACTCTCAAAAGCAACTTTTTTAAACCTTTGAAATTAAACAGAGCAGAGGCTTTTAATAATTTGAGCAGTGTTTTATCGAAAAAAAAAAATGGCCAAATATCAGTAAGAACAATGAGCTTTGGGATATTTTAACTTGGGCTAATCTAATACCCATTTCTCAGGTTCAGAATATCATTAAAAGCCAACAGCCTCACAACTACAATACATGTGAAAAATAGCAGACTAGTAGCTACTGTAAAGGGGAAAATGGGTTTGGAGCTCCCCCAAAGCCCCAATCCTAGAGAATTGTCACTATTTGACTTTTTAAACAGATCCCTGAGAAACCATTCCCAGAGATTGTCTTTATTTGACTTGAATCAGAGTTCAATCTCTAAGAATAGCCCTATCCACAGGCATTTGCCAAAAACAATCAGTGGCAATTGCTCAACATTGAATCTGCTAGAGGTGTTGTTAACAATTATGGTTAACAAGAGGCTGATGAAAAAAAAAAATAGAAGGAAAATTGGAGAATAAGATGTCCATAGGGAGATTTGAAAAGATCTGACATAGTCCTGACAATCTATAAGGCCACACAGATGTTGTTTCCATGAGATGCTGACTGACATTGAGGCTTTGCCCAAGCAAGAAATGAAAATTAATGCAAGGTGTAAAGTACCTGACAAATCATTAAAACCATATTCTAGTACACATGTTGAGTTATTCAGCAAAAGCTGAAAGACTCCTTGGTTCAAGATATTTGAGGAAATTTGTTTAACCATTAGCTGGCTGCTAGGCTAATGGAGCAAAAATTTCATATGATAAAGAACACAGACTTTACAGAATTAATTCAGAATACTCATTAAACAAATTCTGAGAAGGGAGTGAGAATCTGATTTACAGAGTTGCTACGTTAAAATGTACAGCTTTCACAAAAAAAATTTATGAGACATGCAAAGAAACTAAGAAGCATGATATATATATATATATATATATATATGGCATTATATAGAAACATTAGAAGAAGCCCAGCTGTTGGGCTTAGCAGACAAAGACTTCAAATTAGCTAATATAAACATGGTAAAAAACTAAAGAAAATTGTATCTAAAGAATTAAAGAAAATTATGAAATAATGTGTTATCAAAGAGATAAAATCGATAAAGAGAAATTATAAAAAATAAATTAAAATTCTGGAATTGTAAAGTAAAATTATTGAAACAAAAAATTCACTAGACACTCTCAATAGTAAATTTCAATAAGCAAAAGAAAAAGATCATATCATGAAGAAAGGTCAGTTGAGATTATTCATCTTCAGGAATCAAACTTTTTAAAAATGAGGAAAATTGAATCTCAGAGACCTGTGGAACACCATCAAGTGAGCCAAAACAAGTATAATTGAAATCTCAAAAACAGAGAAAGTGGGCAGAAAAAATATTCAAAGAAATAACAAAAAAATTGATAAAAAATATTAGTCTGCACATCCAAGAAGCTCAATGAATTCTCAGAATAAACTCTATGGGATCCACATGTTGTCATGTCATAGAAAAACCATCAAAAGACAAAGAATTTTGAAAGCAACAAGAGAAGTGACATACAAGATAGCCTCAATAAGATCAATAGCTGGTTATCATCAGAAACAATGAAAGTCAGAAAGCAGTGGGAATGGCATATTCTAAGTGCTAAAATAAAAAGACTTTAAATCAAGAATTCTATACCTAGTAAACTACCCTTCAAAAATGAAGAAGAAATTAAAACATTCCCAGGTAAATAAAAATAGATAATTCATCACTAGCATTCCTGCTCTATAATAAATACTAAAGAAAGTTCCTTGTGAAAAATGGCAGACATAAATCCTACCTCATGAATTACTACACTAAACGTAAATGAACTAAATGTTTCAGTGAAAAGACAGATATTGGCCGGAAGGATAAAAATGACATGGTCCAACTATAAACTGTCTAAAAGAGATACATTTTAGACTCCAAAACACACAGATGTTGAAATTAAAAGGATGGAAAGAAATATACCATACAAATAGTAACTAAAAAATGACATTTCAAGGCAAAAAATTTTACCAGAGGTTAAGAAGGACATTTTATAAATAAGATAGTCAATCCATCATGAATACTTAATAATTATAAATATCTATACATAACAATCTAGTCTCAAAATATGTTAAGCAAAAATTAATAGAATTGAAAAGAAATATTGACAATTCAACAATAAGAGAGATTTTATTACCCCACTTTCAATCATGGAAAAAACAACTAGGCAGAAGATCAACAAGGAAATAGAAGACTTGAACAACACTATAAAGCAACTAGACACAACAGACATCTATAGAGCACTCCACCCAACAACAGCAGCATACGTATTCTTCTCAAGAGCACATGAAATATTCTCTAGGATAGACCATACATTAGAGTATAAACCCAGTTTCAATAAATTTAAGATAATTGAAATCATACAAGTATAGTCTCTAATCACATTGGAATAAAATTAGAAATCGATAATAAGAAAAATTGGAAACTTATAAATATGTAAAAAATAAACAATACACTGATAAATAAATAATGGTCAGAAATAAGATGTGATGCGTTCTCTTACCACTACTATTTTACATTGTATTGGAGGATCTAGCCAGGGCTATCAGGCAAGGAAAAATAAATAAAAGACATCCACATTAGAAAGTAAAATAAAACTATCTTTATTCAAAGAGGATAGGTTCTTATATATACAAGAAATTCACACACACTCCTACATGTGCATGCATGCACGCACACACACACACACACATACACACACACACAAACCCACTCAAACTAATAAAGTTCAGCAAGGTTGTGTATTGATACAAGGTTAATATACAAAAATCAATGTATTTGTAGACTCTAGCAATGAACAATCCAAAAATGAAACTAAAGAAACACTTCCATTTACAATAGCCTTAAAAAGAATAAAATACTTAGGAATAAATCTAACAAAAGAAGGGCAATACTTGTGCACTGAAAACAATAAAACATCAATAAAAGAAACTAAAGAAAACTTAAATGGAAAGATATCCCATGTCAATAGATTGAAACACTTAATATTGTTAGGATGATAGTACTACCTAAATTGATCTGCAGATTAAATGCAATTCCTCTCAAAATCTAAGCTGCCTTTTTGCAGACATTCATAAGATGATTTTAAAATACATACGGAATTGCAAAGGACCCAGAATAGCCAAAACAATCTTGAAAAAGAATAATAAAGTTGGAAGACTCACACTTCACAATTTCAAAACTTCCTACAAAGCTAGAGTAATTAAGACAGTATGGTACTGGAATAAACATTAATATATTTATCAGTGGAATAAAGTGGAGAATTTAGAAATAAACCCATGTGTATATGACCAACTGAGTTTTAATAAGGGTGCCAAGACCATTCAATGGGAAAAAAATAATTTTTTTTAACAAATGCCTTTGTGTGTCAGTCCCGGCGTATCGATAATGATGCTTAGAAGTGCTTAGAAGTGCCTAAGGTACTTGCCTGGGCTCATATTACTCATAGAAAGCCCCCACAGACATTTTCCCCACTGGGCCAATGTTGTGGCTGAAATGACCCTTGTGGTTGTTATGATTTCAGGATGCACTTAAGCAAAAGCCATCAGGGAATTTTGATGAACAAGATTTATTGTTCCCATGTGCTGGAGAGTATACAGCATGCCTGAGGGGCATATAGCAAGGTTGCAGGTAGAAAGAGAGCATGCAGACCTGGGGTTCAACCTTTATTAGAGTCCAAGGGTGGAATGTCTAGTGTTTTGTGGATTCAGCTTATTAGCTAATTTAAAGTATAAGAGTAGGAACTAGGTTATAGGAAAGAAGAAGCAGGGACACCCAAATGGTCAGTTATCTAAGTTACTCAGGGCTTTCTGAAAGAGGAAACTATAGATTGAAGCAACCTAATTCTTTATCTAGTTGTTTTGCTAGTAGCTGTGTCATACAGCTAGCAGCTAGCAATATGTTTATTCAAGATGGATGTATTTTGAAATGGATGCCTCAGCAATCAAAATCTTAATGTCTGGTACTTACACTATAGTGACGCTGGGACAACTGGAGAGCCACATACAAAACAATGCATTTGGACCTCTACCTCATTCCGTATACAAAAATTAAGTTAAAGGGCCCTGCCCACCTCCTAAGTCTGCTGGCCACCACCATGTCTGCTTCGGCTGCTTCATCCTCTATGTCAAGGGTAAGCCCCTGATCAGCTGCACTACAAGGTCGATGTGGCCATAAGTGAGAAAGAGCACTTCCATGCCCCTGTTCATGCAGTGGGAGAAGGAGGGCACCCTGGCTCCACTGCTGAGCCACACTCAGGTCCACTTCCTCTGGATGAAACACAGCAACCTCTACTTGGTGGCCACCACACTGAAGAATGCCAGTGCCTCACTCGTGTACTCCTTCCTCTACAAGACAGTGGAGTTATTCTCTGAACACTTCAAGGAGCTAGAGGAGAGCATCCGAGACACCTGGATAAGCTCTTAGACTTTGGTTTCCCCCAGATCACCAACAGCAAGATTCTGCAGGAGCATATCACACAGCTTGGCAACAAGCTGGAGACAGGCAAGTCATGGATGCTACCCACTGTCACTCTGGCGAGCTGAGGGCATCAAGTACCAGAAGAATGAGGTCTTCATCGATATCATGATCTGTCAATTTGCTGGTCAATGCCAATGGCAGCGTCCTGCTGAGTGAGATGTGGGCACCATCAAGCTCAAGAAGTTTCTGTCTGGAATGACGGAGCTTCTGCTGGGCCTCAACAACCACGTGCTCTTTGAGCTCACTGGTCGGAGCAAGAACAAGTCTGTGGAATTGGAGGTTGTGAAATTTCACCAGTGTGTGCAACTCTCTTGTTTTAACAACGACCGCACCATCTCTTTCATCCCACTGGATACGACTTTGAGCTCATGTCCTATCACCTCAGCACAAGGTCAAGCAGTTATCTGGATTCAGTTCATCATTGAGAAGTTCTCCCACAGCCGTGAGGAGATCGTGGTCAAGGCCAAGGGGCAGTTTAAGAAGCAGTCAGTGGCCAATAGCGTGGAGATATCTGTGCCAGTGCCCAGTGATACCAACTCCCCGCGCTTGAAGACCAGCGTGAGCGGTGCCAAGTTCGTGCCTGAGAAGAACATCGTGATTTGGAATATTAAGTCTTTCTTGCTGAGGGAGGTAAGGGGTACCTGATGAGTGCCCACTTTGCCCGCTCCCTCCCCCAGCATGAAGAAGGAGGAGAAGTGCTGGCCCCCCTACTGGGGTCAAGTTTGAGATTCCCTATTTCACCATCTCCAGGATCCAGGTTAGATACATGAAGATCATTGAGAAATGTGGTTACCAAGCCTTGCCTTGGGTCTGCTACATCACCCAGAGTGGTGATTATCTACTTTGGACCAACCAGAAGGGAGAAGAGATGGGGGCTTGAACTTGAGCCTCCTCCCACCCCAGGCCCTTATTGCAAACTTTAGAAGGAGGGAGGGAAGGTTGGAAGGGTGTGTGTGAGCAGGCCCTGTTGGCTTAGCAGTTTTTTGCTTCCTGCTCCCAGTACCTGGCCCCTACCCAACCTTGTCCTCTACCCATAGGCTGAGAGGGATGGTCTCTCTGCCTGCCTCTGCCTCCAGGCTCCCCCTTTCATTTTTATGTGAAGAAAGACCAGAGGGGCATGAAAGCCCCCTCCTGAGTGCCTTCTTGCAGTGACCTGCCTTAGCGGGTATAAGGGGCCCCTCCTCCTTCATCGCTGCTGAGCCCAGAGCCTCCCCACCTCCGGCCCACCCTTCTGCATTATGGGTTGGCATTAAAAATAATTTTTAAAAAACTTAGCTGAAGGGATCATAGATAGATAGAAATCCTAAGTCATCAAAGGCTTCAGTTAACTTTGTGGCCATACCTACAAACAAGGAGTGCAGGTTTTTGCTACAGGATCAAGTGAGAGGCCAAAATAAGCTTTTAATTCAGAACCTCAAAACTGGTATTAATCTTTCATGTATGCATAGAAAGGTTGATCGTAATTAGGGAGTTCAAGGAGAGGAAGATTTTTAAGGGAATCCTTTGTGCTCACTTCGACAGCATATATACTATAATTGAAGGGAATCCTTTAAGTTACAGAAAGCTGGATAAGTTGGATAAGTCTGCTCTTATCAGAACATATAAAGGGGCAGCCATTCCAAAAAGTCAGAAGTCCAATATCTATAGTATCCTTTGAGACTGAGAAATCCCTGATGTTATCTTTTGGTAATTGGATGAGGGCAAGCCCCGAATAGCTTGCAGTATATGAGGAGAAAAGGACTTTCTATTTTGTGTGATGTCATGACCTAGGTAATGCACTTGGATCTGATAAAATTGGAGTCAATGTCCTTTATACATTAATGCTGTCTGCAAATGGAGAAAATCAATTTTGCAAGCCTCTCCATCTGGAGAGCATAACAAAAGTTCATTTTATCGTATAAGAATAGGATATTCTAAGATTATGGTTGAGTATTTGGGAAAAATAAAAGGGTGCTTCATAAGCTCCTGGGGCAAAAAGTGGCCATGTGTATTGTTGGTTTTATCAAATGAATACAAATAAATACATGTTAGATTGAACATGTTCTAATGAATATGGGGTCTAGACTTACCACTGTAACTGTTTCAGAGATTGAAGATAGAATGGAATAGAGATTCGGAATTACAGGGAAACAAGGAAGCACAATCTTGTTAATGGTTCTTACATATTGTACAAAGTGGCTGCTGAGCCTATTGGCTTTCTGATGGACAGAATGAGATGAATATAAGGGATAGTGCAAGGAATAATGAGTCTTTTAGGTGGTATACAAAATACAATGGCTAAAGACTTTCAATACTTCTTTTTTATAGAAGGTTTTATAGTGGGTTTTGGGTCAATTCTGGAAGGGCATAGCTGAAAAGATAGAGACCTTTAAGGGTTTAGCCTCCCTTATGTGTCTCACATATGAACTCTTAATAGCCTAGAGGCTATTAGGGTTCTTTTCAAGGTCTGAGATGTTAGTAAGGAAAGTATTAGACAGTTTGTGCCATTATTAAATTATTAGCCAAATTATGGTATTCTAGTTACGACAAATTCACTGGAGTGAAATTATTAAGCAGAAAAATGTTTGACTAGTAAAAGACCCAGAGATAGGAACTGGATGAGACAAAGGCAGAAGCTAAAGCATACTTAAGATACATACCACTGAAAACTTTTTGTTACTCCAAGAAAGGGAATTATAGAAAGGTTGTAGGATTTATGTAGAAATGGAGCATTCTGTTTTTGCAACTGCATGGAAATCTCTCCCCTTTGTATTAAGGGCAATTGTGGGCAGACCAGAGCAGCTACTTCTGCAGAGAAGTGTCATTTTGGCAGCCAAACTTTTTCCTTTGTCATTTTAGATCCTATTTTCCAAACTAAAGCTGAGAAATTGTTCTTCTAGTGTCTCTTTTCCTTACAGTATTGACAAATGTGTTTGTCTAGACTGGACAGAGAAGTGCCCTTGTTCTAGTTCTTCTTAGTTATTTAATCTAAAGAGCTATTAATTTGGTCTATGTCTGTTTTTCTAAGTCAAACTATCTTCATAGTTTCTGAAAGATCTTGCGATTTAGAGAAGGGGGCAATATTATCTTCTATTTCTAAACTAAATCTGGCAGAGTTTTTAACCAGATCTTAGAGAAATAAAACAGGAACTGATACAATTACATACAGTACATAATAAATGACAATGATAATAAATAATAAACTATGTTGTTGGTTTATATACTTACTGTACTATACTTTTTATGGTTAATTTAGAGTGTACTCTTTCTACTTATAAAAAAAGTTTGCTGTAAAACAGTGTGCTGTGTTATGCCAGCAGCAGCCTCATGCATCTCATATTTACCGTGTCTCTTGATTGCATCATTTTCTCTTGCACTTGATTTAAGCTTGTTTTGTACCATAACATGATGTACAGTCTTGTAGCCTAGGAGCTATAGGCTATACCATATAGCCTAGATATGTAGTAGGCTATACTATCTAGGTTTGTGTAAGTGCCTTCTACGGTGTTCACACAATGACAAAATTGCCTGACAACACATTTCTCAGAAAGTATCCTTGTCATCAAGTGATTCGTGACTGTACTAAATGTTTAAGATTACTGAAAGTGTAAATTTGTTTTAACCAGATAGAATAATTACTCTGACAAACTTTATTTTAGCAATAATTATTTTGAAGTTAGCTTCAAAGACCAGGAATTGATCATTATATTGAGTTAATTAGACACCTGGATCACTTCTAAGATAGAATACTGCAATACTAATTACCAGGTATAATTTTAAGTTTATATGCTTCTTATTTTTATATGCTACAGAAAGACTGTATATTTGACTTTTTTAATGAACATGCTCATTTCAGCCCCCTTGAGAAGTATGTAAATGCTAGTGTGTGACGGTTATCCACCTCTTACTTTTCTCTGTCAAAAAAGTTACTGTGATTAATTGCCCCACACATTTTGTCTTCCACACTCCAAAATATCTAATATTTCTTGAATCCATTCATGTCTTTTTATTTTCACCACAACCACTGCCTCATCTGCCCAAGCCGTGATTATCTTTCACGTGAACTATTGAACTAGTTTTTAAATTGTCCTTACAATTTAGAGTACTATTTATAGAATTAAAATCAGAATATTATGATATCCACTTCTTTATAACTATCAGTGTCTGCCCATTGCATGGTCTGGCCCTAATCTCCCTTTCCAGCTTCATTTTCTATTCCTTTTCTACTCACTCTCACTACTCTGAGCCACATAAGATTCCTCTGGACTCCATGAACATCCTTTTCAACCCAGAGCCTTGATGCTTGCTATTCTTTCTACCTGAATGTTTTTTGCATGACCAGATCCTTTTCCTCATCTAGGTCTCAGATGAAATGTTACCTTCTCAGAGATCCTGCCTAACCACCCTGTCTAAAGTAGCCAAGCTCCCATCACATTTTCATTTTTATTTTCTTCTTAGTGCCTACCAAGTACCATGATCTAAAATCATGTTAGTCATTTTTCACTTGGTTATTTTGTTTCCCCAGCCAGAATATAAGCTCCATGAAAGCAGGGATTTATATTACTACTATTTCCTCCAGGGTAAGAATGTGTCTGATGCATAATAGGAGCTCAATAAATGGAAGAATGTTAGTAACATTGCTGGATCTTTCCATGTATACCCCCATGTTTACTGAGCTGAAAAATCAGTCCTTGGCTAGGACTGCTGGTCCTCCATTTCTTAGCATCACCAATTGTTTTTCTGTTTAATGGCTTCGGCCTCCAGGCTTAGACTCAGAACAAAGAGGAAAAAAAGAGGTTGCAATGAACATATCTAATCTCCCCAGGAATGTTGCCCTTGCTCCCTAACTGCATTCCATTTCTAGCCTTGGAATGGGAGCCCTCTTCCAAGAAAGGCATGCATGAAAAGAGGCTTGTAGGGGGCCAGGGTCAGGGTTCCAGCAATCCTTGATGTTTTCGCCGTATTCCAGTGAGGTTTTCAGGATCCCACATTTTCCCAATCAAGTGTATCAACCAATCTCAAACAAACAAACAAAAAAGGAGCAAATCAGAACATTTGGTTGGCTGCTTTTGAGCCCAGAGAGTAATTGATTTATTGCTCTGGATTTCAGAATTTGAATTGTGATTCTGCTTTTCTTTCCCGCTTCCACTTTGGTCAGACTGAGCTAGAGTTTGTCTTATTGCACCTTGTGAGAATAATCAGCCTACTCTGATTAGCCTAATGTTCATTCAACAGCTATGCATTGAGTGTCTACCATGTGCCAGACACTATTGTCAGTTCTTGGAATACATCCAGAAACAAGAGACACAAGTTCCTTGTTCCAGAGGAGCTTCCATTCTAGTGGTATGGACAGTGGGTAGGATAATAACAAACAATAAATATAATAAATCGTATTATATTTATTGTATAGAATATTAGAAAGTGATAAGTAGTTTATTTTATTTATTTATTATCTATCTATCTATTTGCTTGTTTGTGTGTTTGTTTGTTTGTTTTGATAAGTAAGTACTTTAGAAAAAAGAAAACCTAGATGAGAGTAAAGAGATTGGGACAGGGAGGTAGATTGCAATTTTAAACAGATGAACCTCCTTTAGAATGTGACAGCTGAACCTCCTTTAGAATCTGAAGAAAAAGTTGAAGGAAATAAATTAGATATTCAGCCATATGAATATCTAAGATTTTTCAGGTATGTGAATATGGAATATTTTCAATCATGTAAATCTCCGATAGCAGGGCATTGCAGGCAGAGAAAGCAGCTAATACTAAGGCCTTAAGGCCGGAGCATGCCTAGCATGTTGAGGAATACCCATGTGTCTGGAGCAGGGAGGATGGGAGTGGTAGGAAATGAGGTCAGAGAAGTGATGGAGGTCAGATCATGTAGGCCTCTAGCCAATGCAAGCACTTTGGTTTCTATTCTGAGTGACATGCGGAATCATGGCAGTGTTTTTAACAAAAGAGTGACATCACTCATTTAAGTTTTAGAAGAGTCCCTCAGGCACTATGTTGAGAATAGACTGTATAGAGTAGAAGCTGGAAGAACTGTTAGAATAGAATAGGGAGATCTGTTACTATCTCAGTAATCCAGGTAAGAAATGACGGTGGTAGCAGGGAAAGTGGTTGTTGGGAGGAAAAAGTTTCCTTGACTCTTTTAGGGTGACTAGTTGGGTCTGTAAATTAAACTGATAAAGATTAATAGGAGGAAAGCATATGTATTTATTTTACATGACACAAGAGCCTTCATAAGGAAACGAAGAAATGAAAATATGGTTAAACCTGAGTGTTTTTAATGTCAGGTTTGATGAAAAGCAGAAAGTCATGGAAAGATACAATAGGGCAAAGAGTATGAGCTAAGTATAGTAAACCAGGGAAAATTTAGCAAGGCCTGTTCATTCAGATTCTTCTTCATGTCTGTGTCCCTCCTCTTGGAGATAAGGATGTTCCTTTCCTCCGGGTATAGGGAGGGCACATCTAACATAAGGGTCTTAGGACCTGCTTTGGGAGAGAAGTAGGGGAGGGGAAAAACCAGAGTGACCTTCCTGCTTCTGCATTTTCTCAAACTCCTTCAGCTTAAAATATTCCTTGTACTTAGGTGTCCTAAGCCTCATTATAGTGAAAAATAATTAGATTCTGGATATAATTTGAATATAAGCCCACTGGAAGAAATGACTGTGGCATTAGAGAGATTGAAAGAGAGGAGTCAAAGATGACTCCAAGGCTGCCTCTTAAAAAACTAGACAGGGGGTGGGGGAAGCCAAGGGGAGGGCCAATATGAGATGCATGTTAGACTTCCAAGTGGAAAAGTTGAGAAAACCATTGGATATACATGTCAGAAACTCAAGAAAGAGTCTAGTGTATGTGTTGGCATATATCAACTGTTTAAAGCCATAAAACTGAATGAAAGAGTGAGAGTAGAGAAAGAATAGAGGATCAAGGACTGAGCCCAGGGGATGACAATATTTAGAGCAGTGCTGACAATAGAAATACAATACGAGCCATATGAATTTTAAGTTGTCTAGTAGCCACATTTTAAAAAAAGAAAAGGAACAGTTCAAATTAATTTTAAACTGTGTTTTATTTAACCTAATATATCCAAAATGTTATCATTTCATCATGTGATTACTAATAAAATATTTTATATTCCTTTTTCCTAGTAAATCTTTGAAGACTTGCATGTGTAGCCCTTTCACTCAGGCTAGCCACGGTTCTAGTCCTCTGTAGCCACGTGAGGCTAGTGGCTAACAAGCTGGACAACTCAGATTTAGAAGTTTAGGAGAAGAGAGACTAGCAAAGGAGACTGAGAATAAAGCACCTGTGAGGTAGAAAAGAAATCAATACATCATGACTTCTTAGAAGCTGTGTCAGTGGGAGTGATGACAATCTGTAGAAATTATAATAGTTTTAGCTTTCTTGGTGAAGAAGCAAGCTAGGTTTACTACCCAGGGTGCCGATGTGGGGGAGATATTGGGAGTATGAGGAGAGAGGAGAGAGTGGGAGAGGGAATAGATTAGGGATAGCATGAAGATTCAATGAGACTGATAATCATGAATTTAAGGTGAGAACAAGCCAGTGAAGCTGGGTGTTTTCCTCCAGGCACAAGGATCCAGGCAGGGTCAGCAGAGCCTTGGGTTTAACCTGGGGAATGGCTTTATGTCCTTCTTGATGCCCTTTCGTTTTGATTAATGTTATTTTGATGGCAAATAATGGAAATCAGTTCACATTAGGTAAATCAAAAAAAGAAAATTTATTGTAGAAATTCTGGATAAGTTTCAGAAAATTAAAGGCTGCCAGTAGAGCCAGCTAGCAGGCAGCAGGCAGGAACGGAGCTCTGGGCTAGTCTGCCTCTCCCTCCTCCTTCAACATGCCTCCTCCCCTGCTTTTCTAGCCTCCATTCCACAGAAGATGGTGGAGCCACCACCACCAAGTTAATATCACCTCACCTCCAGCCTGAGAACTTGCAATTGTCTTCGAATTTATATTATCAAGAGACAAAATTTGATGAAACAAGCTTGAGTCAAATGGCGTGTGAGTTAAGGAAAAAATCATGGGGAAATGGCAACAGCTAATAATTTAAAACATTGTCTCACAACATATGTTTGCAAAAGCATAACATCATAAGCGGACTTCTAATCAGTGTTCATAATAAATGAAGTTTTATGGAATAAGAGTATTTAAAAGGATATTATGGAATAAATGGTAATTTAAAAAAATAAACGAAATTATGATGCCCTTACAAATGTAAAATGAACACATGTCAAAGATTTTAACTCATTAATTAATGAAGAAATAAGCAAGATGTTTCAACCAGTTCAAAAGATAATTCAAAGACCAGACATATATGTAGGCCATAAAACGAATCCACAAATAGATGCAAAACTAGCTTTTGGGGTTGGGGAAGAGGTAGTAGGAGAGAGAAATCAATTGTCCCTTCACTGGACAAGATTTATTTGCATGTGTATAAAACAAAAGTATTTGCCCTGCTATGTTATCTATAATTTACAATGTTATAAAATAGCTCAAAGACAATGAAAGGTACAAACCCCAGAAAATCAGATAACCTAGAAGAGTGTGCTCTAGAAAATGCATAGTTTTCCATTGAAGATATCCGGCAATTCTTTGATCCATTTCAAAAACTTTCGGAATTTTTCATGATAACTGAAAATACCTAAGTTGTTGGTAAGTACATTTCTTCATGATTCTCTCACTGCCCAATACTTTGTGCTAAATATTATTTGGTGAATTTTCATTTTTAAAAATAAAGTTTTATATTTAATTATTTAAAGTTATATGGCATTCAGAGTCATAATTACACACAACAAAACATCAGAAAGCCAGATTCCTTGAGAAGTGAGCATTACTTTTACCCTTTAAGCCCCAAAGTTCTATTCTCATTTATTTTGGTTTTTCTCAATCGTATTACATCTCTGCTTCTTTAAAAAAGTAAATGGGAGGACTGTTAGTGATATGAGCAAATAAATGCTCCTGTAGGAGATCGGAATATGTCACCCCAAAATATGCCACTTTGATATAAAGATTGTTTTGAGCTGGAAGCAAATGAGAATCAACAGATGTAGAAAGAAGGCTTCTTAGAGCTTTCCCTATCTAACTAAAAGCAGAAACTTCTGAGAAATGAGGACTGTTGTAAATTTCCTCTCCTGGGGGAGTTTTATGGCCATGAAGATGGAAAGCACTGAGATGGGTCTGCAAACAAACCTTACTGAAAAAAACTCTTATCTTTCATTAGTTTCCTCATATACTTACCTTCCCACAGTTTGCCACCCCTAAAACCTGCACTCATTTTCCTTTGTCTTGCCACTTCTCTACAAATATATTGTTCTTTATTAAGATGCTGTATAAGCCCTGATTTCATTTTATGTATTCAGAGAAGGAGGAGGAAGTTTCAGCATCCACCCCACCTGCTGTCTTGACCTGGAATTTGGCTCCTGCATTATTAAATGGAGATGACTTATTTTGATAACATGTACTCATCATTTTGAATCATCCATTTTTGTATAACATTGCAAAAGCCTGATGCCCCTCAGGTATCTGATGAAGTTTATAAAACTATTTGGATTTATCCTAAGTATAATTAATATTAATAAAATTATTATTATTATTTTTTAGTTCTTATGTCTTCTTTTAGAGATTTCCCCTCTCTTCTTTCAGGCTATCAACTGCCTCTTCATTCTAATGCCCATGTACCCATCCATAGCGATCTTCTACATGTTGCTGGACCTCTCACTGCTCCCTACCCACCTCGGAATGATTCCTCCTGCTCTACTGTGCAGAGCAATCGTGCTTTCCCTAGCCCCTGCCTCCAAAATCAGCTTGCAACATCACTTTGAAAACCCACAAGATTATTCACATGCTCTAGTACACAATGGGATATCTCTCCTGACTCCTTTTATTTTTTCAACCAGTTCAGCAAGCAGAAAGAAATGTTAAGAAATTTATTTCCTCATTGATATAAATCACACTACTGTGTTAGTGAGACTTGTGTTTGACTCCTAATAATGAAGGCCCAAGTACAAGGGCTTAATTTAACAAAAACTTTTTTTTCTTTTACCCCACTTAAATAAACTTCATAGGTAGGCAGTTTGAAGCTAGTATTGTGGCTCTTCAGTCATCAAGGACCCAAGCACTTTCTAACTTTCTGTTTAGCCTTCCTTAACATAAGTCTTTCAAACTCAATATCCCTTCATGGTCTCAAGATGGCTGCTAGATCTCCAGTCATCACAATCACATTCCAGTAGGACAAAGAAGAAAGTATGAAGGACAAAAAAGGTATAATTCCTACCTGAGTCAGTTTCCTTTAGGAGAAGTTCCCAGATACCTTACCTCTTCCACTTATATTTCATTGGTCATCCCTAGCTACAAGGGAACAACTTTGTTTTCTCAAATAAATTGAATATATTGCCTTTATGCCACCATTTTTGGTTACTCTACAGTGTGTATTAGTTTACTTTCTGGTTCTCAATTATATTCTAATTAGATGGAATAGATCTCAATTTTTAAAATAAATAAAATATGGCTTTTAGTTTCTTTCGAAGATCAAATCAATAGCTATAAAATGAATAAAACATTGTCAAAAATCATCACCAATACCAAACGTGCAGTACCAACCAGGGAGCACTGTAGAATCGGCAAAATTAACTCAGACAATTGCCAGTTAATTCAGTTTCAGGTTTACTGAGTGGTTGAGGAGTTCCAATTTCAAAGACTCGCAGGTGCCTGGAGGCAGGAGGAAGCCACCAAATAGCTTTACACAGAGGAGAGATGCGATAGCTTCTATATATTTGAAAGATAGCTCAGACTATGTAGGGTCAACTGGAAAAAAGGCCCGAAGCAGGGGATTTCATTCTAGAAGCCAAATATCGTTCTGCATTGCTGTGCTTTGCTGTCCAAAGCACGTTCACCTCACATTTTGCACCCTGTACCTGAACTGTCCTCAAATCCTCATTATCCCTGCCTTTAGGTTTTTCTCACCTCAGACTTTCAATTCTGTGTCTACCCTCCTGGAAGTCCTGGAAAGTCAAAGAGAGTTTCTGGAGTCAGGAGTCTATGCTGTCTCTGTTTATTCATTCTTCATACATTTCCTGAGCCTGTATCATGCTCTGGGCTCTGTGGTATGGGCTAGGGTTGCAGGTGAATCAGACTCAATTCTTGCCTTCAAGGCAGGGATAAATTATTTTTGCTTCTCTTTATGCTTAAAAGTATTAAAATCTAGAGTTAATTTTGGCTGAAGAAAGGGGATAGGGCCGCAGGGCAGGCAAGAATCGGAAGAAATCAGTCTGGGACTGAGAGCAGTGAAACCAGAGACTAGACTTATCCTCGGGCCCAGGACTAGTTTCCCCTAACCCCAGACTGCCCCCTCCCCTTCCTTTTCCCCTTCCTCCTCCTTTTCCTCCTCCTCCTGTCTCCTCTCAGCCAAGCCTGGCTTCCATTCAAACTTTCCGGAAATCCCCTACCCAATTTCCAGCTTTTGAAACAATGACTCTCTGGAGACTATTTCCAATGTCCTTGGAACTGGAACAATGAGAGAGTAGAGCCTCCTCTCTGGTTTCAGGCTACATCCCTGCTCCCAGGCTTCCCCCACCCCAAAGTAAAAGCTTCCTCAAGTCTCCAATCATTGTCCCGTCTGTATAGAGGCAGGAAGTTGTGGGAGGTAGAAGAAAAGCACTTTCTATTAACTGCTCCTGAAACCTCGAGTCAGTCCCCAGCCCCTGAAGTGCTACCTGGGGCCTATCCTCTCTTAGCTAGAACTAAGGAGGAACCTCTCCACAGGACTGCAATTGGACTGAGTGTGCTGGGGGCTGGCAGGCAAGCTCAGGCCTTGATTCTTGTGTTTTCTAAATCTCTTTTGATGTCTTAGTTTCCCCCAACCACGTTGAGGTGAGAGGACCAGAAGCCATTCTAGAGAAACTGGAGGTCTTGTTTTTTTTTCCTCATTGCCCAGCTCCTCTTCCACTTTCAACTCTGACCCCAGGAGACCCCTGTTCCCTTCTTCAACCAGTTCTGCCAAAAGGGTTGTTCGATGGGGGAGGGGGTGCAGGCGGGGCTTTTCTTGCACCATCCTGGCGCCTGACTAGATCGGGTTACTGGAGGCAGTCTGGATTTGAATGTGCAAATAAACAGAAGTCGCTTTGATCCACGAGGCTGAGAGGGAGGAGAGGAGAGCTGAGTGCCCTGGTCAGAGAAGTGCCGGCTTGGTTCTCTTGAAAGAGGGTTTGGGGATGTGGAGTGTGAACGTGTCCTTATTCCTTTGACTGGACCAAAAACCTACATTAAAAAAAAAAAAAAAAAAAAGAGCGAAATCCAGAAAGAGGCTGGGACCCATTCCAGGCGTTTCAAACTTCCTCTGGGAACCAAATATTCTACTGACCCTTCCTTCTATTACCAAGAGGGGAGTGGGCAGCTTGGAGCCCACCCTCCCTGAGGGCTCTTCCACTTTTGGGATGTCTTGGGTGCACTTGGGCGAGAGAGGAGTGGAACCATGCATTGTGTGTAGTTTACCACAGTTTGGGGTGAGGTGGTAGGTTGGGAGGGGGTAGGGCCTATTGTCTCCCTGGGCACCAATCCACAGCCACAGGCGGGCTTAGAGAGGGAGAGACAAAGGAGGGGATGGGAGAGCACAAAGAGAGCAGGAATGAAATGGTAAGTAAAGGCAAACAAAAGTGAACCGGGGGAGACAAAAGCTGGGAACAATATTCCCCAGGCAATAGGCTCTGGAACAATAGGGACACTGACAGCCCCACAAAGACACCAGTGTCTCCAAATAGACGTTATCTCAGGCAGTGGTTGGCAGCCCCGCTCTGGCTGCAGCTATTTTCAGTGCCGCTTTTGTGCCATGCTGAACAATATTCCTTGCATGGCTGCTGATAGAAAGATGAGAAGGTTTCTGTTTGATTCTCCTCTTCCTTCCCTCCCCCTCCTCTCTTTCCAACCCCCACCAGCTCCAGGCATTCTGAGCTCAAGTCATTGGCCTGGTTAGGGATGCGCGTGCGTGCATGTGCGTGTGCGTGTGCGTGTGTGTGTGTGTGTGTGTGTGTGTGTGTGTTGGGAGGGGACCAAACAGGCAGGGTCTCTATCAGGCCTTCCAGTTGCCCTCAACCTTACTAGGATCTCCATGGAAAAAAGAGAGTGGAGATTAGGGCTGGAGAATTGGGGTGCGTAGGGAGACTCAAAAATATTGAGGGAGGATCATTCAAGGAAGTGAATTCTGCCATCACCAGCAATCACAAACCTAACCAGAGCTATTCACTTTAAAAAGGCCTACTCAGCAAGTGTTTTGCCTCTTGTGGCCAGCGGTTCATTTAATAGCCAAGGCCATAAGGGTCCCATCCTGCCCTTCTGACCCTTTCCTTCTCTGTGCCAGCAAGTGCTCCCCATGCCGCCCCCAGAGCCACTGCTTTCTCCCATCTTTGTTCAGTTTTATCAGTTCCTGACTAGCTCTCAAGCTCCTTCCCCCACCTCTCCCACTCCAAGTTGAGCCTAAGAGATCAGGATGACTAATCCTCACTCGGGGAAAGACTGGTAGCACTGGCCTTTCTGTAGGCCCGATGGCCATTCCCATTGGAGCGCACATGACCCCCGTCCACAGCGTTAGCCAGTCCCCACTAAGTATCTCTTCTTCCTAGAGAAACTCTGACTCTAGACTATTGGGTCAAAGGTGTCCTTTTCCAGGGCTACCTTGTTCACAAGGCTGTGTGCTCTTAGTTTCCCCAGGGCTGCAGCCCACTACAGCTGCCCCCATGGGATTAGAAAGGACCCTATACTTTTTCATCTAACTGATCTTGTTATTCTTATTCTTCTGTTCAGGTTATTTTTCTAAGTGGCTAAACTCATTTCAGATCCTTGGCTTCCTCAAAAATATTGAGACCAAACTCTTTGGGAAGGCACTGATATAAAAATGTCAGGGAGAATGCCTTCCTAAGAGACTAGACAGATACTCAGAGCTTGAGCCATCACTTAATTTGTGGGATGTGTGACCATCTGTTCAACTTTCTGCATATAAGCAGCTCTTAGAAGGCAGGAAACACATTTTATACCTCTATTGGCCACCTCATGGCATCATTGCATATAATAAATTCTCAATGAACACTTGCTGAATTGGACCAAATTTGGAGAATCAGCAAGGACCTTAAAGCTCATCTAGTACCTTGCTACTCAAAGCGTGGTCCCTGGACCAGCAGCAGTAGCATCACCTGGGAGTCCATTAGAAATGCACAATCTAAGGCTTCACGTCATAGCTTCTGAATCAGAGTTTGCATTTTAACAAGCTCCCCAAGTAATTCATAGAGTTCTTGAGCCTAGTTCAGCTTCTCCCTCCCTGCCTCCCCACAACTCCTGCCCATTTCATAACAGTATTGCCATTGAGAACCTACAGTCATAGAAACTGTAAGCCAGACCAGGCCATCCAGATGGCATCTACAGGAATACCTCTGTAAAGATGGGCTCACCATCTGCAGTAACAAGCTATTCCACAGTTGGAATCAAGTCAGATTGAACAGAATTAAATTGGCACTCAAAGAGCCTCAGGAGTTGGACCTTGCACCTGGTATATGCTCCATCAAAGCTTGTTGAGGGAAAGGATTAAGTTATCCATTATGACCTCCACCCCTCCCCCACAAAAGATGATTCCTGTGATGGGCAATTTAGGGATCAACTGGACTGAGACACAGATACCAAAACATTTGGTCAAACATCATTCTGGGTGTGTTTGTGAAGGTATTTCTAGATGAAAATACATTTGAAGTGGTAGATTGAGTAAAAAACTGCCCTCCCCAATGTAGGTGGGCCTCACCAATGAAGAAGACCTGACTAGAACAAAAAGCCAGAGTAAGAGGACACTTTGCCTGCCTGACTGCTGAGCTGGGACATTGATCTTTCTTAGGACTCAAACTGAAACGTCAGCTCTTCCTGGGTCTCAGGCCTGCCAGTTTTTGAACTAAATATGCCATCTACTCTCCTGGATCTCAGGTCTTCAAACTTGGACTAGAGCTACACCATTGGCTCTCCTGGGTCTACAGCTCGACGACTGCAGATATTAAGACTTATAAACATGTAAGCCAATTCCTTATGCTAAATCTATATAGTTCTGTTCTTCTGGAGAACCCTGACTAATACAGATTTTAATACCAAGAAATGGAGTGCTGCTATAACAAATACCTAAACTTGTAGAAGTGGCCTTGGAACTGGGAACTGGGTAGAGGCTGACAGATTTTTGACATGTGTGCTAAGAATATGAATCTTAAGGGTGAATCTGGTGAGATTTCAGATGGAAATGAGGAACGTGTTACTAGAAACTAGAGGAAAGATGAACCTTGTTATAAAGTGGCAAAGAACTTTGCTGAACTGTGTATTTTGTGGAAAGTAGAAATTGTGAGCAATAAAATTGGATATTTAGGCGAAGAGATTTCCAAGTGAAGTATTGAAGGAGTGGCTTGGTTCCTCCTGATTCTCACAGTATAATGTGAAAGCAAAAAGAAAGATTGAAGAAAGAGTTATTAAGCAAAAAATAACCAGAATTGGAAGATTTAGAAAATTATCAGCCTACTGATATTGTAAAAAAATGAGAAAGCTTGATCTGATGAGAACCGAAAGGGTATGGCTAAACAACCACTTGATTAAGAGATCATGGGTGCAATTCGTGGTCTTAATTAGCCATCTCAGTAGACACCAGGAATGTAGATGTGGTTATATCAGCAAAGACACTGCCAGTGTGAACTAAGGGAACAGAGAAAACAAGGTGAAATAAAGGAGGGATGTTGAACTTTTTAGATCCTATAGTACAGGACCATAGAGCTATTCAGCTGTAAATATGTGCTATTCTTCAAGAAAAGAGAAGAATGACCCCTCCAGTAATTCAGAGATCAACAGGGCTGTCTCCTTGGTTTCAACCTGACTAAAGCCTTGGGGGCGGGGCTGCCCAGAGCCTTAGGGGCAGGACCCCAGCTGGCAGAACTCTGGGTGGGAACACTGTTTCAGTGGGTCCTGAAGGCAGGGCATTGAACCAAAGAGGATTATTCTCCAGCCTTAAGATCTGATGGAATTTGCCTCTCTAGGTTTTGTACTTACTTGAGATCCATCACCCATTTCTTCCTTCAGATTTCTCCCAGTTGGAGTGGGACTATCTAGCCTGTGCCAGTCCACTATTGTAATTTGGAAGTGCATAACTTGTCTGGTTTCATAGATTCACAACTGGAGAGGAATTTTGCCTCAGTATAAATGTATCTTAAGTGTCATATATACACGATTTAGATGATATTCAGGTGGGATCTTAGACTTGAGTGTTGACACTGGATTAAGACTTTTGGGGGCTGTTAAAGTAGAGTGAATGTATTTTGCATGCAATAGGGCATAAATCAGGGTTGGGGGGAGGCAGTACAAAAATGCTATGTATGAATTAAATTGTGTCCCCCAAAGTCATATGTTGAAGCCCCAACTCCCAATGTGACTGTATTTGGAGTAAGGAAATAATCAAGATCGTGATGGTAGGGCCCTGAAAGACTTAGTGTCCTTAGTCTCCTTAGAGGAGACACCAGAGAGCTCACTCTCTCTCCCCCCACCATGTGAGGATATAGTGAGATGGTAGCCATCTACATGCCAGGAAGAGAATTCTTACCAGACTGACCCTACTGGACCTTGACCTGGGACTTCATAGCCTCCAGAACTGTGAGATAGTAAATTCTGTCTAAGCCACGCAGTCTACAGTATTTTGTTATGGAGGTGCAAGCTGATTAAAATGATCCTTAATGATGGGAAAGCAGGAGAGGCCTCTAGGCCTGCACAGGGTAGGCTGAAGGGCTTAGAAGGGCCTCATAGCAGAGGACACATGGAATTGCATTATTCCTTCCAAGTAGAGATGGTAACAACTCTTCTTTTCCTCTGGTGTCCTTAGTGCAAACAGGACAATAGCAGGGAGCACTGTGGGGCTGCTGCATGTTCTACGACTCAAAGTAATTCCCGGACCGGGATGGGTACTCAAGACCATTATGATTATCCCCACTCAAAATTCTTTTCTTAGACTGAAAGACTTCACTGTTGTTGTTCACACAATGGTGCATCTTCCCAACTTGTAGGGGGGTGAAATCTACAAATGAATAAAGTCAAATTATTATGATTAAAATTAAATTCTTTTTTTTCCTGTAGGTTAGAGAAAAAAAACAAAATACCTTTGTTGGTGCCTACTTATTAAAAGCATTATTCAAGTGGTTCTTTTAATCCTCATGTGTTAAGTTTCATCATCTTCTGTAAAGAGCATCTTGACTCCCGTGTGCTCAACCAATCTAAACAGATTTACAAACTGTTGCAGAGTGTTTATTTGACTGTCTTCCTCTGTCAAAGCACTCAATTCCCTTCAATGAAATGAACAGCAGTGTAATTTCTGATCTGTGGGCAGTCATGTGTTTGGAAGAGGGGAGAGTGGCTGGGGCTTGCAATTTACTGACCAGTCAAACTGGAAAATCAGCTTTTCAGAAGTTTCCTTCCTCCCAGGCAATTTATCTCGGATATCTTCCACCCCCACTCCCAAAATTTGGGGAGGGCAGAGAAGAGAAGAAATATTAAAGTTTGGGATGGATAACCATTCAGCATATTTATAATTTGTCCTGAATTCTTAGCAACAGAAGATAGGGATAAAGGTGTTATCATTGTTTTTGTAACACTCAACACAGGGCTCTTAGCTCTCCTACTCCACGTAGCAGCAGCCATTGGGTAGTTCTGGGATAACAAGAGCCTCATATGTTCTCTCACCCCTTTGGCATGTTCATGTGTGTTTTCTGACACAACCTAATCATCCCAGACCAGCTTTCTCTGATATATGGCAGGTCCTCTGGCCAACACACACAGGGTGTCAGTGGGCACAGAGGATGGTATCATCTTCCAGAGTCTGGGAACGATCCTGTAGGATAAAGGCAGCTGGTCCCAGGCAATGGCTCCAAGTTCCCAAGGAAGTTCCACAAAGTGGAAATTGAGTCGCTGCAGGGATAAGCTTGGATGGGAGTCAGGTGGCCTACTCACAGAATGTTAGTGAAAGTAGCAGAATATGCCACCCTGAAATACGTCACTTTGGCCAAAGGATTATTTTGAGTTGAAGACAATTGAGAAGAAGCAGACACAAAAGAAGCTCTCTGTCCTCTCCCGTTTTGCCTAAAAGCAGGATGTAAATTTATAAAAGTGTCCCTCCTCCCTGCTCTATCAGGAAGGACAAGGGCAAATCACTGGTGACAACTCTGAACGCTTATCAGCCCAGAGATTGAACCGAAGGAATCTACATAACAAGCTACTGAAACAAGCCCTACTGTCCATCAGTGTTCCCATATATTTACCTTCCCACCAATTGCTGCCTTAGAAACTCAGTCCTTTTCCTTTGTCTCATCACTTCTCTAAAAATTCATTGTTAAGATGCTATATAAGCCCAAGTTCTAACCACCTATTTGAGTTACCCATTACTGAGTGCTCCTATGTGTATGTGGCTGCACATGTTAACCAACTTCTTTTGTTAATCTTTTATCGGTCTAATTTACAGGGCCTAGCCAATTAACCTAAGATGAGTAGAGGAAAACAGTTTTTCCTCTCCTATATTAGGAAAATGCAAGGGCCTTTGGACTCTTGAGGGAGGTGAGGGAAGGGTGAGAGCCTTATAAATTGTGGAAGGTGGAGAAGGGATTTCAGCTCCTGTGATGAATATGTAAGGCACACGTAAAATAACTATAAACTTGAGTCTTATTTTAGAGTTAATAATTCAGGGTTTTATTTGTTTGTTTTGCCATAGACCCTAATTAAACCCGAGTTCTAGCATTATGCACTATCTGTACCACTCCCTGCCCCCATATCCTTCTCCCCGTCTGATGGACAGCTGGAAGCAGGTGGGTTGTCTGTTTTCCTTCTAAAGACTCATTTCCAGGGAGCATACAGGAGGTTCAGAGAGACTGAGGGAGCACACGGGAGGTTCAGGGAGACTGCCCTCTGAACGATGCCTCCTGGAATGAGCAATGGTGTGGCCAGACCCGTATTTGCTTCTCAGATCGATGCACCATCACTGAGGCATCAAAGTTGCTCTCCTCCCTTTCTTAACCCTTAACTTTTGTGCCTAAATCATTCTTATCATGTATTTTGCGACTCTGCCTGCTAGTAATTTAGGAGGTAGTAATTAGGCTGTGATAGTAGACTAGGTGTCCAATACCAAAGACATCTAGGTAAAAAGTTTTAAATTCTGAGTCAAAATTATCTTTCCTTTCTTCAAAATTGTTTTTAAAACTCAGGCATTCTAGGATTAAGTCTCTGATTAAACTGATTAAGCTCTGGTCATCGAACTCTGCCCCTTTCATGAAACTCATTATCTGCTTGGCACCATATTTATCTACACTCTCAGGTCTTGGTTTCTTCTACTCATTTCTGGTCTGAGTTTTTTCCATGAATGACCTGTTACCTTTATTAGGCACCCACCTTTGACATGAAAGAGCCCTTATCTACTCCTGCCTCAGGGTCAAAAGCAAGTCAACCAATAATTTTTCAGCAGGAATTGTACGCAAGACGCAATCCTAAAATGAGTACTAGGAGATCACAAGGAGATACAACAGGTGGAGGCTACCCCTGCCTCAAGTAGTTTACAGGTAGTTGAAGAGATCAACATAATCACATGTTGTGGAACAAACTGATATTACGAGATATCGAGATGACAATAAAACAGAAGTGAGGAGGAAGCATAGAATGTTCAAAGAAGATAAAGTCTATGTAGGTAATAAAAGAGGCAATAGAAGTTAGACCTTGAAGCAAAGGTGGCATTGGCCAGACAAACAGGATAAAGACAAATTATGGCCTTAGGAAATGATATAAACAAAGATATGGGCAGTTCTGCTGTAAGACTTTTTTAAGAAACATGAATTTGTTTCATATATTCGGAAGCAGTCTGAGTTAAGCATAATGTGAATTCTGCATTTGCTTATGCTTAATATTGCCCTGAGAAACACTAGGTGAGTGGGGAAAAAATGCACCAGAGAGGGTAGGAATCTACACAAGCACACCCCTCAGATTTCTGCCTCTACCTAAGTTCAGAGTGTTATAATCATACCCATCCATATCTGGTGTTGTAATGTTTTTTCCAATCTCATGACCCTACTTCCACCTATCTGCAGTAACTGATAAGCTGCACCCTTCAAACTCCACTTCCATATGTAAAATTCAGGCCCAATTCAAGGTATGGTGCCATATTTATTGTAGTACTTATTTATTTTTTAACCATTTAACATGTGTGAACTTTGCTGCCATTTTATAAGGTCCCTGTCTCGTGTCGTTACTGATGAAGTTGTTGAGGATTGTGACCTTTAACCCCATTTTTTGCATAAGCCCTGTGGTTTTTATTGTGTGACTTTTGCATAGTATGGTGACCTTTAGGAGCACATATATCATGTTATAGCAGAACTGACTATACAGGTTTTAGAAT
The DNA here is from genome assembly GCA_028627145.1 of Eidolon dupreanum. Classification (NCBI taxonomy): domain Eukaryota; kingdom Metazoa; phylum Chordata; class Mammalia; order Chiroptera; family Pteropodidae; genus Eidolon; species Eidolon dupreanum. Next base: position 19,092,389 of record CM053517.1, on the reverse strand, counting down.
AAAAATAATACTTGGAGAACTGTGTGTAAATGCCTAGGATTATACTGAATTTATGTAGGAGAATTTCAGACAGAAGGCTGAAATCAGATTCATTAATTCATTTATACATTCATTTGACAAATATTTGTTGAACGCCCACTATACACCAGACTCTGTGTGCTGGGGATATGGCAGTAAAGAGAAGAGGCAAAAAATCCCTGTCCACCAGAAGTTTTCATCCTAACTGAGGAGAGAGAAAAATAAAATATATAGTATATTAGATTGTAGTCAATGCTAAGAAGGGAAAAATAAAGCAGGAAAGTTGATGTGATGTGTTTGGGAATGGGTTTAGATATGATGTCAGTAATATTTATTACTGTATAACAAATTATTCAAAAACTTAATGGCTGAGGACAATACTATCTCACAGAGTTTCTGGGGATAAAGAAAACAAAGTGGCTTCACTGGCTCTGGATTTTTCATGAAATTATAGTCAATATCTTGGCTATGAACTTCCATGGTCAACTCACATGGCTCTTGGTAAGAGGCCTTAGTTTCTTGCCTATCCACAGGACTGGTCATGACACGGCAATTTGCTTTCCCCAGAGAGGACAATTCAAACTGGAAGCTGCAGCCTTTTATAACCTAATCTCAGAAGTGGCATACATACCATCACTTCTGCCATCACATGAACTAACCCTGGTACAGTGTGGGAGGGGACAACAGGAAAACCTAAGACTGTCAATAGCAGGACATGGGGATCATTGGGGGCCATTTTGGAGGCCAGCTACCACAATGACCAAGAAAGTCTTCATTAAGAAAATAACCCTTGACAGAAGTAAGGGAAGTAGCCACTAGGATATCTGGGGTAAGATCATTTGGCTCATGGAACAACATGAGCAAATACATATGGCTGGTGTATTTGAAGGACAGCAGGGTGCAATAAGCTGGAGCAGAGTACATGAGAGGGAGAGAAAGGGAAGATGCCAAAAAGGTAATGGAGGAGGTGGACAATTTTATCTTTACCCTGACTAAGTAAAATACAAGTTTTGAGCTAGGAAGTGACATGACATGATTGAGGATTTAACAGAATGTATCTGATTGCTATGTCAAGAATAAACCAAAGGGAAGTAAGGGCAGGAACAGGAAGACAGGAGGTGAGAGATGGTGGTAAGAGGTGATGGTTAGGAGGTGAGAGATGATGGTGGTCTAGTTCTGAAAATATTTTGAAGGTACAACAGATGGGATTTGCTGATAGATTGGCTGTGGGATGTGAGAGGAAGAGGAATCAAAGATAACATCAAGATTTTTCTGTCCAAGTAACTGCAAGAATGGAGCTGTCATTTATCTGTGTTTGGTAAGACTAAAGAAGGAGCGATGTTGGGGTAAATATCAGGCATTCAATTTGGGACGTGTTAAATTTGAAATGTCTATTAGAGATCCAGGTGGAGATGTTGAGTAAACGATTAGATAACCATGGCTGGAGTTCTAGAAAGAGGTTCAAGTTAGAGATACAAATTGGGGAATCATCGGATATAGATGGAATTTAAAGCTCTGAGTTTAGATAAAGCCCCCTAAGGAGTGAGTGCAAATAGAAAGCTGTGTGGCCCAGGTACCGAGCCCCAGGGCACTGCAATATTTGAGACTGGGGGTGGGGACCAACAAACAGGACTATGAAAGGGGGCCAGAGAGTAGCATCCAAGCCAAGTGAGGGCATTGTCCTATAAGCCAAGTGAAGATGTCTTTCAAGGAAGACTTACAGAGCCCCCCATTGTCAAATGCTGCTGAGAGGGTGGGAAATGTCAATTGGATGTAGCATGTGGGGTTCATTAGCTACCCATGACAGGAGAGGTGTGGGTGGAGTAAATGAAGACAAAATCCTCATCCAAGTGGGTTGAAGATAAAATGAAAGGAGAGAAATTGCAGACTGAATGTTCTTTCAAATAATTTTGTGTGAAGGGACTAGGAAAGGGAAAATGGAGTCAAGAGAGGATTTCTTTTTAAAGATGAGAGATAAAACAGCATGTTTGTGTACTAAAAAATGATGAGAGGAAAACATCAATAAAGCAGAGGAGGCAGAGGGGAGAGCTGCTGGAGTAAAACCTTGAGTGGGTGAGAGTAGAGCAGATGCATCTGTAAGTGGAGGGGTTGCTCTCAGCAAGGAGCACGGGCAGAGTCTCCAGCATAGCAGGAGAGGAGGCAGAGCACATGGGCCCAGGAGCAGGGAGCTGGGTAGATGGGGTAAGGACTTCAACTCAAAGTGAAGATGGAGAAGGAAGTAAAGTTTTGGAGGAGATGTGAAAGTGCCCACAAGAGGGGGAAATATGGCACGATTGCTCTGCAGCATTAAGGGTTACAAGAGATAAGTGGTCATCAATTTAAAGCAGACCAGTCAGCATAGCTGTGTATTGTTCCAAGCTGTGCTCAGCTGTACAGGAGTAGATGCAGAGTGAGTAGTAGGAGAGTAGTGTTCAGACAAAGTTGTAGTTTAGCTAAGTGAGAATGAAAATGAATAAGAGGTATTACGGTTCTCCTTATATATGCTTCTGTAGCTATGGAGACCACGCATGCTGGTTTGCCCGGGGTAGTCCTAGTTCACGCCTGATTTCCCAAGGTGCTTAGTAAGGGTGCCCCTTTCACTTTTGAAACTTTTAATTTGTATAATAAATGAAATGGTCATTCTATTTAGCACCAACATGGAGTCACTGAAGTTTCCCAAATAGAGCATTCATCACTGTTTAACTTTTTAAAGAACACTAGATTGTAAATACCTTACGGTCAGTGTAATATTTTGTATCTGGCATAACTTTTACATGTACTCTTCTCTTCTCTCCATTAACCCAGCAAAACACAGGTGGCTCAAGACTAGAAGAGCCATCAGGGATAATCCCAGCTTTAGCCAAACTCTCCTAAATCTCAAAACAAAGGAAGGGAACTGAGGCAATTTACACGCCAAGAGGACCTGTCCTAAATCCTGCTTAGGAGGATTACAAGGGCAAAGTCTTGAGCAGGTAAGAGTAGAAGGGAGGCCAGTCAAGACTGAGGACCCTGTAGGGAGCAGGATTGCAAACTCAGATATTCTGGTTATCTGTCACTGCATAACAGATCACCTTAAAATTTAATGATTTAAAACAACAGCAGTTTTTTACTATCCCTCACTCTTTCTGTGGCTCAGGAATTTGAGTAGGGGTTGGCTGGACAGTTGTGGCTTGGGATCTCTTATATGACTACAGTCAACTGGCTAGAGCTGGAACAGAGGGGGATCTGAACAGTTTGGGGTTGGCAGGGTAAGTCGCCCTCCTCATGCAGTCACAGGACCACTCCCTGTGCTCTCCTGCTTGCCCTGATTCAGGTTGCTCCTGGCATGGAGGCCTCAGGGTAATCAGACCGCTGACATTCTGGCTGAAAACTTCAAGGATGAATGTGCTGGTAGTCACAGCATTACTTCTGTCACAGGTCTGCCCAGCATCAAAGGAAAAAGACATGGAAATCGTTTCTCAATGAGAGGAGGGTCCAAAGTCTCTTTATAAGACAATCACATGGGATGGGCAATATTGTTTTGCCCATTTTTGGAAAATGTAATTGCGATGCCAGGTTTGGGTTCTTCTACCTTCCAAGGAGTCTCGTTGGAAGGCTCAAGACCATATGTTTTTGTTTTTCTGTTAACAGTAACCATTTTTATGTTAAAGATCCTTCCCCAAATGGAACTTCTTCCTTGGCACTCCTTCTTGATATGTGGTGATGTGTATTGCCCTGTGTCCAAAGGGTTTAGGATGGAAATTGTAGGTTATACCCCCTCAGAAAGAAACTTGACAGTGTGATATGAACAAACAGCTCCATTTTAGCACTTCAAAAAGTTATCAGTATGATATTGATGATGGATTAGTTTTTTACTGCTGTGTAACAAATTACCATAAGTTTAGTGGCTTAAAACAACACACAGTTGTTATCTCACAGTTTCTGTGGGTCACGAGTCTGGCATATTTTAGCTAGGTCGCTGTTCACAGTGTCACAAGGCTGAAACCAATGTCAGCTGATTTACCCTCACCTGGAGGCTCAGCTATAGGAAAGCCTATTTCCTCCCGTCATTGTAGAGTTCATTTCCTTGTACTTGTGTGACTGAGGTTCTTATTTTTTTGCTAGCTCTTAGCTGTGGACTTCTTTTAGCAATGAGAGGCTACTTTCAGGTCCTGGCCATGTAGCCTTTTCCACAGGCCCTTTAAACATGGCACCAACATCTTCAAGGCCAACAGTACAAGCTCTGACTTTAGGACAGACCCTGTTCTTTTTAAAGGCTCACCTAATTAAGTCAGGCTCATCCAGCATAATCTTCCTTCAGATTAAAGTCAACTGATCTTGAACCTTAACTGCACCTGCAAAATCCCTCCAGCTTTGTCAGATAACATACTAATCTTGGGAGTGAAATCAGTTCTATTCACAGGTCCCACCACACTCAAGAGGAAGGGAATACATAGAACATGGATTCCAGGGGATGGGAATATGAGGGGCCAGTTTAGAATTCTGCCTACTGCATGTGATCTTGGGAAGCTTCTGGCCAGTGGGTCTCCTACATTAATCAGGATGAAGTTTTTTGGAAGGAAAGGAATGTGATGACCATTAAAGAAAGCTGGAAGGGTGAACTAGAGGGGGAAAACTCCTCCAGCCTCCTTAGCTTATGGTGTGGGTCACGCACACTACAGCTCCCCTTAGAATGGTGCTTATGACCCGCATTTAATAAACTAACAGAAAGGAAGTTATATTTTAAAAAGCAATTCATAAAGAGATAAAGAGAGATTAAAATAAATGGAAAATTAAAACTTTAATAAAAGACAAGATAAAAAGAGTAGAACCATAAAGTTAAAAGAAATAAGAAGAAACAAAGTATGGTTAAGAACAAAAAGTTTAAGTGAATAAAAGAGTTATAAAATAGTAAGAAAAAGCAGCACATTAAGAACAATAAACTATGCCAAATCAGTCTACGATAAAAAGTGAATGATTAAAAGAATGAAATAACTTTTAAAAACTAAAATAATGAAAGTGAATAAAATGTAAGAAATGAAGAAGTAAGGAATCACACAGTTAAGTGTCTAAATATGGAGCAACAACAAATTCAAAAGCTTAGTAATCTCATGCTAGTCAACCAGAATTCTTCAGGCTTAAGCGACCATAAATCCAAAATACCTATGTGAGTGTCTTTCTCAACCATGGTTCCTCACCCGAACCATAAAACACAGAAAATTACCTGAGTGACTATTTTCTCAATTCTCCCAAGGATGGTACATCACTAGTACCATTAAAATGCGATTGAGAAAAATTAATCCATTGAACACAGTGGATGCCTAGAGTATTAGGGCTTAGTTCTCTCACGGAACTGGCTGATCTATGTCAAAACATATGTAAAAGAGAAAGGATCAGTCTATTTGGCATAAGAGTTCTGTGATGCTTTTGAGAGACTAGTATTAGGTGAGAGATGGAAACTAAAGCCAGATTCCTGGGACATTTCTCCCCTCAAGAGTTGCTCACTCAGGTGATGACTGACTAAAGTACAAGTCACTTTGGATTGATTGCTACTGAAAATAATAAAACCATCAATAGATTTCTTGACTTCATCCAGAATACTTCAGAGAGATAGCAGAAAACATTTATTTATTTGATTTTATTCCATCAGCCTCTTTCCTGGCCAAAAGCACAGGGGGTACTCATAAATTGGTATTTAAAAAAAATAAATAAATAAGGCCTTTCCAAACTCACATTGTGATGGGCCAAAACTGAAGCCTGACCAACCCTTAAGACTCCTTCTTTTTTTCTCTCCAGCATTAAGTAAGTGAACAAACGAATGCTAGTTTCCCACAGTTGGACTCCTCCTGGCCAAGGAACCCTTACAAAGGCCTGGTTATACTTCTTCAACTCCGGAACAGTCCAACAGGACTTGGTGCCCACCAGAAGGTAATTATGGCACAACTTGCTAAATTCTGCTTGACTTCTTAGCTTCACGGACATGGTTGATCACTCATCCCTTGAAATACTTTCTTATTTTATTAGTTATCTGTGTTGTGTAACAAATTACTCTAAAATTTTAGTCACCTAAAACAATAAGTCTTTATTATTTCACAGTTTCTGTAGAGTGGGAATTTCAGAGCATCTTGGCTGGGTGGTTTTGTTCGAAGCCCCTCATGTCGTTATCGTTGGGATGTTCTCCAAGGTGCAATCATTTGAAGGCTTGACTAGATGAGGGACCCATCAAGATGGTTCATTCACATGACTTTGGGCAGGAGGCCCCAGTTCCCCTCTGGTTTTCAACAGGAAGCCTCAGGCCCTCGTCATATCGATGTCCCATAGGGTGTTTGTGAGTCCTCACAGTACTACATAACTTCCCCTAGAAAGAAAAAGGAGGAACTTGCAGTCTTTTTATGACTGAGTCTCCAAAATCACATATTATCACTTCCACTTTATTCTATTTCTTAGAAGTGAGTCAATAAGTCTAGCCTACACTCAAGGAGAGGAGAATTAGACTCTGCCTTTTAAAGGGAGAGGTATTATATGGGAGGATCAAACCTGTTTCCTCTATCCTGTTAGGTTCATTGGCTGGGGCCTTGCAAATTAAATTGATTAAAGGCTGATTAACAAGAGAAAAACAGTTTATTAATACATGCAGAAGAAACAATGATAAGTAACTCAAAAGGGTGATTAGAATTTAGGCTTGTAGCATCTTAACAAAAACCAACAAATTTGCAGAGAAGTGAAAAGACAAAGAAAAAGAGTTTAGACTTCCAACCTGCTGGATATAGTTTTCTGACTTCCACTCTAACTCATATCACTCTCTCAGACCTTTCTCCTGGACTCCAGATACATACCCACTTGTCCTCTGGGCATTTCTTTTAGGATGTCTCAGAAATAGCTCAAACTCTTCTCCCCCTGTATTGGACTCCTCACATCTAGTTTTTCCTCTAGTCTCTCTCTTGTAAGTGATATTCCTATCAGGTCAGTTACTGGATCCTGAAAGCTAGAAATGACCCCTGCTCATTCCTCTCCCTCACCTCCCACAACCGATCAGTCAGCTTCCTAAAATCATCTCAAATCTATCCCCTTGGCTCCATCTTCACTGCTACTACTCAGTTAAGCTATCATTATGTCCTGCCTGAAATACCATAATAGCATCCCATGGTGGGCAAGACGATGGCCCTTAAATATGTCCATGTCCTAACTCCCAGGCCTTGTGAATGCGCCACCTTACATGGCAAAGGGATTTTGCCATTTGTGACTCAGTTAAAAATCTTGAGATGAGAAGATTATCCTGGATTATCTGAGTGGACCCCGTGTAGTCACAAGGGTCCTTATGAGCTGAGGAAGGAAGGTCAGACATAGACAAAGGATGTAATGATGGAAGCAGAGATTGATGTGATGCCCTTTGAAGATGAAGGGTGGGGCCATGACCCAAAGAATGCAGGCGGCCTCTGGAAGCTGGAAAAGACAAGGAAATAGATTTTCCACTCAAACCTCCAGAAGGAGCCAGTCCTGCCAACATCTTAACTTCAGCCCAGTGAATCCAACTTTGGACTTCTGACCTCTAGAACTGTAAGATAATACATTTATATTGTTTTAGGCCACCAAATTTGTGGTAATTTGTTACATCTGCAATAGGAAATGAATACACGTCATAACCCTTCATCCAGTCTTGCTCTGTTTTAATCTATTCTCCACACTACCCCAAACACAAATATGATCTGTCACATCCCCAGCTAAAAGATTTCTGTGATTTCTCTGCATCCTTATGAAAAATTCCAAGCTCCTTTCAAGACTCCATCAACCCGCCCCCAGCAGTTATGCTTCATAAATTTATGTCATGAATTTCATGCCCTGCTCTCTCCCCCATTAGATGGAATGCTCTCTGTTTAGGGGTAGGCTTCCTTCCCTCCCCTCCACTGACCGATTTCCCAGCTTAGCCATCACCTTCTCACTGATGGCCCCACCCCCATTCTGAGTGTGGTCCCTCAGCTGGAGACATTATTACAGTTTCTCTCTCACAGCCCTGGGCCACTTTATTGCTATGACTTTATAGATGGCACATCTCTCCTGTTCACTGCTCTGTACCCAGCAGCTGGCTTGATGGCTGGCACACATCCGTGTGCAGTGAATACAGAAACCGACGAGTGGTAAGGGGCCCCAGGCTGCTCATGGGGAAGAGAGATCTGGAGCTGACTGTGGGGCAGGTGAGAGTCTGAATTGCCCTCATTTCTCTTCCTGTTCAGCCTGGTGGGCAAGACTCTGGGAAGGGGAACTGGGAGTCACTGCCCTCCTGCTACAATTAGCAAGCCTTTCATTCTCCCTCTACAAAGAGGAGAGAGCAAATCAAAGGGAGATAAAAGTGTGCGTCCCACAAAGGACATCGAGAAGAGGGGGAAGGAAGGGAGGGTAGTGGGAGAGAGAGGCAGAGCAGAGAGAAAGCCTTGCGGCCCAAACAAAAGCCTAAAACCAGCCAGTCCCAAGGATCAGACAGTGGAGACACAAGGACAGGAAGAGAGCAGGCCGCATGGGGATCGGCAGCCAGGCAGCCAAGGAGGAGAGGGTGTGAAGGAAGATGAAACGCCTGTGCGAGCGGCCAGGGAGAGGGTGGAGAAGACCCCAAATGGAGATGGGACAAAAGCATAAAAAGACAAGATTGCCACCATCCCATGAGCCACTCCACCTGAGAAAAGCAAAGAGGAGCTGAAAACAAAGGCAGAGCGAGGGAGCCAGAAAGGGAGGGAGCATGACACCCTGGCCTTCCACCAGCCACAGGGCTGTAAGCATCAGGGTCAGCAGCGTGTTCTCCGAGGTGGCCTATATTTGAAGAAAGACATCTGCTTGATTAGGTTTCTTGTATTTGAACTTTATATATAGATTTTAGGGATGAACAAATAAAAGCAAGTTGGTCTGGAGCCTCTCAATGGTGTACTGTTGTGTCCGGCTTCTTTCTCTTGACATTTTGCTGTATGTAGTGGAGATAAGTCATTGTCATTGCTGTATAATATTCCACTATGTGAATGTGCCACAACTTTTATATCCATTGTTATATCTGGTGGAGGATTGTAATTCAGGTCAACAATCTCTTATTTGAAAACTTGGGACCAGATATGTTTCAGAATTTTAGAGAGATGATTAAGGTGCCTGCAGCTCCCTATGTAGGGTCTGTGTTAGAACCCTGTACTCTTAAGGCCATGCCACCCTGAACACGCCCAATCCCGTCTGATCTCAGAAGCTAAGCAGGGTCGGGCCTGGTTAGTATTTGGATGGGAGACCACCTAAGAAGACCAGGTACTGTAGGCATTGGAAGAAAAAAAAAAAAAAAAAGAACCCTGTAATCAAACATATCAACGTTTCTGCAAGGAAATGCACGAGTGTTCATCCTATAAATAGCTTCACTCCAGGTCAGATCAGGTTTTTCCGCCAAATGAGTGCAGGCCAGATCTGGTTATATCTCCAAATAAGGGCTGACAACATTTTTGGCTTTCAGAGCTTTTGGATTTCAGAATTGAGAACTAGGCATTATATACCTGTACTTTATCAGTCAAATTTGCTTTGGGAAATCTTAGCAGAAAGATGAATTGGATACCACCCTACAGATATCAGCCAAAATCAGAAACAAAAGTCCCATGTTTAAGCAGTGACACGTGGTCTAGCAGGAAGGTTGGAGCCGGCTAAGTCCAGGCTCAAATCCTGACTCTGAGAGGCGGGGAAGACCCGGAGGTGCTGGCGCTGCCTGCCGCCCCTGAGACTGCTGATCGCCTCCGTCTATTTGAACATTGTAAACCTTCGTTTTTATAACCACAGCTCCTAATCTTATAAGTTGTTGATTATAATTTTCTCTTTTATCCTTTTAATCTGTTAGTCCTTTAGTTCTTTTACTTATCTTGATCATTTCTTATCTCTATTTTGTCCTTTATAATGTTATATTACATTCCTTTATCTCATCTCGTCTTCTTGTTTTTATAGTTATTGTGCTATTTTTTTAGTGACTGGGAGAAGACTTGGGTTTGGAGGAGCAAGCAGAGCTAATTTATCCCTTGCCCCTCCCTCAGAGCCAGATTGCTTCGAACTTGGAAAAGTTTTCTTCCCTGAGGAGATTTCTGGGGGGTGGGAGCCCTCAAAATTTAAGCTGAAACCTTAACCAAGAATTGGTTCTAGAACTTTTGAAGCCTCGGAAAACACTGAGTCTCAAAGTAGAAAACTGTTCTAAGTGGTGGGATTTATTTCTGGACAAAGATTTCTTTGTTCTGGGAGACCTAAACCCTTCCTTGTCCCCACGTATAAGTGCTCATCACCCTTTCACAATCTCAAGAATACTCTGTGGTAAGGAGGCAGCAAGTGTGTTTAATCCTTCCCCTCATGACAGATGTTTCTTTTCTGTAGGGATGTAGAAGATACTGTTCCTAGAAGTCACAGACAAGTGAGTTTGTGGTCTTGTTCGAGCTGCTGCTACGTGGGGCACGGAGAGGAAGCTGCCAGAAGAAGGGCCAGCCACTAATTCTCCCTGGCCTGGCAGAGGTGTCCTTTAACACCCACCTGGGGGAATGCTGACATCTCCTCATGGGGTTACAGCAGACTGAAGAAATCCAACTCTCCATTCAAGTGTATTGAATGGAAAGAGGCTGGTTAAATCTCTACTCAGAGTTGAGCCAAGTCCTAGACTATCCCTTTTGTCCAAGGCTCTGCACATTCTGTCAATTGCCCCAGGACGAGGCAGGCCCCAAGAGGGAGGGAGACCTGAGAGACGTAGGCCTGACAGTGCTTTGAGGCTCTGATGATCCCCAATAAGAAAGTCTGGATATCCACCCCGCCTCCCTAATTCTGCTCTTTGAGGAAGGAGAAGGCAGGCCTGGGGAGCAGATGAGCATGCTGAGAATGGGGGGCTAGGGACTCAGAGAGCACACCTGGTCCTAACTCGTTTTTCCCACATCCCCATTCCTTCACCCAGCTTTTGTCTGAGCAGTTACACCCAGTTCCAAGTAAGCTGTGAGCAGTTAGAGAGCAGCCTGTGCCCTCGCTTAGGACAGGGTGGTAGAGGGGCACCTGCCTCCCCAGCCCGTCCACCTAGGTCACTGCAGTCAGGACAACAGGGACTTCATGGGGACCAGTGGTTGTGCTGGGCAACATTAGGGCTGACTGCTGGAGGGCTGAGGGCTGAATTGAGGGTTATTTTCAGTGCATTTTATCATTTAGTTTCATACCACTTTTTACATCATTTTAATAATTTCTTTATTTCTTTTAATTTACTTTATCTTTTTAATGAACTATTATATTATTTTTACTCTCCTATTTTCTATTTCTTCACCTTAATAAACTGAGTGCTGGGGGCCTAGTTCTCAGGAGAGAGGTGTGAGGCCACTCAAGAGAAGGCTGGATGCTCTGCCCTCTTGGATTGGACCCCCAAAAACCCTTACTGATCTTGTCCCTAGTGACCCCTCCCAACTCTTAAAAACTTCAGTCTGTAGAATTTGGGGGTTACCAGGCCAAAATTCTCCCCTAGGCTGATAATATATTTATCTATACTGATAACACATTTGAACCAGGCAGATGATGGTCACACATACTATTTTTATAAATAGAAAGGTAACACACACTCATCATCAAGAAATACAAATATAAAAGTGTATGAGGTAAAAAAGTACATGTCCCCCAACTCCCCCAAGTCCTGCTCCAGCCTCAGAATAACCTTGGTAACATGATATGTGTGTGGAAATAATCTGCAGCAGAGATATACACATGCCTCTTTGAAATTTGGTAGGTAAAGTCAAATTGTCCTACAAAAATGTTAAGCCAATTTTTATCCTTACCAACAGCTTATAAGAGGATCCCTTTCCTCCTTTGCCCACACCCTCACCCGCACAGCAGAGGGTCCAAACCAGACCTTTTGAAATCTTTTCTGGATTAGCCCACCCCTACCTTGCACTCCTCCCTGTAGCTCAGACAGTTCAGATTCAGGGAAGGAGTCAATGTGAGATGACCCTTGTCCAATAATCACTAGGAGATGCAGTGTCTTTGCTGGGCTAGGCTCCTGCTCTGGCTTCGCCCCCAGGCAGGCTGGGTGCTGGCATCAGGAAGGTTCAGCTCCTAAAGCACATGCCAAAGGGGCTTCCTTCAGCCCGGAAGCAGAAACTTACCTGCTCACTCAGGAGACCTCCAGGTGTGACTGAGAGTAAGCGACTGCCAGACTTCGTGTTCACGTGGGCAGACACTCACGGAACATCAAGTGTGAGTCATGCCTGAAGCTCCGTCTGGATTTTTCCCAAATCCCAATCCTCTCCCAGAAGGAATGGGCCAAGCCTTCCTTCCACACCCTTCCACCACATCTAATAGCATCACATTGCTTTGGGGAATCTTCCCAATAGCATGTGTGTGCCTGGCATGGGTCTCCCCACCAGCCTGCTACAGTGGGGTGAGCAGTATGTGGGTGGGCAGGGAGGAGGTAGGTGTCAACGTAGTCAGCATCAGAGATGCTCCATCTGCATATGAGATGAATGGGAGGGCAGCTCAAGCTAAGGGTAAACAGGTGTGGCTGTCAGGTGGGACCAGGTGAAGAAGAGCCAGAGATGAGTAGAGAAGGAAAGTTGCCTATAAGGAGGCCCTCATGGCCCCTGGACCTGGTATCAGCTCTCTTGTGAAGGCCTAGTGGCTGGTTGAAAGGTGAGAACTAGTCACCATCTCAGGCAACTGGTTTGACTTCTTCTTGAGTTAACTAAACAGCTATCTTTGGCCTCAAAAAACAGCTCTCGGTTTTATCACTTGAAAGTTAAGACATGTCATCTTCTCCATCTCCTTCAGCGGTGTGGTTCTATTAGACAGGAACCCCAGAGAGGGAGAGGTGAGGGGGCTGTAGCCCGTGGTGCCAAGTGCCTGGATATCATCTACAGTCCACCTGGTTGTGGCGGGTGAGGTGTCCCTGACAGGGGTAAAAGGTCCGTTATACTCCAGTTGCCCTCAAATGGAACAAAACCTCTCTTTGCAGGAGAGGCTATTTGAATCCTTTAGTTATAGACTGGCTTACTCTACACCAGGGGTCCCGAGCCCCCAGGCTGTGGACCAGTACCAGTCTGTGGCCTGTTAGGAACTGGGCCACATACCAGGAGGTGAGCGGCAGGCAAGTGAGAGAGCTTCATCTGTGTTTGCAGCTGCTCCCCAGCGCTAGCATCACCGCCTCAGCTCCACCTCAGATCATCAGGCATTAGATTCTCATAGGAGCACTGGTTCCTGGTGCCAAAAAGGTTGAGGACTGCTGCTCTACACCCATTCCAAACCTCTTTTCCTTTATCATTTTCTACCCTAGAGGCTGGAAAAACTAAAGCCACCTTTTTTGTCATCTATAGCTGTAGGAGACCTTTGACAGTATCCTCGACAATTAGACATAAATGAAAACCTTTTCGGCTTTTAAAAAAATGAGACAGATGTATCTGGCATCATGCCTTCCCCTTGTTACCACCCCGCCTTAAATGGAGACGTGATGCCTGGAGCTACGGCATCCATATTATGACTCTGAGAGAAAGGCCAAGAAAAATACAAGATGTTTTCTTTAATATTATAATGTCCTAAACCAATGTCAGCTACTGACAATCTCTAAAATTTTTGTTATGTAAAGAAAATAAACCACAATTTATCTAGCCTTTGTTAGTTGGCTTTTCTCTTTCTTTCTTTCTTTTTTTTTTAAATTTTTCCCCCAGCTTTATTGATATATAATAGACAATTAGTTGCTGGCTTTTCTCTTTTCTTGTCATTGAAAAGTATTCCTAAGTGATAAACTTGCATATGAATGTTTTCATAAGAAAGGAGACTTAAAGCTTAAAGGAACCTTTAGCCTCTACAGTTGAACAGGGAAGATGAATCACCAAGGCCTCCATCTAGAAGGGAAATACTCGAAAAGGAGTTCTCTCCCTCCCTAGCATGACCTGGACTTCTTGGCTCTACTCAGGTCCTCCATGTTGGCCTCACCTGCCCCCAGATGAAGGGATCTGCATTGTTCACTCAGTGCAGGATAAATCTAGGCCCCTAGGCTAAGTGCCACAGAACTGAAAAAGACATCTTAACCATGATGTTCCCCTCTGCCCCTCTATTCCATGAGGATCCCAAGATGTGCACCTGAGACGTGAGCCAGGTCTTGGGCCTCACTCCCAGGACAATGGTACGGCTGCTACAGAGGCATATTTGGCTGCTCTTCCCCCAACCGCTCCTCCCTGGGTTCCTGGGAGCATGAGACCCCATCTCCTGAGGCTTGCCAGACAAACTGGGGATTCAGGCAACCTGGAACATAAAGAGCAGACCCTAGGGGATAAGTGAAATGAAACTACCTAATATGTCATCACATTACCACCTTTGTTAGGGGATGTGAATCCCCTAGTTAATCCTCACTAATTGTCCCTCCTCTCTCTCCTTCAAAGGTACCTCTGCTTCTCCTTCTTGGCCTCCCCTCTAAGGATCCTCTATCCTTCCCCTTTTCTCACTCTTATCTTTCATTCATTTTCATGGCTTCTATAGCTCCTGGAATCCTGGGTCTCTTTCTCCAGCCCAGGCATCCCTCCTGAGCTCCAGCCTCACGTATCCAGCTATTTCTTGTACATTTATGCTTGGGCTCCATAAACTTAATATGTTCAAAATGTATATCTTGTCCCCAAATCTTCTCCTACCTGTTAATATATTAAATGGCACCAGTGTACCCCCTATATTCATTTCCTGTTGCTGTTATAACAAATTACCACAAACTTAGTGGCTTATAACACCACATATTTATTATCTTACACTTCAGGATGTCAGAAATCCAAAATGGTGCTCACTGGGCTAAAATCAAGGAGTTGGCAGGGCTGTGTTCCTTCTGGAGGCTCTGGGGACAATCCATTTCCTTGCTTATTTATGCTTCGAGAGGCTGCCTGCAGTCTTTGGCTCGTGACTGTGTTCCTCCATCTTGAATGCCAACAATTGCATCACTCTATGCATCACTCTGCATCTATCATCAGATCTTCCTTTTCCAAATATCTTGCCTCCCTCTTCCACATATAAGAACTCTTATGATTACATTGGGCAAAACTGTATAATCCAAGGTTATCCAGTTTTGGATAATCTTGACCATTGTTTGGGGTATGTTATCTCTGTCTCTCTCTTGTATTACTCATTGTGGGGGAAGCAAGCTGCCATGCTGTGAGCAGCCCTATGGAGAAGCCCATATGGCAAGGAGGAGAGACACTAAGCTAGAAACATTCCACTAAGCCCCTTCCAGAATCCTGATCCTCAGAAACTGTATGAGATAGTATGTTCATCACATGTTACTGAATTTGGGGGTAACTTATTATGCAGCAATAACTATTAGAAGGAGCTAGAGAGATATGAGTGAGGGGATCCCTGAAAGCAATTCCACACTTCAAATGTCCTTAAACAGCCGTGTTGACTGGGGACTCTTTTGTAGTTCTTTCCTCTGCCCGGGGTGCATGATGTTGAAATGGCCAACTTTCTTGCCTTTCAATTCTCTCCAGAAAGACTCTTCTAGCTCCCCAGCCCAAAGTGGTGCCTGTGTCATTTGTTTTCATACTTCCTGCAGTAATTCTCTGCTTAGCATTTATCACTCTGATATCTTTGGCGGGTTTTACTATCTGTCTCCATGAGATCAGGGAACTTGTCTCTTGCTCAGCACCCAAAACAGTGCTTGACATAAATAAGTGAGTCCAAACAGCTCTCATTTCCTGTCATTACTTCCCTACAGCCATCTCTCCTATCTGACTGAACTACTGGAAGTTGCTTTTGAATCATTCTGTTTCACACAATATGATTTCTCCTAGAATGCCTTTTCCCTTTTGTCTTTTGTTCTCAATTGATGAAAACCTACACATCTTACTGAGAAAGTTCAGCTGCCTAAGTCAGGTGCCCCCATAATGTCCAAAGCTTTCCTCATCATAACATTTACCATACTATTGTTGCAATCTGTTGTTTAGGTGTACATACCCTGCAAGATGTTGAACTCTGGGGGTTCTGGGCTATTGCCTTCACCACTGCATCCCCAGGGACCTGACAGAGTGCTGGGCCTGTAGCAGTACTCAGTAGGCACTTGGTAAGTAGAGAGATAGATCACGAGAAAGGCGAAGGCCCTGTGAGAGGTGGCTGGGGTTGGCTTGTACTCACATTGTGTTACCTCTCTCCCCAGGGCCTTGCTCCCTGCTGGCTGAGGAAGGGGTAGGACCCATTCTACACCTCCATATACATTAGTGTTTCCACCTAAGCGAAACTCACTGTGTGAAATGACCCTTGACAGAGCCAGGTGAATCGTAGGCACTGGAAATAGCCCTAAAGGTTGGGCGAAGGGGGTGACCTCCATGGCCAGGCACTTGCACCCCAGAACAGCTTTCTATTAATCTCTAGAGACATGCTGCTGCTTCTCCTGCCCCTCCCACAGCGTCTGAAGGGCTCTGTGGAGTTTCCAGTGGTCGTGAGACCTCTGCTCTTCTGCAGGGGACTAAAACCTGCCTTATTGTCTGCCCTGCTTTTCACCACATATGGTGGGGAAGGCCAAGTGGTGGGTGACAGTATGGGTGATAGAAGGGAGCAGATGAATTGGGAAGCAGAAACAGAGTGGGGGAGAAGGAGAAGAAGAAGGGGGGCCATTGCTGGCTTGCACTATTGAAGACTCTCCTGTTTTGGAACTCCCAGCACAGCCCCCTGGACGCACAGCACCCCCATCCCAACATAAAAAGCCCTCTCTCAGAACAAAAGGCCTGTCACTGAAAGCACTTATTTAACAACAATAACAGCAAAATACACAAGGTACAAAAAACATTTTTCTCAAAAATTTTTCCAATTCAATTCAACAAATATTTATTTTCCTGAAAAAGCAGAGATATATAAAGAAATAGAAACATGTGGATTTTTTTCTTGTTTTTGATTGAAAAGCCTATCGGCACAACCAGAAGAACAGCATTGCCCCAGCGAGCCAAAGCACAATAGGAAAGCCTTTTTAAAATAGAAAAGAGCACTAATATATAAATATACCAAGGTAATTTAAAACACAGTAGAGCCTCAGTTCTAGAGCGGGGGATGGGTCGCAGGCTCACAGGCAACTTGTGCTCTGTCTTCTGTGTGGGCTGCTTGGGGGAACAGTTTAATCCAGGGTGGGCCTCCACCGTCCTGTTAACAACATGTGGTATGGGGGTACCTGTAAAACTATTACCAATAAAGATATACCTGACTAGGAAAAAATATTGAGAAAGCAAATGGGAGTCCAGGGAGCCAGCTTTGGGTAAGGAAAGAACACTCAATTTCCTTATCTAGAAAATGGATTCGATGACCTGTACTGTTCCGTCAGACACTAATAGGCTGTGGTTCTAAAGGGGTTACTAAGGAATCCAGGGGCAAATACAGTGGAGGATATATGAAAATCCCATTAGGGACCTTACAGCTATCTCTGTTAGAAACGAAGGACTAGGCCAAATGAATTGCAACCCAAAATTCCTCTAAGGACAGCCCATCGATTCGGTCCAGGTCCTTCCTAGCAGGGTGTGTAACCTGTGCGCTATACGTGCATCCTTCGCAGGTTTTGATCACGTGTGAAATTGATCTTTGCCTCCTCTGTGCATATTCATTTATTTTAGTGATGTGTGTCATACAGAACGTGGACTTGGGCAAGTCATGTGAGATGGTACAGTAAGGTACAACCTGCTGCCAGGTAGAGGCAAGAGGCATTGCTGAGCACACAGACTTTGCCAGGATGGTGTCAGAGAGAGATAGCTTTACCCCAATGGTGACAAGTCCAGGTGAGTAGGAGACAACTTTCTTGGACTCTGGGAGTGGGTTACATAACCTTCGGCCATAACAATAAAGATCAGTGGTGACGTGTACTATAGCGGTGAGTACAACTGTGCTCACTTGTTTAGTATTGTTTTGAGCTCTCTGAGTCCCTCCAAGGATTGCCAACAATGGTACTGCTTGAAAAGATGCCACAAACACTGGAGGGAAGGCCTGGGTAAGACGAATCCTCAGAGGGCAGCTTTCCCCTCGGGCAGCCTTCCTGGGCAGAGGCGAGGACTCTCGGGACTCATCGTTTTCTTCCTGGTTCTGGAGCCCTTCTCTGCCTCTGCTGCCTCTCTTCTCTGCTGCGGTTCTCTGCCCCACCCACGCCCAACCCACACAGATGCACCGAGGGGGGACCCGCCGTATTCTCTGCCCCCACCCCACACCCACAGACACTTCATTCGTGAAAGCCATTCCCTGGCTTAATTATTTGCAGATCTTTCTCTTTTGAGTCTCCCAAAGTCCAAAGACAGTGTGGATAATTAAACCTGGAGGAACCAGGGGAAGAGACCCACCCCCTGGGGCTTTGGAATTGGGGATGGGTGATGAGGTCACCACTGATCTTTATTGTTATAGCTGAAGGTTATTTAGCCCACTCCCAGAGGAGCTTTGTCAGCCGCCCGCCCCACCACCAGCTTGCTGAAGCCTGCCAGGGACCTGGAGCCCTGCTTTCAGTTGGCTTGAGGTGGACCAGGGACAGCGGCTGGCCTGTTTACTCATCTGCACTCCTTGGGGGCCTCGGCAGTTGTATCTCCCATCCCTAGACTTCACTGCACTTCTCACTCTCCCGACAAAGATATTGTCAGGGCCATATCCTTTGTCTTTCTGGCCATCTCAGTCCTGGGGCCTCCTACCCTGATCAACCATCCCAGGAACCAAAGCCCAGGCTCAGAAAGGAGCCCGTTCCTGCAGGTCCCTGCAGTAGCCTCCACTCAGAGTGTTGAGCGCTTTCCCAGGCATGCCCTGGAAAGGAAACTGGGGCGGGAGGAATGAGGTTCCCTAAAAATACATTTAGATTTCCCAGTGGAGGGACGAGTGGGAGAGTGGAAGCCAGGACTGTGAACTTACTACAGTGGACATTGAGCTTGGCTCCATCTCCGAGGTACGAAGGCTTCTGCTAGAAAAATCATCCCTGGAAGAGAATGGGAAAGAGAAAAAATTATTTTACCCACAAATAAATCTCTAAGGGCTGTCCTGGGCCATGGAGATTAAGTATATTGTTGTTTGCGATAATAATACATTTTATAGAGTGCGCTAAAATATTCTGATTTTGTTTTGCTCATCAGCATGACCTCACCTGTCCCGGGCGATAAGGTGAAGATGAGTCCATTGCAGAAACAAGGGAACTGGGAACAGGAGAAGCTAAGTGACTTGCTCAAGTCAAAACCACACCAGTGCCCGGCCCCTCCGCCTCAGATCAATTACTTAGTTTCCTTGTGACAATATGGGGGCGTTCCTCAGGGAGGTCATGACTTTCACTTGCTGGGTTGAAATTCCCTGGTAAAATCACCTGGAGATTCATCACCTCCCCGATAGGGAATTCAAGCTCTCCTACTTCTTTTAAGCAGCAGGTCCTTCCTGGGCCCACCCATGTCATCTTGCTCTAGAGAGCAATGTCCCTTAGAATGAAGGAATGAAGGACTGACCACAGCTGCCCTAGCTGCACACCATGGAGTGCCAGATCTGTGCCAAAGGTCTACATGGATTGTCCCATGCACTTCTTCCAATAACCTTAGGGAGAGGGCTTTCTGATTACTTCTATTTCTCAGATGAGGTGACAGGACCAGAGAGGTCAACCTGCCCTAGGTCACACAACTAGTAAGGGGCAAGAGCGGAGATGGCAGCCCAGGACCTCCTGGAGCAAATGCCCTTAACTGTGAAAGATGTGCTCTGCCACAAGCAGACATTCCCCGGAAGGGACAGGGAAGTACATTTCCAGCTTATGTTCCATCCCTTTAGAGTAGCGACATTGATAAGAGAAATCAAAGTACAGTAAAGATGAAGGCAGTGTCAGAAAATGTGAATGCAGCCAGGACCCCCAGAGATCACCTCCTGATGACTGCAGAGTACAGGTGAGAAAACAGAGGCCACGTAGGGGCTGATTTGCCCCGGGTCAAATAGCAGAGCCAGAACTAGAACTCAGGTTCCCTGGCCCAGGCCCACAGCCACCTCTTACCCCACCCCTGGTCCTTGTCAGCTGTCTCCTTCAGCTTTACAATTTTATCCTCCAGTGTTTGCCAGTCAGAGGAGGCCTTCAGCAGGATCTCTGAACATTGCTTCTTTTTGGCCTGTAGAGAAACTTCTTGGATTAGAAACAACCCCTTCCCCCAACACAAGCAAGCAAATAAACAATTCCTCAAACAATGTGATCTCTAAGCTATGCACCTACAAGAGTGTCCTCATAGACGCCTGAGATGTTCAACTCATGTGGCCTCCCAAACCCATTCCTTCATCCCCATCCCCATTCCCATCCCCATCCCAATTATTATCCTTATCCCTTTATCCCTCCATCCCCACCCCCTATTGTGTTTGAACCAGGGCAAAGAAACAACCAGAGCATCAGTGGTTCCCAGCACACAACTGGAGTTTTGGTTTGGTTCCTGGACTCTTAAACTCAGTGTGGTACACAAGAGACAACTCTTCTAGCTCTGGCACTGGAGTTCAGTAACCTCCATCTCACGGGCCATTCCTGCCCCCTATAGCCTGGACTCGGGCCATTTTATTAACCGCTCAGGCCTCCAGTCTCCAAGGGCTTGTGTCCAAAGGATAGACATGCCATACCTGGGTTGGGACTGCTTGGTGAGACCTGGGTGGGGTTAGGGGAGCACAGGAGCCTCCACAGATCCTGCCTGGGAAACCAACTCTAAAAGAGAAAAGAAAAGAAAAAGCCCTAATTTGTAGAGATTGCTGATTATTATGGTGTGAAAATCTCTACAATGGCCTATCGCAAGCTACCTAACATTCCCAGACATTTAACATGCTCTTGGGAACTGGCATGAGCTAGCTCTGGCACACTGCTCATGCTGCCCGCCCTTGGCTCCCAAAATGTCCTGATGCAGGGGCAGTTTTTAATTTTGTCTCAGTTCCCGGCAGGTGTCTGACAGTCTAGGAAAACCAAGTCCCAGACAGTACATCTCCCCAAGCTCCCAGATCCCAGCCACAGGGTAAAGAAGCAAACAGTACAAAGCCTTGATGTCTAAAAGGTTTTTTCTTCCAAGAAGTTCAAAGCAGTTGCTGTGTCTGATCTTACCTTACCCTCCCAGCAGCCTGGGGAAGTGGGGAGATAGCAGGAAGAATTTTTGTATCTCTTCCCGAAAGATGGGGACACTGAGGCCCAGAAAGCTTAGAAAGATTGGTCAAGGCCACTGGCAGTTTGGAGCAGAGGCCAAAATGGGAAGCCCAATTATGGCTCTTATTCTCAATATCAGGCCCCTTCCCCCACTATGCCTTTTCATGGCCTCCCAGCAGAAGGTGGATGGAGATGGAGAAGCATGAGATCTCCCTGTGGTTTTCCCAGACAGAACCCAGGTCTCTACTTCCCAGCTCTCCCCACTCAGACCACACACCCTTAGCACCTCCAGGGGAGCTGGCCCGACAGGCTTCCCTTGGGGGAATGCCAGCTCTGTCTCCGCTCATTAGCAGGTCTGTTTCCAGGTGGATCCACGTGGGGTCATTAAAGCAATAAACAAGTTCCAGGATTGTCGGTGGGCTGGACCTGGCACCCACGGCTCCCTGCATTGTGTGGAGTTCCAGCAGGCCCACACAGCCCCCGAAACAATGCCTCACTTCCTCCCAGGAAGCTGCAGACCTGAGCCAGTCTCCTGGGCTCGCCCACATGCTCTGGCCAAGCCATTGTCTACAAGTCAGACGGGTCCAGCCATTCCCATGACCAAGGTAATCGCATCCTCTTTGCCATGTAAAAGTAGGAGAACCAGCTCCCCGAAGGATGCTGCTGCCCATATCTCTCACAGTCCCTGGCAGGAGGCCTGCAGTCCCACTCCCATCTGCATTCCGTGTCTCAGCCTCTCCCTGGAACAGAGTGCAAAGAAGCCCTAATCAAGCCTTTCAGCCCTTTTGGCACCCCTTGCTTCCTATGTTTGGCTAAGATTTCTCCCTATACTCCCAAAGGGTTGTATATATCTCCCCAGGTAGTGGCTGAATGGTGGCAGGAAATAGGGTCCATTAATAATGTGAGCAACAAGGAGGTCATCCAGCCCTACATGGTCACTGACCTGGCAGGGAGGAACACTGGCCAGCCCAGGATATTTTTTCTCAAGAGATTCTAAGGTGTCCTTAGAGAGGCCTTTACCACAGGCACTGTCCACCTGGATTTCTTTTACACAGGTCTATTTGGGATTTCTTAAGTGGAATGTCTTAGGAACAGGAGAGGACTTGGGACAAAGTAAGCTAGAATCTAAAAAGAACATGGAACTCAGGGTAGGGAAGAGACCAAGCAGCCTAGGCCAGGTCTGTGGAACTTCATGTGCAGGCCAGACATCCTGGTCCTCAGAATGAGAGGTATTGAAGTCTGAAGGCAACGGTGCCAGAGGCTCTGTGTGCAGTCTCTTGCCCTTGCCAGGACCCAGCAAAAGCTAGGGAGGCTGATGTGTTTACTTGAACACAATTTGCGAAGGTTGCTCAGCTTTGGTCCCAAGCCCTTACCTGGGGAAGCACAGACACTCTGGATGAAGAAAGGTCGTGGCTGGGAGTGGCAGGTGGGAAGACATGCTGGGAAAGGAATCTTCCACAGAGAAAGGAGTCCTGCTATGGCTTTGGGTAAAGATGTTGGAAATACACTGAAGAGAGATAGGAAGGAGACTGAGACTAGCTTCGAACCCCGTTCCTTCAATGTAGGACGTGGCAATATTGTGCTTTTTTTTTTCCTTTTAAAAGTAACTTCATTGAGACATAATTAACTTAAAGTAATGTACACCACTTGAAATATACAGTTCACTGAGTTTCGACAAATTTACAAACCTACGTAACCATCACCATGATCAAAATACAGAATATTTCCATCACCCCCAGAAGGTTCCCTCTTGCTGCTTTGCAGCTAGCCTCCCCCAGCCACCGGCCCAGGCAACCACCAGTCTGGTCTCCATCACTATAGAATAGTTTTGCAAATTCGAGATTTTCATATAAACAAAGGCATAGAGGAGTATGGGCACTTATGTGTCTGACTTCACTTGGCTGTTGCGTGTATTGGTAGTTTTTTTTTCTTTTTATTGCTGAGTAATAGTTCAAGTGTGACTGAACCACAAGTTGTTTATCCATGCTTGTTAACAAACATTTGGATTGTTTCCAGTTTGGAACTTGAACTTCTTTCATTATTAGTGTAAAAGTTTTTGTGAATATATATTCTCATTTCTCTTGGGTTTATATCTAGTAGGAGAATTGTTGGGTTGGATGGTTAGTGTATGTTAACTTTTTAAGAAATTGCTGAACTATTCTCCAAAGTGATGATAGTGTTTCATGTGGCCACCAGCAATAATGAGCATTCTGGTTGCTCTGCACCCTTGTTTACACTTGGCATTGTCCATCTTCTTTCCTTTAGCCATTCTAATAGAAATTAATAAAATCTCTGAAAACAAGTCCTTTGTCAGAAATATATACTGTAAATACTTTATCCCAAGCTATTACATGTGACTTTCTTTTTCATTTTCTAAAAGTCTCTTTCGAAGAACAGAAGTTTCTAATTTCAATGGAGTCAAATTTGTTTCATTTTTGGTGTCCTAGAAATCTTTTCTAACCTGCAAGGGTCACTAAGATTTTTCTGCTATGATTTCTTTTGAAATTTTATCATTTTAGCTCTTATGTTTAGGTCTGTGATCAAATTTTAGTTTATTTTTTAAGTATTATGAGTGTTGAGATCAAGCTACTTTTTTCTCATAAGACTATATAGTTGTCCTAGCATCATTTATTGAAAAGATATCTTTTCCTTTTTAAGTTCCTGTGGCAGCCTCATCAAAAATCAATTGACAAAACATATGTGGGTCTATTTCTAAACTTTCTACTCTGTTCATCGATCTATATGTCTATCCTTACACCAATACTACTAAACTGACTTGATTATTATAGTTTTATAGTAGCTCTTGAAGTTAAATAATATAAATCTTACTTTGCTCTTCTTTTCCCAGATAACTTAGTATATTCTAGATCCTTTGCATTTCCACATAAATTTTAGAATAAGCCTGTCGATTTCAGGTAAAATTACTGAGTGATTGTCTTAGTCCCCTAGGGTTGCTGTTACAGAATACCACCAACTTACCAAAGGCTTAAACAACAGAAATGTATTTCTCATAGTGCAGATTCAGTGTCTGGAGAGAGTCTACTTCCTGGTTCATAGATGGCCATCTTTTCTCTGTGCTGTCACTTGGTAGAAGGGGCCAGGGATCTGGAAACTTTTTAATATCCTATTTCCGAGGGCTCTGTTCTCATGACTTAATCACCTCCCAAAGGCCCCCACCTTCTAATAGAATGTTTTTGGGGAGGGGACACAAATATTCAGTCTATAATAGTGATTATGATTGGGATTACATAAAATCTACAGATAAATTTTGGGAGAATTAACATTTTAACAATATTGAGGCTTTTCATCCATGAACATGGTATAGGTCTTCATTCATTTAGATCTTTAATTTCTCTCAACAGTGTTTAGTAGTTTTTCATGTAAATGTCTTACACATCTTTCATGAAATTTATCTCTAAGTATGTCATGTTTGTTGATGCTACTATAATGGCAACTTTTCATTTCATTTTCCAATAGTTTGTTACCAATATATAGAACTACAACTGATTTTTGTATATTGACTTGTATTCTGCAGCCCTGCTCAACTGACTTATTAGTTCTAGTTGTTTTTTTTTGTAAATTGCTTAGAGTTTTTTATGTACATATCATTTTAGCTGTGAATAAAGACAGTTTTATTTCTTCCTTTATTGTCTGTATGCCGTGCATTCCAGGACTATCACACTTGGTCTTGATGTATTCTTCTTTTTATATATTGCTGATTTCTATTTGCAATCCAGCAATATATTTCTCTATTTATTTCCTTATTATATCTTTATTTGTGGCACCAGGATAATGCTAGACTCATAAAATGAGTTGGGAAGTGTTCCTTTCTCCGATGTCTTATAAAACAATTAATGTATGGTTAGTATTATTTCATCCTTAAATAATTGATAGGATTTTACCAGTTTTTTTAAAATTATAAATTCAAGTCTTCAATAGATAGAAGGCTATTCAATTTTTCTATTTCTTCTTGGGCTAGTTTTTTAATACGTGTGTTTCAAGTAATTTGTCCATTTTACATAAGTTGCCAAATGTATTTATAAAGTTAATAATACTCCTTTCTTACTCTTTTAATATCTGTGGGATCTGAAGTGATGCTCCCTCCCTTTCATTTCTGATATTGGTAATTTGTGTCTTTCCTCTTTTGTTGTTGATCAGTCTAGCTAGAGGTTTATCAATTTTATTGACCTGTTCAAAGAACCAGCCTTTGCTTTCATTGATTTTCTTCATTGTCGGTCTGTTTCCTATTTCACTGATTTCCGTTCTTATTTTTATTATTTTTTTCCTCACATTACTTTTTGAAGGTCATTGAAGGGAATGGGTTCCCACTTCCATCTTCTATCATAAGTAACGGAACATCTGAATGGAAAGGGATCTTAGACATAATCTTGTCCAATCCCTTTCATTTTATAAAGGAACAGAAATCCTAGGGGGATGGTATTTTTCTCAGGCAACTTAGTTTTCTTTCAAGGCCAACTCATTTATTTATTTATTTAATCCTTCCTTTATTAATATATTCCTATTCGTTCATTAAGATATATTTGTTGAGCTTATACTATGGGCCAGAGACTCTGTTCTGTTCCAAAACCAAAGATGAGCAAGTCACAGTCTCAGCCTTCAAAGATTCCCAGCCTAATAAGGGAGACAGCAAGTAACAGACAATTACAATGCAGTGCCAAGTGCCATAACAGAGGTGCTCTCAGGGTTCCATAAATCCACTGAGGACAGATGACAACGTCTGAAGGCTAGTGTGAAGATGAGGGGGGAGGAGACTTTTAAAATGGATTCAACAGGCAAAATGGATTCACTCTTTTTCCATCCAGAAAGAATTTTGTGAAGCTACTAAACATATGTTTAAAAAGGCAAATAGAAAACAATACAAGTCTCAATGAACAGTATCGATTAATCAATTAGCTAATTTTGTGTCCAGTGTCATGTTAGGTTCAGGAGAATACAGATTATGCAGATAACTCAATTGTGCTTTCCAGAGAATAAATATTCTCTCAGATTTCTATTTACTAATTCTTTTGCAGGTGGCCAATCCCATTTAAATATATTTCAGATCTGTGGAGTTATCAATATTGACATTCTTACCTATTATGTCTTTACCTATTGTTGCAAATAAATTACCCTGACTTAGCAACTTCATTGTCATATTACACAGTTTCTGAAGGTCAAGAACCCAGCAGTGGCTTAGCTGAGTGTTTTCAGCTCAGGGTCTCATAGGTGGTCGCTCATGAAGTTAGTGGCTGGGGCTGCAGTCTCTGAACACTTGACAGGGGCTGGAGGGTCTGCTTCTAAGGCAGTCACATGGCTGCAGGCAGGTGGCTTCAGTTCCTCACAGTGTGGGTCTTTCTACAGGGCCACTGGACATGGCAGGTGACTTCCCCCAGAGCGAATAATCCAAATGCCACTCTGTCTTTTATGACCTCTTCTCCAAATCACACATTGTCACTTCTGCCTTATACTGTGCTTTAGAAGTGAGTCACTAAGTCCATCTTACACTCAGTCGGAAGGAGATTACACCATGGCAAATGTGCACACCAAGAGGTGGGGATCATTGGGGGCCATCTCGGGTGTTTACTCACCACAGATACTCTCACAGACTGACCACAGTTTTAGAGATCTGGAAGCTTAGTGACATTAATATTGAAATAGCCAATTCACCTTTGCCTCATTTTCCACATAGAAATGTAAAGAAAAGGGCCAAATTCTTAGAAATAAAATTACTTTGTAGAATCTACTCTTCTTTATAGATATTATACAATTACATCTTAAAGTAAGAAGTAATAGGAGTTTTACTGATAACCAAATTCAGCCCCATGTTGGGAAAAATACCTTAGCTATCAGGAGGTAACTTCAAGGAATCTTCTGGAAGGATGTTACCATTATCCTTTGGCAGTTTAGAATTATGCAGGATTATGATTCCATTTATTTATTTTAGAGACTGAAGATGCAGCAGTGAACCAGACAGAGAGGAGTGGGGATGAGGGGAGTTATGGACTGAATGTTTATGTCTCCCCCAAATCCATATGTTGAAGTCTTAATCCCCAAATATGATGGTATTTGAAAGTAGGACCTTTGGGAGATAATTAGTTTTAGATGAGGCCATGAAAGTGGGGCCCCCATGATGAGGACAACAGCTCTCTTCACCATGTGAGGATACAGGTGGCCATCTACCAGCCAAGAAGAGAGCTCTCATGAGGAATTCAGTTGGCTGGAACCTTGATCTTGGATTTCCAGTCTGCGGAACCGTGAGAAATGAATTTCTTTGTTAAGCCACCCAGTCTATAGTATCTTGTTATAACAGCCCGAGCAGACTAATATAAGGGGTTACTGTAACCTGATTAAGTAGAAACGAGCCTAAATTCACAGCGTTAGAATGCTGCAGTTATCAGTGATGAAGGAATCTGTAGGCTTTTGTGATAGTTTCTGTCTGCAGAGGGGCAGGGCTGATAGATGGGAGCTTTGACCACTGGAGAAGTTAATGAAAATGTGACTGGGAGCATGGAAGTAAACATTTTAAGGGCCAACTTGGAGTTGTAAGCCAATAGTAGAAAATTTGAAGAAGAATCACACTCTTGGCGGAGGGGTGAGGTCAGGGTCACGGTGTAGATTCCACCGATGAAAGGTGGTTTTTTTTTTCCTTAACAGAATAGGTTCTTCGGCTTGCATAAGTAGTTTGTCATGACAAAGATTTAAAGTCAGAACAAGTGCTAAGACCTACTTTACTTTTCCAGGACTCAAGATAACAGCACACAGTGAGGAGGATTGTGTAGACGCAGAGGTCCAGCCATGAAATAAGGCAGATCCCTGCCCCTCATGCACCCCGGTGACAAGGAAGAACTCTTTCTTGCCTACAGAAGTAACCCAGGAGAGATATATCTAATTCTTCTCTAAAAGTTCTTAGAAAGATATGATTCCAGGCTCATCTCAAAATAAAGAAAAGTTTTAGGGGAGAGCTATAGGCTAAATTAGGAAATTAATTCAGCTGTTCTAACAAACACTGGTATCATAGTAGCTTATAGAAGATAACAGTTTATTAGTCTCTTCTGTAATTATCCAAGAATAAGCAGTGCGGAGTGTTATGGGGGCTGCATAGTCAGAGACCCAGACTTCTTTTTCAGTGCCCTTCTTTTATCTCATGGCTTAGAATAGCTGCCATAGCTCCTGCCACCATGCTCACATTCCATCCAGCAGAAGAGAGAAAGACAGAATGGGAAGAATATACCTTTTCTTGCTAAGAACATGATCTGGAAGTACCTATATAACTTTGTGCAGGTTCTATAGGGCAGAACAAGGAAGTTGTATGTATCACTTCTGCTTAGGTCCTATAGGGCAGAACCTAGGCACGTGGCCATACTTAGCTGCAAGGAAGACTGGGAAATGCAGTCTTTTGATTGGTTATCATTTTCTCAGCTAAAAGTTGTATTACTCTAGATGGGAAAAACAGATACTTGGGGGACAGCTAGCAGCCTCTGACATATAATCTTCCTATAATCTTGCCTAAAAGGAAGACCAAGCAGATAAGTCACAGTCAGGTAAATATTCTTTCATTAGACTATAAACTTTATGACAACAAAGACTCTAGCTCCTTTTTCTCTTCACTTTATTGTCATTGCCTAGCACAATTCATGGCACACAGCAGGTTCTCAATGCGTATTTATCAAATAAATAAATGAATGAGAGCTCTAGAAGACCCTCTTGTGCCTTTTCCCAGGGACTTTTGTTGCAAGGATCAAGACCACCTGGTTTCTCATTAAAATTAAACCTGAAGAAATATGTTGAGAGCCAAAGTGAAATTTCCTACCCACTCCTCCCACCCTGGCAAATTGGTTTCTTTATAGCCTAGTGATAGTGAATTTTAGATGACACAGTGCACACAGAGCAGTTCGATGGCAAACGATGTGAGAAAGCCAGGCTCTTCCGGCAGTTCTAAAGTGTTATCACTATAAGCAACCCTGGTATCTTCCTGAGAGAATTTTCTCTCAAGATCTCCTATATTGTCCCCCGTCCGGCGGGACACAAAACGGGGACCCAAGACCTGAAATAAAGGGAGGGCGACAAGGGGGCGCGAGAGACTGGAGACAAGACAGGCTTTCTGATCAAGTCTTGTTTATTAGGGAAAAGGTGGGTGTATTTATACACAGGGTGTAAGGGCGGAGCTGAGCTGTAATCTCTTGCTGCAGGCAATTGTTTTAGAGAGCCAGACCACAACGGCTTTACATATCTATTTTTGCCATTGTTCCCAATGACAATGGTTATGTAAGAGCCTTTTTCATGAGGCCCAGATGTTTCAGGAACTTGCAGTCC